>SNQJ01S0014658.1:8610-35225 GCA_010110895.2 Picea sitchensis
TGACACCTATATGATTTACTCCTCCTTTGGGCTTGGAATGACTATTAGGTCTTGATATTGATATTGTATTTTTTTTTAAATACCTACACAAAGGTGGCAATTGTGACGTCTTTCACTCTCTTCCCGTCGCTATTGCCACGTCTGAGACGTCTCTCTTTCCACCTCCAATATTGTCTCTCCCATAGCAACCACGTCAGAGCTAGTAACTCCTGGCCGTCGTTGTTGCCACCTGATGGATGTCGTTCTTGCGACATTCAAGAGTGTCGCTCCCACCTTCAAAACGTCTCTCTTTCCATGTCTGAAACGTCTCACTTGCCATGTTTGAAATGTCGGTCTTGCCACCTCTGAAACGTCTCACTTGCCACGTTTGCAACGTCTCACTTGCCACGTTTGAAATGTTAGTCTTGCCACATTTGCAACGTCTCTCTTGCCACGTTTGCAACGTCTCTCTTGCGACGTTTGAAATGTCGGTCTTGCCACGTTTGCAACGTCTCTCTTTCCACGTTTGCAACGTCTCTCTTGCGACATTTGAAACGTCACTCTTGCCACGTTTACAACGTCTCTCTTGCCATGTTTGAAACGTCACTCTTGCCACATTTGAAACGTCGGTCTTGCGACGTTTGCAATGTCTCTCTTGCCACGTTTGAAACGTTGCAAAAGAGACGAAAATTAGGTCGTCGAAAAAACGACGTCATGTGAAACGACGTTTGAGGGGGTTCAAGGTTTGTCGGTCTTTCGACAATAGAAAGTGGCAATTGCGTTGAACACACCATCAGAATTTGACCCAAATGCAGTAGTGACATGAACACTGACTTCCTTTCAGATCTAGACAAACTAATACATGTGAACGAAGGATGATAGAGGTACCTCTTAATTGATGTTTGTCCCTGCACGCTCTGAATCGAGCTCCGAACTCTCGCTCCTTGCTAAGTTCTGTAGACAAACAAGGTATGACCACTTCCTACTCTATTGATGTTAGCTTGAAAATAGATCTATCTATCAACGATAAGTTCATGTAATGTTAGACACAAACTAGAAAGAAACAGGCCAAGCATGTCATATTAATGAGAATAACGACAACAATACTTACAATCGTAGATGCGAATGCGACAACTTCGTCAAGTCCCCTTCATCTAACCCTTGCTTGAAAAATCCACAACCTGGATGATAGTAGCTTCACTGATCACTCCTCTTCAACTGACTGTGTGTTTCCTATGAGATCATAAGTTTCATGCTAACAATTATTCCCCCTTTTCACCATCATAGAGCCTGCTTATATAGGTTAAGAGGAGCTTAACCTCTTCAGTTATCTTTAGAACAAGTTGAGGAATTCCCTCCTTGGATCAGGGATCTCCTAATGGAACCAAGAACTTGAATGCAATTTCCTTCTAAACTTGAAATATCCTCCTTTATTCTCCTCAATGGGCCAACTACTACCTCAAATTAGGCAGCGCTCCCTCAAAAGGGGCATCAGGGCACTATGGCGCTCCCTAGGAAGCTTGAGGGGGGTGCCAACGCTCCAAGGATGAATAGTGCTCCTCTTGAGGGGAAGACAATCGTTATAACACTCCCTGAGACCTTATAGGGGAGAATCAACACTCCTAAGGCTGATCTAGGGGAGCGCCCCCCTTCAAAACCTTTGTTTAAGAGATATTCTCAGGTGATAAAAGTTCCTTGACTCCAGTTAATCATTCTTCCTCCTCCAAACCAAGTGTCCGAGCTATTATAGATGTCTTCTTGGTGTCATCATCATGGCAATATGCTTTGTTTGATGTTTGCGACACTTTTGAATGACATGCGATACTTGCGACAGTCGAGAGGATCATGCGACACTTACGACACTTATTAAAGTGAGCAATATTGAGGTGTAACAGTCCTCCCCACCCCTATGATATTGAGGGAGATAAAAATAATGGTTTATCTCTCGCAAGGGATTTCAGGTTTCTAAGTTCTCTGATATGAGTATGAAGAGTATGGTTTGTAGCTGGAAGAATGGAAGGAGGACCCGCTTTTCGGCAAGAACTCCTGGTTTTAATGGGTGAATACTCAAAACCCCTCCCCTTCGACCAGGAGTAGTATTTTCCCAGGTCCTCCCCTATGTTGTCAAGACATCCTGAGGCCACACTCGACTTCTTTGGTCAAATAACATATCTCCCCAAGTAAGTAGGAAGTGGTATGAGAGTAAGTGCTTCTCTGTATGATGGGACCAAACTATCCAAAACATCTCTTAAGGGGATATCACCAGTATCTGATTCTCTAAAGCACAGGTTGATGGAATCCCCAATCATATCAAAAGACGCAATACAAGGATGCTCGCAGTCTCGAAAGGAAAGGTAGGAGAGTCTATAGAAGTGGAAGGTACTCGTAGAGTATCTTCCATAGGACTATAGAGAACTCTAGGATTCAAGGAGTCTAGAGATATGAGGGCCTGTTTCCCCCTCCTCAAAAGGGTATCATTAGTAGTAGTCATAACATATGTACTATCCTGAATCAATGATAAATCCCCCAAGTGTGTATACGGGTTACCCAAAACCATAGTAGAAGAGAAGTCCAATAGTTCCTTTCCCCAAGCAATCAATGAGAATTAAAAATATGGGAATATAAGTTTTAACTTACTAGTGATAGAGTCAGAGACCTCAATGTTGCTTGCTCCAAAATAATCTTGGAAAGAGGCCTGTGAGTTCACTCCTTCAGAGTCCAGTCTGGAATATAGATCTGGCATTGTTTCCTCCAACTGCTCTTCCTCCACAAGACCCAAACAATGTCTTCTCAAATGACCTATCTTTCTCTAGTAGGTGAATCAGAAGAGGATGCCCAAATAATCCATATTTTGATGGATGATGTGTCCTATCCAATCGATTTCAATGGAGTCCAGCAGTCCTTCATAGATGGCATGTTCAACGAGAATATTTTCACCTTTTTAACTCGTTCTACAAGAGCGTTCGAATCCACACTAACAAACTACGCAAGAGTTTTTCCAACAACCTCGAAGGCTTTCTCATTCCATAGATACAAAGGTAAGTTGGGAAAGAGTACCAAAAAGTGTCGTAGACAAAAATAGTCTTGTGAAGGATCGAAAATGATACGCCTTATTTTCAACATTAAGCTGCCACCTTCTAGTTGCCAAAGTCAATCTAGGATCAAAGTAGAGTCTTCAGGAGAACGGAGGTGGAAACTAAGTCACCCTCTCGTAAGAAAGGAAATCTCAGGCACATATCCAAGAAATGGTTGCCAGGAATTATGCACCCATATTGCGAGGTCAGTTTTGCAAAGATGTTGATAGTAGAGTCTACCCACAAGTGTACATAGAGCCAAAGTTACTGAGTCTTCTAGTCCTATGTTTACTCAAAGAACCATCTTTGTTTTTGTCTTATTTGAGCACCAAGGTATAAGAACAAAAAAATTTATTCATGTAATAGTGTATGCTCCCTTCGTCCGAGGGTACCTAGCAGTTCCTAAAAAGTCCTTGTCCATTGAGGAAGTAGTCGCATCGCTTAGTGACGAGTTACGTTCTATGGGGAGTAGTGGTCCAGCTATAGATGGAGAAACATGGTAGTGACAAGGGGAAAACATCTTGTGAAACTCAAGGGAGAGATTCTGAGAAATATTTTGAGGAGAGAGTAAATTATCTGACTCCTATCCAACTACAAAAGGTGAATAACTAGAGGGAGGGGATAACTGGTATATCATATGCTCAACAGAGGGGATAACTTTGTCCAAGGGAGTGACCAAAGATAATACAAAGGAAATGGATGATCCCGAGATGGAATATAGGAATGGATCACTCTACAACTTAGAGTTATGTCGCACACAAAAGGTGAACTCATCCACCAAGGACACTGCACTAGAGGTCCATGTCAGCTACACCCATAAGTGTGTTGACTCCAACCTCCATCAATGCACATCTAATGGGGGTGTAAACCGACGCCATCTAAACTCCACTATAGTATAGTAAAGGCCAGGAGTAAAATAGAGAAACATATCAAAAGGTGAATTTGAAAACCATGGTGTGAAGTGACAGTCTAGACTGCTAGGAAAAGATAGGGAAATTAACTATCGAGAAGTGACAAGAAATCTATAAATGTTGGAGTTCTCCACTAAAAAGGTGGAATAGGTGTATCCTCCACTAAAATCTGGAAATGAGATATCTCCCTTAACCACATATGGTAGAAAATCCAACGTCAGTGTAGTGGGAAGAGTCTGCACTAGTGTGTAGGTCCCCCAAGGTCCTATGAGTGTTTGGAAAAATGATAATCTACCCTGTCTTCCATTGAAGGGTAATTGTAGGTTTTTGAAAAATTGAATTCCCACCTTCAATCCTCTCCAGTATCAAGTTGGTTGAGGTAGGAATCAATCCTTCAGAATATGACTCCCCTTGTTAATATGCCCAAGGCATTTTTTAATGGTTGGATGGTCTAGCCCTAGAAATTGTTTCCTTCAAACCTATCTGCACCAGACAGTTGGTGGAGGAAATTCTATTGTTGTAAGTGATGTCTAGTAGTTGTGATGCGTCCTTATCCTTTTTAATTAAGAGTGTAGAGGGACTTAGAAAGAACCTACCCACATAGTGAATATATATATATATACATCTCCCTCATACCACTCATAAATGTTTTAACCATAATAATATATATATATATATATATATATATATATATATGGTATGAGGGAGATATATATATATATATATATATAATTGTTTCCATAATAATAATAGTATGCTAAAGGTTTGAGTGAATTACATTACAAATTAAAATCAAACAACATGGAATATATTGTAAATAAAAATATGATAAACATAATGAAAAAGCACAAGAAATAATAAAAACAAAATAAAATTAATGTGATTAGAATATGGATATAACAAACATAGATATAAACATAGATATGCCAATATAATAAACATATATTATTAGACTCAAATATTCTATGAGCACAATGTCCCTGTGGTGTAGGACAGTCAGTGACGAAGTGTGTTGTTAAGCCACTCCGTGTTGTTAAAGTCACCGGTTCAAAACCTGCGTGGAAAAAAAATCCAACCATGTTAAGGGTTGGTGTGGCTCAGGCCGGGTGCGATCCCCGGGTGATTTTGACGGCTTAGATTCCCCTGAGGTGCGGTTTCTCAAGCCACAGGTTAATCGCCTAGCCAACAGGTCCCGCACAAATTAACAAACAAAACAAAAAAATATTCTATGAGCACATCTTACCAATGGAAAATGTGATATATTATCAAACATGTAATGACCCCACTGTGAAAATTCTTAATTGGTTGCTTGGCACACTAAGAATACTTCATCGTCACTAAGCCTGTTCACCTAGAGCACACCCATACTCCGTTATAGGATACTTTCAAGTCACAATATTACTCTAGTGAAACTCTTGTATACTTAGATGATTGTTGACACAGTTTAACACTTAGTCTCATACAAGAATACATCCATGAACATGAGAAACCAAGAGAACAATTGTGGAACAAATGAAGACAAACAGAGAAATAGTGTGGGTAGCACAAACCATGATTAACACCTGACTAAGTCTTCGTTATTGCAAAAAATTTACAATATGTAAGATACCCAAACTTCCATACAATTTTTGTTTTGTTTTTTAGGTTGAAAATATGGATGTGTTCTCCATGAATCCTTTCCTTGAGAGTACCTAATTAAATATGTTCTAAAAAGGTGAGCTACAAAATTATAATAACTTACTACTATATCTTTTTAATCCACTAATGTGTTTCTACCACATGAGAATTGGACACCAATCCAAACACAACTTCATATCTTAGAGGCATTATATTATCATGGAAATTGCACTCCAAAGAAACCTAAAACTGTTGATGGATTTGATGAGGGACATGCATGATATAGTGAGAATAATGTTGATACTTGTGAGAAAATGCATAGCATATTTCTTATCGGATCATGCCAACCTAGACATGAACGAAACCATGAAAATACAAACATAGTTGTAAGGCATGTAGACACATATGCACAGGTCTTGAAGAAAAACTACATTGTAGTTAATCAAAAGACACATGCTAATGAAAAACAACAATTTGATGGTACTCGAGAAAATGTCTCATCAAGCTTGTTGCTCTTTCAAAATAAAGCTGACCTAAGAAGTGATACTTTATTAGAGAGAACAAGAAATGATACAATTGTAAGTAATAAGGATGACCAACAACGATCTAACATCATGACTATGTTGATTGACGAGTAACAAGTTGAATAATCAACTGAGTAGTTGATGCTAGAAGAACATTTGGTGACACTGCAATATTGTGAGATTCTCATGGGAAATCATTCAAAAAATAGAGTATGCACACACACAAAAATGAATCTCTTGAGATCTTCTTCACATTCATACATAAAACTAAATTCAAAATACATGAGACTAGATATTTCTCTAGAATTATTCATGCTTCACCTACCTAATAAATGCAACATACCCGATCTAATCTATACATTTATGATTCCTATCCATCTACTTAGTCATGTTCTCAATTCAACACACCCCCTTAATTTCAACCATTACAAAAATAAGCACAAACAATGCCTAAGTGTTGTCTCTCAAATTCAAAAGTATTTCTTCCCAATGGTTTGGTGAAGATATATGCTA
This sequence comes from Picea sitchensis, assembly GCA_010110895.2. Taxonomy (NCBI): domain Eukaryota; kingdom Viridiplantae; phylum Streptophyta; class Pinopsida; order Pinales; family Pinaceae; genus Picea; species Picea sitchensis. Next base: position 15,229 of record SNQJ01S0014658.1, read on the forward strand.
ATTGCTCTTTCAAACCAAAAAGAATTAGCATGATGCTACCATCGTTGACAAGCTTGCAGATGAAATGATAGCGAGTATCAATGTGTTTAGTCTTGCGGTGAAACAGATGATTCTTAGATAGTGCAATTGCTTGAATGTTGTCATAATATATAGGATATGTCTCCTTATCTTCATGTGAAATATCACTAAGTATCCTCCCACATAGTCTTCTTCTGCTGAATAAATTGTGATGATGGGTTGTTTCTTTGAATCCCATGAAATTAAACTTGTATCGAACAGAAATGCGTACACTAAATTAATTTTATTATCATCAATGCTACCTGAGAAATCACTATCTGTATATCCAACAAATGAATCATCTTCTGAATTTGAATACCAAATTCAATACTCTTTTGTACCTGCAATATACCTCAAGATCTTTTTTCCAACTTTCCAATAAGATATTTTAGGATATTTGATAAATCTCAAAATTAAGCTCACTGCAGACATAATATCTGGCCTTGTAGATGTAAGGCACATGAGGCTTCCTACAAGCCTCTTATACAAGGTACAATAAATTGATGTTCCTTCATCTTGCTTACTTAGCTTTGTACCTGTTGCAATTGGTGCGTATGTTGGCTTGCATTTGTTCATTTTAAACCTTTCCAAAATATCCGTGGCATATTTTTGCTGACAAATACAATTTCCCTTTTCATATTTCTCAACTTCAATTCCTAGAAAATATTTCATAAGACCGAGATCAGTCATCTCAAATTCACTTTGCATGGATACTTCGAATTCATTCAATAACAAATTTCCCATATAAATAATGTCATCAACGTAAAGACAAGCTATCAAAATATTACCTTTTCGATCTCTTTTGGTGTAAAGTTTGGGTTCATTGTTGTTCATGTTGAACCAATTGTTGAGAAAATAGGAATCAATGCGACTGTACCAAGATCATGGAGATTTCTTTAAACTGTACAATTTTTTCTTCAATATGTACACTTTGTACTATTTACCTTTAATCTAAAATCCTTGTGATTTATCCACATAAACTTCTTCCTATAAAAATTCATTTAGAAAGGATTATTTAACGTACATTTGATAGATTGGCCATTTGTTTTGAGATGCAATTGCCAAAACTGTTCTGACAATATGCAAACATGTTACTAGAGAAAATGTTTCTCCATATTTAATGTCGGGTTCTTGAGCAAACCCCTTTTATACAAGTATTTCCTTTTGCATCTATACTTTTCCTTTCTCATTGAATTTTGTATTATACAGACATTTAACTCCAATGTTGATTTTACCTGTAGGAATATACACAAGATCCCATGTGTTGTTTCTTTCAATTGATTCAATTTATTATTTCATTGCATTGACCCATTTTTCTTCTTTGACTGCTTTTTCAAAATATAATGGTTGATAGGATAACATAGAAAAGTGTTCTTGTTCATCCACACCATCATTCTTCTCATCAATTTCTCTCAAGCATCTTGTTTTTTGGTTCCTCAGATTTGCTATAGCGGGATTTTAATCATTGCTAGAAGAAGAATATGAATTATGATATCTTGTTTCTCCTTGGCCTTGTACTTTCAATATTGGAATTATTGGTGGATAATATTGATGTCATGTAGCTTCCACCTTCTTATATTCCTCTATAGAAGAAATCTGATCTACAATCATTTCACTTGTTTGGTTATCCCAAGATTTATCTTCATGTAATTTCACATCTTTGCTTACTATAATCTTATTGGTAATAATATTATACATCTGGTATGCTTTAGATTGTTCACTATATCCAAAAATATGCATTTTTCATTGATATCATCAATTTTTCTCCTCATCTCTTTAGGAAAATGAGCATAATCCACACAACCAAAAACTTTAAAATGAGAAACACTTGATTTTAAACCACTCCATGCTTCTTGAGGGACTTGATTTTTCAAAATGATCATTGGTGATACATTCAAAATATAAACTGAGCATTCCACTCCTTCACTCCATTATTCATTTGAAAAATTATTGGCCTTCAACATACTTCTGTACATATTCATTATTGTTTGATTCTTTCTTCCAGCTACTCCATTGTGTTGTGGAGTGTATCTTGTGGTAAATTGTCTCTTCATCCCATATTTCCTGCAATATGTTGAAAAATATTTGTAATCATACTCACCTCCTCAATCTAGTCTAAGTACCTTGATGTATTTTCCACTCTGTTTGTATGTCAAAGAACTAAATTCTTTGAATTTTTCAAATGTATCTGATTTGTGCTTGATAAATAAACCCAAGATTTCCTGCTAAAATCATCAATAAATGTTAGAAAATAAAAGTTTCCTCCTATTTATTGAGATTGCATTGGACCACGAAGGTCTATATGGACTAGCTCGAGATTCTATTTTCTCTATAGGAAGTATTGGGAAAACTATCCGTTTGGTGTTTGGACAAAATACAACTCTCACAGGAACTTTTTTGTTCATTTATAATGGGTAGACATTTGACTATAGATTTATTTTGTAAAATAATGAGACTTCTAAATGGTAAATGACCATATCTAAGATGCTAGAACCAAGTCTCATCTAATCTTGACACATTTTTGGAATATGACTGTGACAAATTTCCATTTCATAATATCAAAGGAAACATTCTATTTTTGGTCATTTGTATTGTAGCTATGCTTTTATTACTAGGTGGTTTGTCTAATATTGTACACTTGGAACCTTAAAAAATGACTATAACCATGTTCATTCATCTTCCCTGCACTCATTATATTATTTCTAAGACCAGCTACATAATAAAGATCATGGATATCTTTATTTTCATCTTGCTTGGTCAATGTAGAAATTACACCCTTGCCTAAAAATTTCTTTTGATAATCATCTCCCTATTTGATTTGAGATGAGACATATCTATCTAAAATAGAAAACCCGTATTTGTTACCTATCATATGATTGTTGCAGGCACTATCCAAAAACTAGAGATCATTAATGTTTCTTGCTTCTTCTGTGACTTGACATGAGAAGAACATTGATTCAGATGTTCCTTCTTCAGTGTTGGTAACATTTTCCCTACCCCTAATCAGATCTGCTTCCTTCTTTCTACATTCACTTTCGTAGTGACCAAATTTATTGTGGTAATAGCAATGGATCCTTGATTTGTTAGTCCATCTTGAATGATTAAAATTTTTGTGTCTCCCCCTTTGGTTTTGAGAGTGCCTTCATTCTGATTGTTCACATTGTTTTGAGCATTCTGAAGTTGGTGTCTTTCCTCCTTGAGAGCTTCCTCTTCCTCATCTTCCTCTTCTTCTATTCCCTCAAACTATGCCTCTAATTATGGAGGAAAAAGACTGAAATTTGTTCTCCAAATATTCATTATTTCGACTGAACCTATTTTCATGGGTTAACATAGATCCCATGATTTATTCAAGTGAGTGTTGATAGGTCTTTCGACTCTTCTATGGCAACTAAAACCATATTAAACTTATCAGGAAGGCTACAAACTACCTTCTCAATGAATTGCATCTCTTGAACGTATTCTCCATGTGTGCACAGTTGATTCACGATGCTCGTGACATGGGTCATGAAATGATCGACATAATAAAAATCCTTCATCTGAAGAGTCTCAAAAAGCTTCTTGAGTGTCTGCAACTTTTCATTTTTTACTTTTTTTGTGCCATGATAGGATATTTTGAGAATATCCCATGCATGTTTGGAATGATCTGTTGCTACAAATTTGGGGAAAATGTTGTTGGAAATACTAATATAAATGAGGGGGGGGGGGGGGGGGGGGNGTGAATCAGTTGTTACTATGCTTAAACAATTTTATGCCTATTGAAATATTATTAATATTATCCAAGTGATCATCAAGATTATGCAAGTCATGAACAACATAAATAATAAACATCAATCACACATATGATATAAACATAGACATATATTCATGACGAAACCCATAAAGAGAGAAAACCTCTTCTTCTTAGAATGATAGGTAGTATTTTATGTTCTGTACATCATCTATCTTTGAGAAGAAAATAAAAATGAGGCTATAACATATTCTTTAACAAGTTGCAACTTGTAAAGAGAACCAACCCTCTGGTTTCTTTAGCACCCCACTAGAAGGAAGCACAAACTCTATGAGTGTTCTAGCACCAACTAGATGGAAGAACTAACTTCCAGTCACACAGGCACCAACCTGTATAACATAGAACAATGGTTCTCTCTTGCACCACCATACCACCCTAGTTTTTCTGGATGCAACCATATGAAAGTTACAACTCCCTATATTCAAGCACCCACTTGAAACTGTGAGGACAATAGTCCTCCCTAGCACCACCCTACCACCCTGAGATAGAAATATTTTCTTGATGAAATTTATTACAGTGATATAGTTTTTATCAATGGTTTACCCCTCTCATCATTGTTTTGCTACACTACTCTGCTCTGCTTGCATCAGTGTCTTCATGCTCGCATCTTCCTGGGATTAAGTTCTCGTATAGTCTGTTTTTTTTACCACTTTTTCTCTATCCATCTTATGTTCTTCATCTCTGCATTTTCTCCCTCAGTTCATGTTGTAAACTTTATTTCTTATAGTTCAACTACTTTTTACAAAGAAAAAACAACTTCGCCTTGTCACAACATTTTTATTTTATTCATACTCTCATCATCTGTTACACTCCCAATATCCAACGCTCAAGTCAGGAATCTCAAAATGCTCAAGATGAATGATTCCAATGCCCCATAACAATGATTCATTTAGTGTAAATGAATCGTAATTGATCAAGAAACCACAAGGTGAAACAACAACCCTTGGATCAGATTATGTTTGATCAACGTTGTTGGATTATACATGCAGAGGTTTTTTTTTACCTTTCAATGTGTAACCTCTGATGTGGAGCTTAGAAGCACTAGCTCCTTCCCCTATCTTTTGTTGATTTGACCTTGGGTGACGATATCATGTGACCATGCGATTGTGGGTGCAACCAAAGGTGGTTTGATATCAAACTGCATTTTGCCCAGTAATTTACCTCGAATTTCCATGTGTCCTTTCTCCAAAACTGTGGTTTCAATTGCGGCCTGCCCTTAACTTTTTAAAGTTCATGCACCTTCAATCCCCACAATGCGACGGGACCATCGATCTCACAATCTTGACGATTCTCCTAAATTTGACGATTCAAATCTTTCCATTCAAGTTCTGCAGATCATATCTAACCTCCCTAAATCAATAGTTGTGATTTATTTCGTGATCTGGTCTTCGAGAGTTTCAAATATAAAACCCTGCTTTCTTTCATACACCAATCTTCTGGACTCTATGATCTGGGGACACCTATCCTTCGCAATCTACGGCTCTACCTGTACTTCGGGAATTTTAACTTTTGGACTTTCAATCTTTCAAATATTATTTCATCAACCGGATTGAATGGTTCACGTTTATATCATGGAACTAGATCAATGGTCATATTCGATCCTTACATTTATCCTTTCTTTCTTAATTCAATGGCTGGGACTTAATCAACCATTGAGATGGATGGCCACCATTTACTCAGGGACTTCATCTATTCTACTTACACTATCCTTCCACTTTAAAATAACCAACGGTTGTAGATGCACCGAAAGTGTTCTTGATATCGGACGACCCATGTCCACTTTGGGACTTCGACACTCGGGACTTCGATACATTTTTCATTAGTTGGTGGTGAACACTCCTGAATTAAATCTCCTAGAAGGACGTAACATTACACACGTCACATGTTGACTTGGAATGGTTTGAGTGGTTGCCATGTGTCACTCGCTAGCGTGGTGTGCCACATGTCCTTGCTGATGTGGTCTACCATATGTCCTTGATGATGGGTTCTGCCACATGTCCTTGCTGAGGTGGTCTGCTGACGTGCTCACCTGATGTGACACATATTCATCTCCTTGATATACTGGTCAGAATAATATTCTCCATATCCAATGGTCCTTATTCATTTAGGATGATATGACACTTGAGATATTCTTCAGGTGATCTGACGACTGAGATCTACTTCAAATGATCAAGCGATCAAGAATTTATTTTGGCTCTCTGGCTCTCTGGGATTCATGAATTTAAAAATGCAAACTGATGCTCTGGATCAGACGGCCCAAATTTACTTCAGATGATCCGACGCTTGAGATATCTTTTGGAAGATTTTATGCTTGAGATATACTTCGGATGATCCAATGGTCAAGAATTTATTTCATCTCTCCGACTCTCCAGCCCTCAAGAATTTCAAATATCAAACTGAAAAAATTATTGAAGTGATATTTTTTTGAAGCGTAACCTCCTCACATATTTAGACCTGAAATGAATGTTGTCTATTGGTCATGATCTTAGGTTGACGACTCGATTTGTCTACGATGTTTCTTTACGCTGGTTTTAAATCCAATGACCCTTCATCGTTTCTTATCAGATCCTTCCACTTAATATGATCTGAAGGTTGATGGATATTTGGATAATCGAATTATGAAACCTTGTGCCCCGTTTATCCTATCCTTCACTTAATTTGATCTGACGGTCGTGAAGAATCTCAAAGGAGATCCACGATCAAGTATTTTTATCCTGATCACATTTATGTATTGTGCTTTCCCTTCTGAGCTTCTTGCCATCACCATTTCTTTTCTTTCGATCAATGACAAGGGCATGCTTCCTGTAAAACATGCCAACAATCTCGCTCTTTGGCATTGATGGAAACCCTGAAAGGTTGAAGTATTCTCCTTATACCTCCAACTGTAGAATCCAGACCACACCTTTTCTCCCCCTTTCACATCAATGTCAAAACAAATATGCTCCCCTTGAGTTGTTGCAGTACTTTTTGGAGGTATCTGATATTCAACCAACACATACTCCCCTTGACAAGATGGAATATTTTAGGTGAGAGAAGGGATGACACCCATATTTTGACGAATATATTCAAATGGTGTCTTGGCTAGGGGTTTAGTAAGGATGTTTGCAATTTTTTCTGTGGAAGGAATATAATTTAGTGAAACAATTCTGTTTGTAACCTTCTCTTTGAGAAAATGATACTTTATTAGCATATTCTTTGTCTTTGAATGGATAATAGGATTCTTGGAGACACTAATGGAACTAGTGTAATCACGGTGAAGTGGAATTGGATTAGTATAAGTTACCTTCAAATCTGCAAGATTTTGTATCATCCATAAAATCTGAGTGCAACAATGTACTTTGCCTCTATAGTTGATAATGAAATAGATCCCTACTTCTTACTAGGCCATACTACTAACGAAACAACTAAGAAGAATGCACCTCCACTAGTGCTCTTTCTCTCATCCAAACAATTTTCCCAATCATCATCTGGATATGGAGTTAATTGAAAGTTATGATTTCTAGGATACCAAAGACCATAATTCATTGTACCCTTCAAATATTTGAATATCCTCTTGACAGCTGCTAAATGAATTTTTTTAGGAGCAGACTGATAACGACCTACCATTCCAATAGCTTTCATTATATCAGGATGGGATGTTGTGATGTAAAGAAGACTTTCTATCATCGATCGATATGTTCTTTGATCAACATCAGGTGTAATATCATCTGTGTTGATCTTGCAACCAACCACCATAGGTGTACTAACAAGAGAGGAATCTTCCATCTGAAACCTCTTTAACATATCTTTCAAATACTTTTCTTGAGAGATAAATATCCCTGCAGAACTTTGATTGATATGTAAACCAATAAAATATGACAGTTCTCCTATCCTGGACATCTCAAACTCAGTCTGCATTGAATTAGAAAACTACTGAACTGAAGGGTCATTAGTGCATCCAAAAATAATGTCATCTACATAAACCAAAACAACTAATAAATCATCAGCTTCAGACTTAATGTACAGATTACTATCAACAATGCCTTTCTTGAACACTTTTTCCTGTAGAAATTTGTCCGGTCTATAATACCAGGTTGTGGTGTCTCTTTTAGTCCATATAATGCCTATTTGAACTTATATGCATAGTCAAGATTATCTATCAGTGAAAATCCTTCACGTTGCTCCACATATACATCTTCTTCTAGATCTCCATTAAGAAATGTTGACTTAACATCCATCTGATATACTTGAAAGTTCTTATGACATGCATAGGCAAGAAACATTCTGATGGCTTCCAATCTTTCCACTGGTGCAAAGGTTTCATCAAAATCATGTCCTTCAACTTGTGCATACCCCTTACAGACCAATCTAGATTTATCCCTAATAATTTGTCGTTGTTCATTCATTTTGTTCTTAAACACCCATTTAGACCCAATTACATTCTTATATGTCGGTCTAGGAACAAGATCCCATGTGTTGTTCTTCTCAATTTGATCCAGTTCCTCATTCATTGATTTTAACCAATTTATATCTTTATTGGCTTCATTAAAGTTCTTGGCTTCCACCATGGATATGAAGGCTATATATGATTTCTCAGTGTCTTTTATTATCCTTCTTCTGGTTTGTAAACCTTTGTCTTTCTCACCAATAATTTGACTTTTAGGATGATTATTTTGAGTAATTCCGGACGAAGGATTTTATGTTGTCTACTGATTTGAGTATGTCTGAGTATTTGTATCTTCATCTGACTCAGAGTCTTCTTTTTCTGATTCTTGGACCTGTTCCTCTTCATATTCAACTATATCCTCTGTTGTTGATTCAATATTTCTCACCTCTCTTACTGTTACTCCATCAACCTTTAAATCAATGCAATCAACTAATTTATACAATCTTTTATTAAATCATCTATATCCTTTACTATTGGTAGCATATCCTAAGAAGATGCCTTCATAAGCCCTATCATCATACCTGCCAAGGTTTTCATTATTATTCTTTATGTAGCACTTACTCCCAAAGACTTTGAAGTGTTTGATTGAAGCAAGTCTTCCATACCACAGATCATAAGGGGTCTTGTCATTGTGTGGTCTGAGGTGGGCTTTGTTAATAATATGGACTGTTATGTGTATTGATTCTACCTAGTAGATTTGACCAATGTTATTCTCATTCATCATTGACCTGGGCATTTGCTAAACTATTTTGTTTGCCTCTCAACTACTCCATTTTTCTATGGAGTTCCTAGGATTGTGTATTCTCTCTTGATCCCATTTTTATCAAAAAACTCCTTGAAATCACTTGACATAAATTCTCCTTCTTTGTCTTATCTTACTTCCTTTAACCTGTTGCTTGTTTGATTCTCAGTTAAATCCTTAAATATTTTAATTTTCTCAAATGCTTCATCTTTTTCTTTGAGAAAAGCAACCCAAGGGAGTCTGGACTAATCATCAATGATTAGCATGAAGTAGTTTTCCTTCCCTGTGCCTTCATGTCTTGATGGTCCACATAAATCCATATGAACTAATTGGAGTGGTTTCTTTGTTAAAGTAGGGCTCTTGGATTTAAACTGTGTCCTGGTTAGCTTTCATACTTGGTAGGGTTTACACACAGAATCGTGTGGCTTTGATTTTCTTGGAAGATCTTTTACTGCCTCAATATTTTTTATCTTGATTAAGTGGTCAAAGTTTTTATGTCCAAGTCTCCTATTCCATAACCATATTTCATCATGTTTTCTTATATGACACTCTTCTCTATCTTCTTTCAGCACATATACATTATTATATTCCCTTATGCCTTTATCCACCACTTGTCCTGAGTTTATAGACTTTATCTTGCAATCTTTGGAAGTGAACACCACGTCACATCCTCTCTCACACATTTGACTTACATTCAGTAAATTATGTTTCCATCCATCTACAAGAAGAACATCATGGGATTTTCCCTTGCTATTTCTCAAACTCACCATCCATTTACCCTTGATTTTACCTGGTTCGTCATTTCCAAAGGTCACATTTCATGTTTTTCTTTTACTTATAGATAAAAACTTATCCTTGTCTCCAGACATGTTCTTGGAACATCCACTTTCTATATACTAGGGGTATTTTTGTTTTTGAGATAAAAGTACTAGACCACATTATTCACTATCTTTCTTTTTCCATGTGTTGGCATTTCTAGCTAACGGTTTTATCCTTGGATCTTCTTTGTAATTATTCAGATGGCAATTTGCATCTTCGTGGTTGAAGTTATGATAGTTATAGCATTTGATCTCATTTTTAAATAGGTCAAAGTGATTGTTGCAACTTTTTCTACTCATTGGTTGTTTAGTTCTATGTTGCAGAGATTTTTTATTTCTTGATCTCCTCAGTTGCATGTCTCTAAACTTAATTTGACAATTTGCAATCTTATGACCAAAATTAGAGCAATAAAAACAATAACCATGGAAGAAAATTTGGTACCTGAAGGATGGCCTTCTTCTTGGAATTTGTTGCTCCATATTTTGATGTCTTTGTTTTTTATCATGGATCATCTTGTCTTTATTAGCTTTTGGTGGCAGAGTACTCACATGGTCTGATTGTCTGCTGACCTGGAAATTGATCATCTTTACTGGATCTTTTCTTTCTGGTCATTTGCTGCTTGAACCACTTACATAGCCTAAACCAGTCTTCAAAAAAGGAGATCTTTGTTTGATCATATTTTCGTTTAGTTCTATTGAGGTTTTAATGCTTGGAAGATTTTGGAGATACAATGTTTTAAACCTCTCCATCTCTTTTCTGGTTTTTACTATCTCTTCTTCCAAGGATTCACATCTTGTCTTATTCTCTGATAATTGTTGTTTCATAATGTCCTCTATTTTATTTGCCTCTTCTAATTCCATTTTTAGCAGGGAAAAGTTTTCATCAGGTTTTTAGCTGTCTCTCTCGAACTGTATCAACAATTGTTTTTTATTTTTCCTCTTAAATCTGAGTCTAGCAATTTCTTCTAAGGCCTTGATCATTTCTCCTTCCAAGTCAACCACATATTATTCATCATTAACATCACTTCCTATGATTTTATTATCATAATCCTCTTCGTCCATAAGAATAAATTCATTAACCTTATCTTCACAAGAAGAATCACTATCTGTGTCTCCTGAAGAGTCATCATTGTTTACACATAAAATTTTATTTTTACCAAATCTCTTGGATTTGTACTTGTCTTAACCTTCATAGTTATGGTCCTTCTTATTGTGTGGAAACTTAGATGAAAAGTGACCTATATTTCCACATTTAAAATATTTTAAGGACAACTTGCCTTGGTACTTGCCTGATCCTTTCTTTAGTCTTCTCACAAATGTTTCTTCAATTTCATTAGGCTCAGAATCCTCATTCTTATCTTCTTTTAATGATGCTTCTCTAGAGGTAGATTTATATTTACCTATCCTCATTTCATAAGAAGTTAGAGTTTCTAGAAGTTGATCAATAGACAAAATCTTAAGATCACTCAGTTCTTCTATTGCAAAAAATTTTGGATTAAATCTATTAGGTAGAGATCTTAAAATCTCCTGAACTAAAAATGTGTCTTCAATCTTCTCACCAAGAACCTTCATGGAATTCACAAGCTCCTCAAATCTTAAGAAATATTTATTAAAGGTTTCATCCTCATTCATATTTAGTTGTTCAAATTTCAATCTATATGTTTGAAGTTTGTCATCTTTTACTTTCTCATTTCCTTCATAACTCCTAATGAGTTTATCCCACATCCCTTTGGCAGAATCGAGGTGCATTACCTTTACAAATTCAGCTTTAGCAAGCCCACTCAAGACATCATTCATTACCTTTGCATTGAATCTAAATTCTAACTTATCATCTTTGGAAGCTAGCACAACAGATTTTATATATCCTGTCTCTACAACATCCCAAACATGAGCACCTAAGGCCATAATGTATGCTCTCATTCTAACCTTCCAGAAAGAAATATTTGTTCCATCAAACAGAGGATGCTTATTGGTTGAAGTTTCTTCATGACATGTCATTTTTAAGCTTATTGATCTACCTTTAGCTAAAAGGAACCCTCTCTAATACCAATTGTTGGAAATACCGAGACAATTGAGGTGGGGGGGGGGGGGGGGGTGAATCAATTCATACTGTGATTAAACAATTTTATGCCTACTGAAATATTATTAATATTCTCCTATTGATCATCAATATTATCCAAGTCATGAACACCATAAGTAATAAACATCAATCAAACATATGATATACACATAGACATATATTCATGAGGAAACACATAAAGGGAGAAAACTTCTTCTTCTTAGAATGATAGACAATCTTTTATGTTCTGTACATCATCTATCTTTGAGCACCAACTCAAAATGAGGCTACAAACTCTTCTTTAGCAAGTTGCAACTTGTAGAGGGCACCAACACTCTTGTTTTTCTCAAACACACTAGAAGGAAGCACCAACTCCCTGAGTGTTCCAGCACGAACTAGATGGAAGCACCAACTTCAAGTCACACATGAACCAACCTGTATAACAAAGAACAATGGTTCTCCCTTGGACCACCCTACCACCCTATCTTTTCTATATGCAACCAGATGGAAGCTACAACTCCCTGTGCTCAAGCACCCACTTGAAACCTTGAGATATAAATCTTTTCTTGCTGAAATTTATTACAGTGATATATTTTTTATCGATGGCTTACCATTCTCATCATTGTTATGCTACATTGATCTGCTCTTCCTGCATCAGTGTCTTCCTGCTTGCATCTTCTTGCGCTTAATTTCTTGTACAGTCTGTTGTTTTCACCACTTCTTCTTTGTCCAACTTATGTTCTTCATCTCTACATTTTCTCTCTCAGTTCATGCTGTAAACTTCATTTCTTACAGTTCGACTACTTTTTACAGAGAAACAACAACCTCACCCTGTCACAACATTTTTATTTTATTCATACTGTCATCATCCATTACACTTCCAATCTCCAACACTCAAGTCGAGAATCTCAAAACACTCAAGAGAAATGATTCCAATTCCCCACAATAATGATTCAGTTGGTTTAACTAAATCATAACTGATCAATAAACCATGAGGTGAAACAACAACCCTTCGATCAGATTTTGTTTGATCAACATTGTTGGATTATACACGCAGATGTTGTTTTTTACTTTTCAATGTGTAACCTCTGATGTGGAGCTTAGCAGCACTAGCTCCTTCCCCAATCTTCTACTGATGTGACCTTGGGCAATGATCTCATGTGACCATGCGATTGTAGGTGCGGCCAAAGGTGGTTTGAGATCAAACTGTGTTTCACCTTGCAATTTACCTCGAGAGTCCACGTGTCCTTTCTTTAAAACCGTGATTTCAATTACAGCCCGCCCTTAAATTTTTAAAGTTTGTGGACCTTCAATCCTTGCAATGCGATGGGACCATCGATCTAACAATATTGACAGTGTTCCTAAATCTGACGGTCCAAATCTCTTCCTTCAAGTTCTGCAGATAAGATCTAACCTCCCTAAATCAACGACTGTGATTTATTTCGTGGTTCGGGCTTCGAGAGTTTCAAATCTCAAAATCTGCTTTCTTCTGTATGCCAATCTTCTGGAGTCGATGATCTGTGAACACCTATCCTTCGCAATCGACAACTCTTCCTCTACATAGGGAATTTGACCTTCTGGAATTTCAACCATTCAAATATGATTTTTTCGACCGGATCGGATGGTTCATGTTTATATCATGGAACCAGATCAATGGTCGTATTCGATACTTACATTTATCCTTTCTTGCTTAATCTGACAGCTGGGACTTAATAAATAATTGAGATGGATGGCCACCATTTACTCTGGGAGTTCGACTATTCTACTTACACTATCCTTCCACTGTAAAATTATCAACAGTTGTAGATGCACCCGAAGTATTCTTCAGATCAGACGACCCATGTCCACTTCAGGACTTTGACATTCGAGACTTCGGGACTTTTTTCATTAGTTGGTGGTGAAACTCCTGAAGTAAATCTCTTAGAGTGATGTAACATTACACATGTCACCTATTGACTTGGCAGGGGTCGAGTGGTTGCCATGTGTCAGTCACTGACATGATCTGCCACATGTCCTTGATGATGTGATCTGCCACATTGTTACCCATGATTTTGGTTATCATGATGATGTATTAATGATGGTGTACTCAGGCTCTTCATAATAACTTTCTCCTGAGAAAAGTTACTTTCTTCTCTTTCCAGAAATATCATTTTTGAGGGAGGTTGACAGGCTACTAGTATATTTGCTTGCAAGAATATATGATTCTCACAGGCTGCCTTAAGCCAGGGTGCGAGAAGTTTGCATTGTGTTAAACTGCTAGGGTGTGAACTCTTTCTAAAGAAGGGAAAAAGATGAATTCTCGATGCTTCTAGAAGGGAATCTTCTAGAAGGATGAGATGGCATTCGAATGGTTATCCTAGTACTGGATTCCCTGATATTTTGGGATCATTCTTATCCAAGTAACCAATTCATTCTCTCCTATATATTGAGTGAATTCTCATGGAAAAGGTTAAGAAAACAAGGTTAAGCAAGATATATTGGAGAATTGGTGAAAGATTGTGTGAAGGGTTGAAGCTACAGCAGGCTAGGAAAATCCAGCAAGCATATCATAATGGTTTTGATCTTCTTCATGCAAGTGAGAAAGTGAGAAAGTTTGCGACATCAAGGCTCAGGTTGTAATCTTTACTTTCCATTAATATGATACAGTAATATGTCCCTTTCCCATAAATATTTTTCCACTTTATTGTATAATTCCTTGATCATATACATAGATTGAATGTTGAATATATTGAGTTGTCTTCACTCCGATTGGTTTGAGTTGTCTTGATCTTGAATGCACAAGAGCGTCGGAGAAAAGCTGGAGCAACAAAGACCATAGGAAGCGATAATAAGGTATGTTATTTGTTCTTGCCTCCTATTTAATTCAATGGTCGAAATCTAGGGAAAGAGTCATGTTCTGTCTTGCTTTGTTCTAGATCCAGGTGGATCTAGGGAGATCGGTTTGTGTCTGCACTTACGGATTTATCCAATAACACACATGTCCTTGATGACGGGGTCTTCCACGTGTCCTTGTTGAGGTGGTTTGCTGACGTGGTCCCCCAATGTGACATATATTCATCTCCTTTATCTAACAGTCAGAATAATATTCTCCAGATCTGATGGTCCTTATTCATTCAGGACGAGATGACACTTGAGATATTCTTCGGGCGATCTGATGACTAAGATCTACATCAGATGATCCAGTGGTTGAGAATTTATTTCGGCTCTCCGACTCTCCAGGCTTGGTGAATTTCAAAACTCAAACTGACACTTTGGATCAAATGGTCCAGATTTATTTCGGATGATCTGACACTTGAGATCTTCTTCGGGTGATTTGACGCTTTAGATCTACTTTGGATGATCCAGTAGTCGATAATTTATTTCGGCTCTCCAGATCTTTGGGCTTCAAGAATTTCAAATCTAAAAATGAAAAATTATTAAAGTGATATTTTTTTGTACTATAACCTCCTCACATCTTTAGACCCGAAACAAATTTTTTTCGTTCATCATGATCTTAGGTCGATGACTCAATCTGTCTGCGATGCTTCTTTCCTTGGTTTTAAATGCAACAACCCTCCATCTTTTCTTATCCTATCCTTCCACTTAATTTGATCTGAAGACTAACGGAGATTCGGATAATCAAATTCTCAAACCTCGTGCCCCATTTATCCTATCGTTCACTTAATTTTATCCGATAGTTGTGAAGACTCTCGAAGTAGATCCACGATCAAGCAGTTTGATCCTGATCATGTTTTTGTACCGCAATTTCCCTTCTGATATTTGATCTCTAGTTTCCATCATCGTTGTTGTTCTTTCCATCAATGACAAGCATAGGCTTCCTATAAAACATGCCAACAAATGTATTCCTATAACCCTTGTTGAATGAGCCACAAGGCTTTGTTTTCCTTCTTCCTAAGTTCTCCAAGTGCATTTCGTTGCACATTCACCATTGCAAGTAGATACTCTAGATCTCGTTCCTTTAACTCATTAACTACTGGTTCCCAAAAATCTTCAGATCTGAGAAAAATTTTCATTTTCAAAGACCATACATCATAGTTCTTAACCGTTAAAATTGGTCCTCGCACAAGCGCTCGATTGTTTCTAGATGCCATGAATCTGCTTTTGAAAGTTCGATCCCCCTTTTTAAATTAAATATTGACGAACATGGCTTTTTCTCTGTCAAAACAAAAACCCCAAAATCTTTTTCTTTCCTGGTCGAGTTTTCTCCTCAGTCTGGATGCTCTTTCTACACTTTCCAGGGTCGTCTGGGTGATAAAAAAGGCATGTCGTTCCTTCCAAACTGGATAAGTCTGACCGAAACGACCTAGTTTATCCTTATGAACTAGTTAAGAGTGACCAAACAAGCCTGGTCACAGATTGTACTAAGGGAGGGGGCGACTGCCTTAAAAAACCCGAAATTTTGAAGAGTTTTTCTTCCGATTTTTGCACCAGATTGCCCTGAAACACTTCTCCTCATGTTGTGGGTTGATCAAGCTTCAAATTTTTCTATAATATCTTGCAATATGCTCTCTAATATTCTAAGAGTATTACTGATGCTCTGATACCATGTTCAAGTTCAATCAGAGGCAGGCATTCACAAAACAAAGTATGCACACACATAACAATGGAGCTATTGAGCTCTTCTTCACATTCATACATAAAACCAAATTCCAAATACATGAAACTAGATATTTCTATAGAATTCTCCATCACTCACCTACCTAATAAATGAAACTTCACCTATCTAATATGTTCATTTACGATGCCTATCCATCTACTTATTCAGGCAAGTAAATGAGGGAGAAATTAATCCATTCAACAGTTTCCACAAATGACAAGGGAATGGCTTTTCACCCACTTCATGGTAGTGAAATTTATACTCTTAGGAGGTTATTCTTCAATAATCAAAATATGCTCACACATTTAAAACATATGAACAAGGGAGTGGTGCTTATTTAATTTTTTTTATTTGCGACTTTCTTAGAGACGAAGAGAAATAAACGTGTCAAATAATGATATTTCCAGCAAATGGTCTTTATTTTATGAATAAAATAGAGTTGGTTCAACCAATGACCCTAAATGTTAAGTAATTGGAGCTACTCATCTAATAATTTAAAACAAGCAGTAGACAACCAAGAAAAGGAGGAAAATATTTAGAGAGAGGTAAGTTAGGAGATAAGTCTAGTTTATTTTTTATCATTCTTCCTCCACTCATTTTTAGTGAGAGATTTGATGAGTTGTTGATAGCAGGGTCATATTGCAAAGTGGAAAAATGAGTGAATAAAAGTTGATTTTTCATGGGGTTCATGAGGTAACTAGTTTATTTGTTGAGATTGTTATATTAAAAGTATGAAATATTTCAGTACTAATTAGTTTTATGATATTCATATAAAATTCTTGTGCATCACTATATTTGATCCATTCCATATCCAACATAGTTTTCTTCTTCCTCTTTTTGTACTTGGTTATTGGTCTGAATTCTCGCATGGATTAGAAAACATTCATACATAAAACCAAATTCCAAATACATGAGACTAGATATTTCTATAGAATTCTCCATCATTAACCTACCTAATAAATGAAACCTTACCTATCTAATATGTTCATTTACGATGCCTATCCATCTACTTAGTCAGGCAAGTAAATGAGGAAGAAACTAATCCATTCCACAATTTCACAAATGATAAGGGAATGGATTTTCAAGCACTTCAAGGCAGTGAAATTTACACTCTTACTAGGTTATTCTTCGATAAAAAAAATATGCTCACACATTTAAAACATATGAACAGGGGAGTGGTGCTTATTTAAATTTTTTTATTCGCGACTTTCTTAGACACGAACATAAATAAACGTGTCAAATAATGATATTTCCAGCAAATGGTCTTTATTTTATGAATAAAATAGAGTTGGTTCAACCAATGACCCTAAGTGTTATGTAATTGGAGCTATTCATCTAATAATTTAAAACAAGCAGTAGACAACCAAGAAAAGGAGGAAAACATTTAAAGAGAGGTAAGCTAGGAGATAAGTCTAGTTTATTTTTTGTCATTCTTCTTCCACTCATTTTTAGTGAGGGATTTGATGAGTTTGTTGATAGCAGGGTCATCTTGCAAAGTGGAAAAATGAGTGAATAAAAGTGTATTTTTAATGGGGTTCATGAGGTAATTAGTTTATTTGTTGATATTGCTATATTAAAAGTATGAAATATTTCAGTACTAATTAGTTTTATGATATTCATATAAAAGTGTTGTGGATCACTATCTTTGATCCATTCCATATCCAACATTGTTTTCTTCTTCCTCTTTTTGTACTTGGTTATTGTTTTGAATTCTCGCATGGATTAGAAAACATTCATACATAAAACCAAATTTCAAATACATGAGACAATATATTTCTATAAAATTATCCATCATTCACCTACCTAATAAATAAAACTTCACATATCTAATATGTTCATTTATATCCATCTACTTAGTCAAGCAAATCCATCTACTTAGTCAGAGAAATAAATGAGGGAGAAATTAATCCATTCAACAATACAAGGGAATGGATTTTCACCAACTTCATGGCAGTGAAATTTACACTCTTTCGAGGTTATTCTTCAATAAGCAAACTATTCTCACACATTTTAAACATATGAATAAGGGAGTGGTGCATATTTAAAAAAAATTATTCGCGACTTTTTTTTGACACGAACAGAAATAAACGTGTCAAATAATGATATTTCCAGAAAATAACTTTTATTTTATGAATAAAATAGAGTTGGTTCAACCAATAAACCTAATATTTCCAGAAAATAACTTTTATTTTATGAATAAAATAGAGTTGGTTCAACCAATGAACCTAAGTGTTAAGTAACTAGCACAACCGCTAACTTGCGGCTGGTGAACGCCGAAAGGCGGCTGTGCGAATACCCGAAACGTTAAAAGGCGGCTGTGCGAACCTGTGCGAATATCCGAAACATCAAAAGGCGACTGTGCAAATAACTGTGTGAATACTTGAAACGCCTGAATACTTGAAACGCCTTACTGCCGGGTCCAACACCCACGCGGCAATAAGTATCCGCTCAGTAACAGTAATTTAGTAAATTGTGGTCAGCTTAATAGATTATCTCTTAATCACTGAACGTGGCAATCTGGTGGTGAACAAGTAATTTTTTAATCTGATTTAGTAAATGTAAAAAAGTAAACACGTAAACGAACGTCTTTATAAATGAGCGGAAGTTAATTTATTAAAATCTCATCCATTGATTAGAGAGGACGACTAAGAATATGCCAGCATCTTCAATTGCCAACCCTAGGATTGAAATTTATGATTAAAAGGTGATTAATTCTGCACATTGTCAATAGGTATACGCCTTTCGGCGTAATTAGAGCTACTCATTTTATAATTTAAAACAAGCAGTAGACAACCAACAAACAAAGGGAGGAAAACATTTAGAGAGAGGGAAAACATTTAGAGAGAGGTAAGCTGGGAGATAAGTCTGGTTTATTTTTTATCATTTTTCCTCCACTCATTTTTAGTCAGGGATTTGATGAGTTGTTGATAGGGGTTATCTTGCAAAGCGAAAAAATGAGTGAATAAAAGTTGATTTTTAATGGGGTTCCTGAGATAATTAGTTCATTTGTTGATATTTCTATATTAAAAGTATGAAATATTTTAGTACTAATTAATTTTATGATATTCAACATAGTTTTCTTCTTCCTCTTTTTGTACTTGGCTATTGGTTTGAATTCTCACATGGATTAGAAAACTTTAAAAAATCTATAAAAATGTATGGGGCTACATTTAACAATAAAGATCAAACTATTTTTCTAAGAAAATAATTTCCACTTTATGTTTTGGTTTTATTCATAAATCTCACCACAAACACTTTATTTCATATGATATGAAAATATAGTTTGACTTCCTACAGTAAACACTGAAACTAAAATAGAAATTGAGCTTAGAACATACGGTGAATAAAAATATAGGTTAACTTCAGACCATAAACAATGAAGCTAAGGTAGAAATTGATCTTCCACCTAGCACTTGAGTGCTTCAATAATTTTAGTTGGACTTCGCTTCCTCCCCACTATTTTAGAGAGAGAAAATCCTGCTGACTGTAAAATTTCATTCCATTGTTCTCG
>SNQJ01S0014658.1:35235-60893 GCA_010110895.2 Picea sitchensis
ACACAGCACATGACTTTCAATACTAACAAATTCAAACCACGTTTCAATCTGAATTTAATTTAGCAACGAACTCGAGCCATACTTTATTTAAATTTATTGAATACATTACACATAAGTCAAACAAATTCAAACCACGTTTCAATCTGAATTTAATTTCACAAGGAACTCTATTTTCTGAGTATTGAAGGTTGTGGCTTTCACTACCAACATACACAGCACATGACTTTCAATACTAACAAATTCAAACCACGTTTCAATCTGAATTTAATTTAACAACGAACTCGAGCCATACTTTATTTAAATTTATTGAATACATTACACATAAGTCAAACCATCATAAGTCAAACCATCACTTTCGGTAGCAGTAGTTTAATGGTTTTACCTTTTTGAAAGTTTTCAGGTTATTTTTTTTGGGTTTGAGTTTGTTGGAAATAGAGTATGATTGTATATGTAGATATTTGAGTGACTATGTTTGTATAATCTAAATGCTTAAAAAGTTTTTCAGCACACTAAATCTATTTATACATTCAAAAATACAATTTAAACAATAAAAAATAACAATTTTATCCAAATTTACATCACCTAATTCCGATAAAAAACTCAAAAATAAAACTTTTAACTAACACCATTTAAATACCTATAAACTCAAACAATTGCTTAAACCAAAGAATTCAAACAACGGCGCTAAAGCCAAGCCAATCCATAACCATTGCTTAAACCAAGGAATTCAAGCCATGGCGCCAAGCCAATCCAATCCATGCGATGGAGAACAAGACACGAGTGTCCGCAAAATATTATATATTTGGCATCCCGCTTCCTTCACAATTCAAGCGCTCTCGTTGAGGTAAATGAAGTTATCGACATAAGAGCCGTAAAGGACGTAAAGCTGCTACAGGTTTTGGATATGGATATCCGAGCCGTGAACGACGAAGCGTTGCTGCAGGCTTCGGACTTTAGAATGGCGTTTTCTGTAGTGAACCCCTTTCTTCTAAAATGTGCTCTTCGCCTTAAAATCCCCGACATCGTTTGGAGAGCCGGCCCCGACGCTCCTCTCTCCGTCCAACAGATTGCCGCCCAACTCCCCTCTGAAGCTCCCGACGTGGACGCCCTCTCCCGCATTCTTACATGCCTTTCTAGCATGGGTATCTTGCAGACGATCAAGCAAACGGAGGAGGCCCTGGGAACTAACAAAGCAGCCGAGACCATGACCATGAAATACACGCTTACCGATCTCAGCAAAACCTACTTCGTCTCTGAGGACATTAGTCCCTTAAGCCTCGCTCCCCTGGCCTTCATGCCAACGCACGCTGCTTTGTGGCCAGCTTGGGACCATATTCACGAGCGGGTGCTTCATGTCGGCGATAATTTCCAGAATTCTTGTGGCGGTGGCCAGGATTTTTGGTCTTATGTAGCAGGCAACCCGGAGATCAACAACGTCTTCAACGCAGCGATGGTCTCCCTCACAAAGGTGGATATGAAGGAGATCTTTACCAGTTACGATGGCTTCAAAGATGTCAACACGCTGGTGGACTTGGGCGGAGGGCATGGAGAAGTGATTAGTCAAATTATTGCTGTGTATCTTCATATCCACGCAATCAATTTTGATCTTCCTCACGTCATTGCAACTGCACCCACTCTTCCTGGTAATCACATTTTGCTATCTTACTAACAGTTACTGTTATTCTCATTTAGCTATCTTATCCCTTATCACGCTTATAGGTATAATTATGCCGAAAGGCGTACATCTATTGATAATGGGCAGATTTAATAGGAGTTTAGTGCTTAATAAGTTTTTTATGGACAAGATTAAATATGACTGGAATATTCTTAATAGTCACACAAAATAATAGATTCAAACCAAACCTAAACCAATTCTATTATAAAAAATATTCTAATTAATTATAGCATTTCCCCATTATTGTTTAACAATTAATATATATATGACTTATTTTTGTAAGTATTGAAAGTGATTTCTTTAACTATCAACAAACTTAAAACATAACTTTTAAGCTATGAATTTCAATGTCAATAAAGTCAAACCATGACTTACAGCAATGAATTCTAAGTATGACACTAAAGTTGAAGTTGTAAAATTTGGTATTGAAATCCTTGACTTAAAATTGGTGTCATCTAAAATTGAACTATGAATTTTAGTATCAACAAAAAGAAAATCGCATCCAAAATTTGTTTCTAATGAAAATCATGGCTTGGGTTTGTGTTTGTTGGTAGTGAAATCCATGGCCTTTAATACTAACATAAAAAATAAAACCATTGATAGTGAAATTCATAACTTTTAGTATCAATAAAAATAATTCATATATTAAAATAAACAAATCCAAAAATTTAGAAAAAAATTAACAATGTATAATTTGGTATTGAGAGCTCTTTCTTATTTAGTGAAGACCACATCTTTTAATACCAGCAAATTCAAATCTTGACTTTCAAATTTTGGATGGCACTAATGACAAGTAAGAGCATCCAATACCAAATTGTACACTGCTAAGGTTTGTTGATATTTATATATGACTTGATTTTCTTGGTATTCAAGGTCATGTCTTTAACTATCAACAAACCCAATCCATAGCTTTCAAAGCAGTCATGTCTTTAAGTACCAACAAACCCAATCCACATCTTTCAAAGTAGGACTTTTAATCCTAATAAACTCAAACCATGCCTCAAATCAACGAATTCAAACTATAGCACCCAATCCACATCTTTCAAAGTAGGACTTTTAATCCTAATAAACTCAAACCATGCCTCAAATCAACGAATTCAAACTATAGCACCAAAGTCTAATTATGTATAATTCGATATTGGAAACTTTGGCTTGACATTCCACTCTCATACAAAAACAAATTATGAATTTTAGTATGAATAAAAATCCAACCATATGTGACTTTCTTTTGTTGTCATTAAAGGCCATGGATTTTACTACCAACAATATGAGGCTATGAATTTCAATATAACAAATTCAGTTTAATTTGAATTTACATAGACCATAACTTTGGATAACAATTTATTGAAGTTATTACGCATAAGTCAAGTCAAGTCGTGAGTTTTGGAAGAAATAAGCATTAAGTTATCTTATCTCTATTATATATATCATGTGTAAAGTGGTCAAATTTTTTGATGTGAAATTTTTTTCTTAATTGTTTTCAATATAATTTTTTTTCTTACTTTGAAACTTTTGATCCTTATCCACTCATGATTGCTCTAGAGTTAAAATAGATCTATATCGATTAATTTTGTGTGTATATCATGTGTCAACTCCATGTTGAGTAGGTAAGGAATTACACATCTTTTTCATATTGAGAAACAGACTATTAAAATGCATTAACTATCACTAAAGGAATTAGACATGTTTTTTTAGATGTAAGAAACACTTATGGATGAAGTAAGCAATTTTTACTTTTAATACACACAGATACAGTTGATATAAAAATATTTTACTTAAAGTGGATATTGAAATATCTTATTTATGCCATATATTGAACCATATTGAACATGTAAAGAATTATACATTTCTATCTTAGTCCAATCATGAGAATTTTTTTAATTTCAATTGATATTGAGATATTTTACATTACGAAATATTTATTTTCTATTAATGTTTTTTTTAAATGTTACTTGTTTGCTCCACATTAAACATGGAAAAATTTACACTTTTCCCTCTTATTAGATGAAAAAAAAAAACACACAAAAAAACACTTTTCAATGCAATAAACTCAAACCATAACACCTATATATAACACCTACATATAATTTGGTATTGAAAACTCAGACTTAACATTAAAGCCAACCAAAATGTAACCACACTTCTCAATACCAACCAAAACAAACTAAATAATAAAATACATCTCTCAATACAGTAAACTTAAACCATGACAACCATATCTAATTTGGTATTGAAAGGTTTAGTTTGACATTAAACTCCTTCAAAATTGAACCACAAAGTTCAATAAATTTAAAACATGACTTTCAATACAAACAAATTCAGACCACGTTTCAATCTGAATTTAATTTCACAAGGAACTCTATTTTCTGAGTATTGAAGGTTGTGCCTTTCACTACCAACATACACAGCACATGACTTTCAATACTAACAAATTCAAACCACGTTTCAATCTGAATTTAATTTAACAACGAACTCGAGCCATACTTTATTTAAATTTATTGAATGCATTACACATAAGTCAAACCATCACTTTCGGTAGCAGTAGTTTAATGGTTTTAGCTTTTGGAAGTTTTCAGGTTATTTTTTTTGTTTTGAGTTTGTTCGAAATGAGTATAGTTGTATATGTAGATATTTGAGTGACTATGTTTATATAATTCAAATGCTTAAAAAGTTTTTCAGCACATTAATTTTATTTATACATTCAAAAATATAATTTAAATAATAAAAAATAACAATTTTATCCAAATTTACATCACCTAATTCCAATAATAAACTCAAAAATAAAACTTTTAGCTCACACCATTTCGATACCTATAAACTCAAACCATTACTTAAACCAACGAATTCAAACCACGGCGCTAAAGCCAAGCCAATCCATAACCATTGCTTAAACCAAGGAATTCAAGCCATGGCGCCAAGCCAATCCATGCGATGGAGAACAAGACACGAGTGTCCGCAAAATATTATATATTTGGCATCTCGCTTCCTTCACAATTCAAGCGCTCTCGTTGACGTAAATGAAAGGTATCGACATAAGAGCCGTAAAGGACGTAAAGCTGCTACAGGATTTGGATATGGATATCCGAGCCGTGAACGACGAAGCGTTGCTGCAGGCTTCGGCCTTAAGAATGTCGTTTTCTGTAGTGAACCCCTTTCTTCTAAAATGTGCTCTTCGTCTTAAAATCCCCGACATCGTTTGGAGAGCCGGCCCCGACGCTTCTCTCTCCGTCCAACAGATTGCCGCCCAACTTCCCTCTGAAGCTCCCGACGTGGACGCCCTCTCCCGCCTTCTTACATGCCTTTCTAGCATGGGTATCTTGCAGACGATCAAGCCAACGGAGGAGGCCCTGGGAACTAACAAAGCAGCCGAGATCATGACCATGAAATACACCCTTACCGATCTCAGCAAAACCTACTTCGTCTCTGAGGACATTAGTCCCTTAAGCCTCGCTCCCCTGGCTCTCATGCCAACGCACGGTGCTTTGTGGCCAGCTTGGGACCATATTCACGAGCGGGTGCTTCATGTCGGCGATAATTTCCAGAATTCTTGTGGCGGTGGCCAGGATTTTTGGTCTTATGCAGCAGGCAACCCGGAGATCAACAACGTCTTCAACGCAGCGATGGTCTCCCTCACAAAGGTGGATATGAAGGAGATCTTTACCAGTTACGATGGCTTCAAAGATGTCAACACGCTGGTGGACTTGGGCGGAGGGCATGGAGAAGTGATTAGTCAAATTATTGCTGTGTATCCTCATATCCACGCAATCAATTTTGATCTTCCTCACGTCATTGCAACTGCACCCACTCTTCCTGTTAATCACATTTTGCTATCTTACTAACAGTTACTGTTATTCTCATTTAGTTATCTTATCCCTTATCACTCTTATAGGTATAATTACACCGAAAAGCGTACACCTATTGATAATGGGCAGATTTAATAGGGGTTTAGTGCTTAATAATTTTTTTATGGACAAGATTAAATATGACTGGAATATTCTTAATAGTCACACAAAATAATGAATTCAAACCAAACCTAAACCAATTGTATTATAAAAAATATTCTAATTAATTATAGCATTTCCCCATTATTGTTTAACAATTAATATATATATATGACTTATTTTTGTAAGTATTGAAAGTGATTTCTTTAACTATCAACAAACTTAAAACATAACTTTTAAGCTATGAATTTCAATATCAATAAACTCAAACCATGACTTACACCAATGAATTCTAAGTATGACACTAAAGTTGAAGTTGTAAAATTTGGTATTGAAATCCTTGACTTGAAATTGGTGTCATCTAAAATTGAACTATGAATTTTAGTATCAACAAAAAGAAAATCGCATCCAAAATTTGTTTCTAATGAAAATCATGGTTTGGGTTTGTGTTTGTTGGTAGTGAAATCCATGGCCTTTAATACCAACATAAAAAATAAAACCATTGATAGTGAAATTCATAACTTTTAGTATCAATAAAAATAATTTATATATTAAAATAAACAAATCCAAAAATTTGGAAAAAAATGAACCATGTATAATTTGGTATTGAGAGCTCTTTCTTATTTAGTGAAGACCACATCTTTTAATACCAGCAAATTCAAATCTTAACTTTCAAATTTTGGATGGCACGAATGACAAGTAAAAGCATCCAATACCAAATTGTACACTGCTAAGGTTTATTGATATTTATATATGACTTGATTTTCTTGGTATTCAAGGTCATGTCTTTAACTATCAACAAACTCAATCCATAGCTTTCAAAGCAGTCATGTCTTTAAATACCAACAAACCCAATCCACATCTTTCAAAGTAGGACTTTTAATCCTAATAAACTCAAACCATGCCTCAAGTCAACGAATGCAAACTATAGCACCCAATCCACATCTTTCAAAGTAGGACTTTTAATCCTAATAAACTCAAACCATGCCTCAAATCAACGAATTCAAACTATAGCACCAAAGTCTAATTATGTATAATTCGATATTGGAAACACATAATTCGATATTGGAAACTTTGGCTTGACATTCCACTCTCATACAAAAACAAATTATGAATTTTAGTATGAATAAAAATCCAACCATATGTGACTTTCTTTTGTTGTCATTAAAGGCCATGGATTTTACTACCAACAATATCAAGCTATGAATTTCAATATAACAAATTCAGTTTAATTTGAATTTACATAGGCCATAACTTTGGATAACAATTTATTGAAGTTATTACGCATAAGTCAAGTCAAGTCGTGAGTTTTGGAAGAAATAAGCATTAAGTTATCTTATCTCTATTATATATATCATGTGTAAAGTGGTCAAATTTCATAACTTTGGATAACAATTTATTAAAGTTATTACGCATAAGTCAAGTTTCTTGATGTGGTCAAATTTCTTGATGTGAAATTTTTTTCTTAATTGTTTTCAATATAATTTTTTTTCTTACTTTGAAACTTTTGATCCTTATCCACTCATGATTGCTCTAGAGTTAAAATAGACTTATATGGATTAATTTTGTGTGTGTATATCATGTGTCAACTCCATGTTGAGTAGGTAACGAATTACACATCTTTTTCATATTGAAACACAGACCATTAAAATGCATTAACTATCACTAAAAGAATTAGACATGTTCTTTTAGATGTAAGAAACACTTATGGATGAAATAAGCAATTTTTACTTTTAATACACACAGATACAGTTGATATAAAAATATTTTACTTAAAGTGGATATTGAAATATCTTATTTATGCCATATATTGAACCATATTAAACATGTAAAGAATTATACATTTCTATCTTAATCCAATCATGAGAATTTTTTTAATTTCAATTGATATTGAGACATTTTACATTACGAAATATTTATTTTCTATTAATGTTTTTTTTAAATGTTACTTGTTTGCTCCACATTAAACATGGAAAAAATTACACTTTTCCCCTTTTATTAGATGAAAAAAAAAACACACACACAAAAAAACACTTTTCAATGCAATAAACTCAAACCATAACACCTATATATAACACCTACATATAATTTGGTATTGAAAACTCATACTTAACATTAAAGCCAACCAAAATGTAACCACAATTCTCAATACCAACCAAAACTTGTGGCGGTGGCCAGGATTTTTGGTCTTATGCAGCAGGCAACCCCGATAATTTCCAGAATTCTTGTGGCGGTGCCCAGGATTTTTGGTCTTATGCAGCAGGCAACCCCGAGATCAACAACGTCTTCAACGCAGCGATGGTCTCCCTCACAAGGGTGGATATGAGGGAGATCTTTACCAGTTACGATGGCTTCAAAGATGTCAACACGCTGGTGGACTTGGGCGGAGGGCATGGAGAAGTGATTAGTCAAATTATTGCTGTGTATCCTCATATCCACGCAATCAATTTTGATCTTCCTCACGACATTGCAACTGCACCCACTCTTCCTAGTAATCACATTTTGCTATCTTACTAATAGTTACTTTATTCCCATTTAGCTATCTTATCCCTTATCACTCTTACAGGTATAATTATGCCTAAAGGCGTACACTTACTGACAATGGGCAGATTTAATAGGGGTTTAGTGCTTAATAAGTTTTCTATGGACATGATTAAATATGACTGGAATATTCTTAATAGTCACACAAAATAAATGGCTGTGATTTCAATGATTAACTTCCTAGCTATCATAAAGACATCAGTTTATGTGTTTACTTTTTTACATTTACCTAATCATATTTAAAAATTAGTTTGATAGCTAATTGATTGCCAGCTAAGTGATTAACAGAAATTAAAATATTAACACCAAATAAATGAAGTTCAACGATTTATTTATTAATCAATAATAAAATTTAATATATTATTTTAAGGATTTTTTTCATCTTATCAACAATTATGTGACTGTGCTAATACTAACAATTACTGTTTTCCCATTTAGCTATCTTATCCTTTATCACTCTTACAGGTATAACACACATAAGTGGACACATGTTTGAAAGCGTGCCCTCTGGGGACACGATTTTTATGAAGGTGAGATATACTCCATTATTTTAAAAGATCGTTATTTCTGTTATCGAGTTGGATTTTACAACAGTTTGTGCATTTTTTACTAATATGATTTTCCTTTCGATTTGTCAATATTAATATTAAAAGCACATACTACATCTATGGGACGATGAAGACTGCATCAAGCTACTTAAAATTTACTACAAGGCCACTTCAGATAAAGGGAAATTAATAATAGTAGACGCGGTTTTAGATACAACTGAAGATTGTGATCCAATAGGATCTGGCCATCTCATGGATATGCTTATGTTGAATGTTTTCCGTGGAGGAAGAGAGAGAACCCGAGAACAATGGAATGAAATTTTACAGTCAGCAGGATTTTCTCTCTCTAAAATAGTGGGGAGGAAGCGAAGTCCAACTAAAATTATTGAAGCACTCAAGTGCTAGGTGGAAGATCAATTTCTACCTTAGCTTCTTTGTTTATGGGCTGATGTTAACCTATATTTTTATTCACCCTATGTTCTAAGCTCAATTTCTATTTTAGTTTCCGTGTTTACTGTAGGAAGTCAAACTATATTTTCATATTATATGAAATAAAGTGTTTGTGGTGAGATTTATGAATAAAACCAAAACATACTGTAGGAACTCAAACTATATTTTCATATTATATGAAATAAAGTGTTTGTGGTGAGATTTATGAATAAAACCAAAACATAAAGAGGAAATTATTTCCATAAAAAAATAGTTTAATCTTTATTGTTAAATGTAACCCATACATTTTTATAGATTTTTTAAGTTTTCTAATCATGTGAGAATTCAGACCAATAACCAAGTACCAAAAAAAAGAAGAAAACCATGTTGAATATCATAAAACTAATTAATATTAAAATATTTCATAATTTTATATGAAATATCAACAAATGAACTGGTGTATTTTTCCATTATTATTGTATTATTTTTAATGATGCGTTTATTTTTATTAATGTTTTATTTCTCTATATTATTTTTTAATTTATAAATACTTTTTATTTAATATTAATTTTATTATCTATAATCAATTGAGGGAGTGTAATTTAATTATTATTAATTAATAAATATTATTATATAATTTCTAATTGGTAATTTTCTTTAATTAAATAATCCATTTCTAATAATTTATTTATTGTTTAATATTTTCTATAAAGGAAATAATAATTTATATTATTTAATAATTAAATTATTATTTATTATTATTAAGTATTATTATTAAATTATTTGATATATGAATATTAAACTAAATTTTTAATTTATTTAAGTATTATTATTAAATTATTTAATTTTATATGAATATTAACTAAATTTTTAATTATTTTATTTTAAATAATAATTAAGTAATTACTAAATAATATTTAAATATTACATTTAAATTGTATCAAAATATGTTTATGGTTATGGTGATGTATGCCGACCGTCAACTAGCAACAACCACATTTATGTAAAAAGTGGTTGATATACGCCGATCAACGCCATTTTCCACTTTTTTAAATTAATGGCGCCGATCGGCGTATATCAACCACTTTTTACATAAATGTGGTTGTTGCTAGTATTAAAATATTTCATACTTTTAATATAGAAATATCAACAAATGAACTAATTACCTCATAAACCCCATTAAAAATCAACTTTTGTTCACTCATTTTTCCGCTTTGCAAGATAACCCCTATCAACAACTCATCAAATCCCTCACTAAAAATGAGTGGAGGAAAAATGATAAAAAATAAACCAGACTTATCTCCCAGCTTACACCTCTCTAAATGTTTTCCCTCTCTCTAAATGTGTTCCTCCCTTTGTTGGTTGTCTACTGCTTGTTTTAAATTATTAGATGAGTAGCTCCAATTTCCCTCTCTCTAAATGTGTTCCTCCCTTTGTTGGTTGTCTACTGCTTGTTTTAAATTATTAGATGAGTAGCTCCAATTACTTAACACTTAGGTTCATTGGTTGAACCAACTCTACTTTATTCATAAAATAAAGGTTATTTTCTGGAAATATCATTATTTGACATGTTTATTTCTGTTGTGTCAAAGAAAGTCTGCGAATAATTTTTTTTAATATGCACCACTTCCTTATTCATATGTTTAAAATGTGTGAGAATAGTTTGCTTATTGAAGAATAACCTCGAAAGAGTGTAAATTTCACTGCCATGAAGTGGGTGGAAATTGTTGAATGGATTAATTTCTCCCTCATTTATTTGCGATGGATAGGCATTGTAAATGAACATATTAGATATGTGAAGTTTTATATATTAGGTAGGTGAATGATGGATAATTCTATAGAAATATATAGTCTCATGTATTTGGAATTTGGTTTTATGTATGAATGTTTTCTAATCCATGCGAGAATTCAGAACAATAACCAAGTACAAAAAGAGGAAGAAGAAAACAATGTTAGATATGGAGTGGATCAAAGATAGTGATGCACAACACTTTTATATGAATATCATAAAACTAATTAGTATTGAAATATTTCATACTTTTAATATAGCAATATCAACAAATAAACTAGTTACCTCATGAACCCCATTAAAAATACACTTTTATTCACTCTTTTTTCCACTTTGCAAGATGACCCTGCTATCAACAAACTCATCAAATCCCTCACTAAAAATGAGTGGAGGAAGAATGATAAAAAATAAACTAGACTTATCTCCTAGCTTACCTCTCTTTAAATGTTTTCCTCCTTTTCTTGGTTGTCTAATGCTTGTTTTAAATTATTAGATGAATAGCTCCAATTACATAACACTTAGGGTCATTGGTTGAACCAACTCTATTTTATTCATAAAATAAAGACCATTTGCTGGAAATATCATTATTTGACACGTTTATTTATGTTTATATCTAAGAAAGTCGCGAATAAAAATTTTTAAATAAGCACCACTCCCTTGTTCACATGTTTTAAATGTGTGAGCATATTTTTCTTATGAAGAATAACCTAGTAAGAGTGTAAATTTCGCTGCCTTGAAGTGCGTGAAAATCTATTCCCTTATCATTTGTGGAAATTGTGGAATGGATTAGTTTCTTCCTCATTTACTTGCCCGACTAAGTAGATGGATAGGCATCGTAAATGAGCATATTAGATAGGTGAAGTTTCATTTATTAGGTAAGTTAATGATGGAGAATTCTATAGAAATATCTAGTCTCATGTATTTGGAATTTCGTTTTATGTATGAATGTTTTCTAATCCATGCGAGAATTCAGACCAATAACCAAGTACAAAAAGAGGAAGAAGAAAACTATGTTGGATATGGAATGGATCAAATATAGTGATGCATAAGACTTTTATATGAATATCATAAAACTAATTAGTACTGAAATATTTCATACTTTTAATATAACAATCTCAACAAATAAACTAGTTACCTCATGAACCCCATTAAAAATCAACTTTTATTCACTCATTTTTCCACTTTGCAATATGACCCTGCTATCAACAACTCGTCAAATCTCTCACTAAAAATGAGTGGAGGAAGAATGATAAAAAATAAACTAGACTTATCTCCTAGCTTACCTCTCTCTAAATGTTTTCCTCCTTTTCTTGGTTGTCTACTGCTTGTTTTAAATTATTAGATGAGTAGCTCCAATTACTTAACAGTTAGGGTCATTGGTTGAACCAACTCTATTTTATTCATAAAATAAGGACCATTTGCTGGAAATATCATTATTTGACACGTTTATTTCTCTTCGTGTCTAAGAAAGTCGCGAATAAAAAAATTTAAATAAGCACCACTCCCTTGTTCATATGTTTTAAATGTGTGAGAATATTTTGATTATTGAAGAATAACCTCGTAAGAGTGTAAATTTCACTTCCATGAAGTGGGTGAAAATCCATTCCCTTGTCATTTGTGGACACTGTTGAATGGATTAATTTCTCCCTCATTTACTTGCCTGAATAAGTAGATGGATAGGCATCGTAAATGAACATATTAGATAGGTGAAGTTTCATTTATTAGGTAGGTGAATGATGGAGAATTCTATAGAAATATCTAGTTTCATGTATTTGGAATTTGGTTTTATGTATGAATGTGAAGAAGAGCTCAATAGCTCCATTGTTATGTGTGTGCATACTTTGTTTTGTGAATGCCCGCCTCTGATTGAACTTGAACATGGTATCAGAGCATCAGTAATACTCTTAGAATATTGGAGAGCATATTGCAAGATATTATAGAAAAATTTGAATCTTGATCAACCCACAACATGAGGATAAGTGTTTCAGGGCAATCTAGTGCAAAAATCGGAAGAAAAACTCTTTAAGGCAGTCGCCCCCTCCCTTAGTACAATCGATGACCATACTTGTTTGGTCACTCTTAACTTGTTCATAAGGATAAACTAGGTCGTTTCGATCAGACTTATCCAGTTCAGAAGGAGCGACATACCTTTTTTATCACACAAACGACCCTGGAAAGTGTAGAAAGAGCATCCAGACTGAGGAGAAAACTCGACCAGGAAAGAAAAAGATTTTGGGTTTTTTGTTTTGATAGAGAAAAAGCCATGTTCATCAATATTTAATTTAAAAAGGGGGATCTAACTTTCAAAAGCAGATCCATGGCATCTAGAAACAATTGAGCACTCGTACAAGGACCAATTTAACGGTTAAGAACTATGATGTATGGTCTTTGAAAATGAAAAATTTTCTCGGATCTGAAGATTTTTGGGAACCAGTAGTTAATGAGTTAAAGGAACCAGATATAGAGGATCTACTTGCAATGACGAATGTGCAAAGAAATGCGCTTGGATAACTTAGGAAGAAGGACAACAAAGCCTTGTGGCTCATTCAACAAGGGTTATAGGAATACATTTGTTGGCATGTTTTATAGGAAGCGTGTGCTTGTCATTGATGGAAAGAACAACAATGATTATGGAAACTAGAGATCAAAGCTCAGAAGGGAAATTGCAGTACAAAAACGTGATCAGGATCAAACTCCTTGATCGTGGATCTACTTTGAGAGTCTTCACGACCATCGGATAAAATTAAGTGAACGATAGGATAAACAGGGCACAAGGTTTTAGAATTTGATTATCCGAATCTTTGTTAGTCTTCAGATCAAATTGAGTGGAAGGATAGGATAAGAAAAGATGGATGGTTGTTGGATTTAAAACCAAGGAAAGAAGCATCGCAGACAGATCGAGTCGTCGACCTAAGATCATGATGAATGAACAAAATTTGTTTCGGGTCTAAAGATGTGAGGAGGTTACAGTTCGAAAAAATATCACTTCAATAATTTTTCATTTTTAGATTTGAAATTCTCGAAGCCCAAAGATCCGGAGAGCCGAAATAAATTATCGACCACTAGATCATCCAAACTAGATCTGAAGCGTCAAATCACCCGAAGAAGATCTCAAGCATTAGATCGTCTGAAGTAAATGTGGACCATTTGATCCAGAGCATCAATTTGAGTTTTGAAATTCACCAAGCCTGGAGAGTCGGAGAGCCGAAATAAATTCTCGATCGCTGGATCATCCGATGTAGATCTTAGTCGTCAGATCACCTGAAGAATATCTCAAGTGTCATCTCGTGCTGAATGAATAAGGACCATTAGATCTGGAGAATATTATTCTGACTGTTAGATAAAGGAGATGAATATGTGTCACGTCGGGGGACCACGTCAGCAAACCACCTCAACAAGGACATGTGGAAGACCTCGTCAGCAAGGACATGTGGCAGATCACATCATCAAGGACATGTGGCAGATCATGTCATTGACTGACACATGGTAACCACTCGACCCCTGCCAAGTCAATAGGTGATGTGTGTAATGTTACATCACTTTGAGAGATTTACTTCAGGAGTTTCACCACCAACTAATGACAAAAGTCCCAAAGTCTTGAGCGTCGAAGTCCTGAAGTGGACATGCGTCATACGATATGAAGAACACTTTGAGTGCATCTACAACCATTGATGATTTTACAGTGGAAGGATAGTGTAAGTAGAATAGTCGAATTCCCAGAGTAAATGGTGTCCATCCATCTCAAATCTTTATTAAGTCCCATCTATCAGATTAAGAAAGAAAGGATAAATGCAAGTATCAAATATGACCATTGATATAGTTCTGTGATATAAACGTGAACCATCCGATCCGGTCGAAAAAATCATATTTGAATGGTTGAAATTCCAGAAGGTCAAATTCCCTAAGTAGAGGAAGAGTCATCGATTGCGAAGGATAGGTGTTAGCAGATCATCGACTCCAAAAGATTGGCATAGAAAAGAAAGTAGAGTTTGAGATTTGAAACTCTCGAAGCCCGGATCATGAAATAAATCACAGTCGTTGATTTAGGGAGGTTAGATCTTATCTGTAGAACTT
Organism: Picea sitchensis; assembly: GCA_010110895.2. Taxonomy (NCBI): domain Eukaryota; kingdom Viridiplantae; phylum Streptophyta; class Pinopsida; order Pinales; family Pinaceae; genus Picea; species Picea sitchensis. The sequence goes on from SNQJ01S0014658.1 coordinate 50,233, forward strand.
GAAGGGAGATATCTGAACCGTCAGATTTAGGAACACTATCAATATTGTGAGATCGATGGTCCCATCGCATTGCAAAGATTGAAGGTCCACAAACTTTAAAAATTTAAGGGCGGGCTGCAATTGAAAGCACGGTTTTGGAGAAAGGACACGTGGAATCTCGAGGTAAATTGCAAGGTGAAAAATAGTTTGATCTCAAACCACCTTTGGTCGCACCTACAATCGTATGGTCACATGAGATCATCGCCCAAGATCACATCAGCAGAAGATTGGGGAAGGAGATAGTGTTGCTAAGCTCCACATCGGAGGTTACACATTGAAAAGTAAAAAACAACCTATGCGTGTATAATCCAACAATGTTGATCAAACAAAATCTGATCGAATGGTTGTTGTTTCACCTCGTGGTTTCTTGATCAGTTATGATTTAGTTAAACTAACTGAATCATTACTGTGGGGAATTGGAATCATTTCTCTTGAGTGTTTTGAGATTCTTGACATGAGTGTTGGAGATTGGAAGTGTAATGGATGATGAGAGTATGAATAAAATAAAAATGTTGTGACAGGGTGAGGTTGTTGTTTCTCTGTAAAAAGTAGTTGAACTGTAAGAAATGAAGTTTACAGTATGAACTGAGAGAGAAAATTCAGAGATGAAGAACATAAGTTGGACAAAGAAGAAGTGGTGAAAACAACAGACTGTACGAGAAATTAAGCGCAAGAATATGCGAGAAGGAAGACACTGATGCAGGAAGAGCAGATCAGTGTAGCATAATAGTGATGAGAATGGTAAGCCATTGATAAACAATATATCACTGTAATAAATTTCAGCAAGCAAATATTTATATCTCAGGGTTTCAAGTGGGTGCTTGAACACAGGGAGTTGTAGCTTCCATCTGGTTGCATCCAGAAAAGATAGGGTGGTAGGGTGGTGCAAGGGAGAACCATTGTTCTTTGTTATATAGGTTGGTCCATGTGTGACTTGAAGTTGGTGCTTCCATCTAGTTTGTGCTGGAACACTCAGGGAGTTGGTGCTTCCTTCTAGTGTGTTCGAGAGAAACAAGAGTGTTGGTGCCCTCTACAAGTTACATCTTGCTAAATAAGTGTTTGTAGCCTCATTTTGAGTTGGTGCTCAAACATAGATGATGTACAGAACATAAAAGACTGCCTATCATTCTAAGAAGAAGAGGTTTTATCCCTTTATGTGTTTCCTCATGAATATATGTCTATGTGTATATCATATGTGTGATTGATGTTTATTACTTATGGTGTTCATGACTTGGATAATATTGATGATCAATTGGAGAATATTAATAATATTTCAGTAGGCATAAAATTGTTTAAGCACAGTATGAATTGATTCACCCCCCCCTCTCAATTGTCTGGGTATTTCCAACAATTGGTATCAGAGCGGGTTCCTTTTAGCTAAAGGTCGATCAGTAAGCTTAAACATGACACATCATGAAGAAACTTCAACCAATAAGCCTCCTATATTTGATGTAACAGATATTTCTTTCTGGAAGGTTAGAATGAGAGCATACATTATGGCCTTAGGTGCTCATGTTTGGGATGTTGTAGAGACAGGATATATACAAAAAATTGTGCTAGCTTCCAAAGATGATAAGTAAGAATTTAGATTCAATGCAAAGGTAATGAATGATGTCTTGAGTGAGCTTGCTAAAGCTGAATTTGTAAATGTAATGCACCTTGATTCTGCCAAAGGGATGTGGGATAAACTCATTAGCAGTTATGAAGGAAATGGGAAAGTAAAAGATGAAAAACTTCAAACATATAGATTGAAATTTGAACAACTAAATATGAATGAAGATGAAACCTTTAATAAATATTTCTTAAGATTTGAGGAGCTTGTGAATTCCATGAAGGTTCTTGGTGAGAATATTGAAGACACATTTTTAGTTCAGGAGATTTTAAGATATCTACCTAATAGATTTAATCCAAAAGTTTTTGCAATAGAAGAACTGAATGATCTTAAGATTTTGTCTCTTGATCAACTTCTAGAAACTATGACTTCTTATGAAATGAGGATAGGTAAATATAAATCTACCTCTAGAGAAGCATCATTAAAAGAAGATAAGAATGAGGATTCTGAGCCTGATGAAATTGAAGAAAAAATTGTGAGAAGACTAAAGAAAGCATCATGCAAGTACCAACGCAAGTTGTCCTTAAAATATTTTAAATGTGGAAAGATAGGTCACTTTGCATCTAAGTTTCCACACAATAATAAGGACCAGAACTATGAAGGTTAAGACAAGTACAAATCCAAGAGATTTGGTAAAAATAAAGTTTTATGTGTAAACAATGATGACTCTTCAAGAGACACAGATAGTGATTCTTCTTGTGAAGATAAGGTTAATGAATTTATTCTTATGGACGAAGAGGATTATGATAATAAAATAATAGGAAGTGATGTTAATGATGAATAACATGTGGTTGACTTGGAAGGAGAACTGATCAGGGCCCTAGAAGAAATTGCTAGACTCAGATTTAAGAGGAAAAATAAAAAACAATTGTTGATATAGTTCAAGAGAGACAGTTAAAAACCTGATGAAAACTTTGCCCTGCTAAAAATGGAATTAGAAGAGGCAAATAAAATAGAGGACATTATGAAGCAACAATTATAAGAGAATAAGACAAGATGTGAAGCCTTGGAAGAAGAGGTAGTAAAAACCAGGAAATAGATGGAGAAGTTTAAAACATTGTATCTCCAAAATCTTCCAAGCATTAAATCCTCAATAGAACTAAACGACAATCTGATCAAACAAAGATCTCCTTTTTTGAAGATTGGTTTAGGCTATGTAAGTGGTTCAAGCAGCAAATGACCAGAAAGAAAAGATCCAGTAAAGATGATCAATTTCCAAGTCAGCAGACAATCAGACCATGTGAGTACTCTGCCACCAAAAGCTAATAAAGACAAGATGATCCATGGTAAAAAACAAAGACATCAAAATATGGAGCAACAAATTCCAAGAAGAAGGCCATCCTTCAGGTACCAAAATTTCTTCCATGGTTATTTTTTTTAGTGCTCTAATTTTGGTCATAAGATTGCAAATTGTCAAATTAAGTTTAGAGACATGCAATTGAGGAGATCAAGAAATAAAAAATCTCTGCAACATAGAACTAAACAACCAATGAGTAGACAAAGTTGCACCAATCACTTTGACCTATTTAAAAATGAGATCAAATGCTATAACTTTCATAACTTTGGCCACAAAGATGCAAATTGCCATCTGAATAATTACAACGAAGATCCAAGGATAAAATCGTTAGCTAGAAATGCCAGCACATGGAAAAGAAAGATAGTGAATAATGTGGTCTAGTACTTTCATCTCAAAAACAAAAAGACCCCTAGTATATAGATAGTGGATGTTCCAAGAACATGTCTGGAGACAAGGATAAGTTTTTATTTATAAGTAAAAGAAAAACATGAAATGTGATGTTTGGAAATGATGAACCAGGTAAAATCAAGGGTAAATGGATGGTGAGTTTGAGAAATAGAAAGGGAAAATACCAGGATGTTCTTCTTGTATATGGGTTGAAACATAATTTACTGAATGTAAGTCAAATGTGTGAGAGAGGATGTGACATGGTGTTCACTTCCAAAGATTGTAAGATAAAGTCTGTAAACTCAGGACAAGTGGTGGATAAAGGCATAAGGGAATATAATAATGTATATTTGCTGAAAGAAGATAGAGAAGAGTGTCATATAATAAACCATGATGAAATATGGTTATGGAATAGGAGACTTTGACATAAAAACTTTGACCACTTAATCAAGATAAAAAATATTGAGGCAGTGAAAGATCTTCCAAGAAAATCAAAGCCACAAGATTCTATGTGTAAACCCTGCCAAGTAGGAAAGCTAACCACGACACAATTTAAATCGAAGAGCCCTACTTTAACAGAGAAACCACTCCAATTAGTTCATATGGATTTATGTGGACCATCAAGACATGAAGGCACAGGGAAGGAAAACTACTTCATGCTAATCATTGATGATTAGTCCAGACTCCCTTGGGTTGCTTTTCTCAAAGAAAAAGCTGAAGCATTTGAGAAAATTAAAATATTTAAGGATTTAACTGAGAATCAAACAAGAAATAGGTTAAATGAAGTAAGATCAGACAAAGGAGGAGAATTTATGTCAAGTGATTTCAAGGAATTTTGTGATAAAAATGGGATCAAGAGAGAATACACAATCCTAGGAACTCCATAGAAAAATGGAGTAGTTGAGAGGCAAAACAAAATAGTTTAACAAATGCCTAGGTCAATGATGAATGAGAATAAGATTGGTCAAATCTACTGGGTAGAATCAATACACATAGCAGTCCATATTATTAACAAATCCCACCTCATACCACACAATGACAAGACCCCTTATGATCTGTGGTATGGAAGACTTGCTTCAATCAAACACTTCAAAGTCTTTGGGAGTAAGTGCTACATAAAGAATAATAATGAAAACCTTGGCAGGTATGATGATAGGGTTGATGAAGGCATCTCTTAGGATATGCTACCAATAGTAAAGGATATAGATGATTTAATAAAAGATTGTATAAATTAGTTGATTGCATTGATTTAAAGGTTGATGAAGGAGTACCAGTAAGAGAGGTGAGAAATATTGAATCAACAACAGAGGATATAGTTGAATATGAAGAGGAACAGGTCCAAGAATCAGAAAAAGTGTTGGAAGATTGGTTGTTGTCATTGATGTCAACCCTAGTCATGGGTTTTGGACCACAAGATTGATGAAGTTATTTGGACATGAAGGAAAATTCATGGGTTTTGGGACCACAAGATTGATGAAGTTATTGAGACATGAAGGTACCCACATGTAGATACAAATAATCCATGGATGATAGTATACATCATGCTCTTTCCGGTATGTGGCATCGCCACGGGATCCCTCAAGCGGTTGAGGAGAAATGGAATTTGAAGATGACAAAGTGAATTGCATGTAGCCCTAAGACAATTAAAGAAAGAATTACAAAATAAGAAAGTGTCAGTCGGCCCTAATGTTAGTGCTGAAAGTGAAATAAATGTATAAATAAACATCATTATACATTCATTTGATACAAGTCAATTTCAGAGAGAAGAAGAAGCAGTACAGCCTTGATTTCAAGGAGGATGAAGTCTTTGGTGATGTGTTCTAAGGTATTGCTATTTTCAGGTCATCTTACCATTTTGCCATAACTTTTTTCTAGAACGTATCTAGATGGTGAAGTCGCTATGGTATTGAGAGGACACATCAAGGTACCTCGGTAAAAAAGTTAAGCCTTGATTCGCCATAATTATGGAGATATACTCTAAGAATATCATAGGGTTTGTGACCAGTCCCCGAACTAGTCAAAAACAAAAACCTGGGTAAAATAGTATAAATTTTTCATACAGACTCAAAATGAAGTGGGACTACTTCCATTGGAAATAGTACCAAATCTAGTTTCTTTAAAGCGATCTGTGAACTGATGTTAAATATTGATACGGGGCATGCCAAAGATAAGTTATCTCAACAGCCGCACTGGAATAAAGTTTTGGCTATCTCATATATTCTTGGGTGAAAGGGAGTGCTGATAGAGAGTTCAGATCTCTTTATATTGAGGATTGTATCTTCCTCTTAAATTTTTATCCCTCCTACATTTGAAGTCAGAGCTACCCTGAAATACTTCCCTGAACAAAAACTATTGATTATTTCATATATATTTATCCGGTGTATTGTGGTGTATTGGTAACTCTTATACTATTGTTCATTGCTCATTGGATATAATTTAATGGTTTAAGTATAATTGGAAAGGTTTTTAAATTATACTTGATAATAATTCACCCCCCCTCAAGATCAACAATTGGTATCGAGCTTGCTACCTTCACATGCTTTAACCATCGGAAGGAAGATCCTATGCGTAAATGGAAGGAAACATTCCAAATGGGATTCCACCATTTGAGGGAAGCAATTTTGAATAATGGAAAATAATAGAAATGGAAACTTACTTGAAATCTCTTTGGGCAGATGTTTGGATCTCAGTCTTGCTTCCGTGGATATAATGCTTCAAGAAACCAAAGATTGCAGCCTCAGGAAGCAAAAGGAACAAATAACCTGGTAATGATACCATCCCTGATGGACGGATGATGGAAACCAAGATTATGTGCATCAGAAAAATATCTTGGGACAAGCTACAAGAACTTTATGCAAGGAAGAAGAAGAAGAAGAAGAAGATGATTACAACATCTCATATTTCAAAGAAGCAAAATAGAGGTCGGCTTCTTTGTTTCCAATTCTCATGAGTAGGAATAATGCTTGAATTTGAATGTCCCCAACCAAGGATTGAAAGAAGTGACAATGAAGAAGAAAAGTCCAAATGGCAAGAAGAAATCATAAAGAAAAAAATTATTCAACAAGAAGATGGGAATCTTAAAAAAATTGAAGCATGTTGAGATTGAAAATAGCAAGCTCAAAGACACGCATACAAAACTAAGAAGCGAATTGGTTAGTTGTGAAAATACAATTGTAAGCCTAAAGAAACAATTAGAAGACTTTCAGAAACCGAGAAGAAACCATTTCCTTGAAACTCTACTTGAAGAAGCAAGAAGAATAGAGTGTATGTAAAGAAGGGGTCCAAATGATAAAGAAAGAAGAAGATTGTGAGAAACTTGAACAAGAAGTTGTCTCATTGAGGAAGAGCTTAAGAAACCCTGGCGCCAAAAGAATTAACACATCTTGATGCATGGGTGAAACTTCATACAGAAGATGCAAATACCAACAAAAAAAGGTTGAAGAAAGAGCTAAACAAACAATTGATGAGAAGGACCGATACCCTGAAAAGAAGGAATGATTAAGCAAAAGAGATGCTGAATATCCAAGAAGACCTCCCACCTTCGTAAATCAAAAGAAGCTTCAATCAGTGTGAATGAAACTATAGAAGAATATATCATGAACCCGTGCATGGACTACATCACAAAGAATCCCACCCTTACTCCAAGGTATCAAAATTTCTTCTTGGTCATTGTTATACTTGCAAAAAATTTTGACATAAGGCAATGAATTGCGTAATCAAGAAAGGAACAAATACACAAGAAAACATGAATAGTGTAAATGTAAGATATGGAAATAATCGCGGATTTGTCAATAGAAGCTATAATTCATTTTACCCGCTGATAGACAAAAATATTGCATGCTACAAATGCACTATCTTGGTCACAAAGCACTAGATTTCAGATATAAGGACGAAGATGTTCCTATGCCAACCACGCGATGGAGAAGGAAAGAGATTCCAAACAATGAAGATTGCTCATCAGCATTGACCACTAAAAATGTAAAGAAGAAGATGAATGGTACATAGACGCTGGATGTTCCTCACACATGACTGGGGATCAAGACAAATTCATCACTTTGAAGAGAAAGGGTGGTACGTTGTGATTTGGAGATGACTCATCGGCCAAAATACTTGGAGAAGGTGTGGTAGAGCTTGAAAGAAAAAAAATGTAGTGCTAAAGAATGTTCCCATTGGTTGAAGACTTGAATCATAATCTACTCAAAGCAGTTAGTAAAATGTGATCAAGGATACACCTCCACGCTTGATTCTCTAAACAAAATCGAGAAAATAACTCTCGAAGATTTCGCTGTAACTCTGTAACAAGAAGACCTAACAACATATACACATCCTACATGAAGAAGAGAGAGAAGACGTAGCCACACAAAAGGATTCTAAGGAAGAAAACGTCCAAAGACCAAAAAATAAGATGAAGTATTGAGTGCCACATGTTTAGGAGCAAACTCCAAAGAAGAAGGTTACCTTTTCCATTAAACCTCGTGGGAGAGCTTACAAATTCCTGCCATTGATGTCAAAGGGGAGAGAAATTGGGATCATGATGATAGAGCATGATGTATACCATCCATCCATGGGTGTTGTATCTACATGTGCATTTTCATGTCCAAATAACTTCATCAATCTTGTGGTCCAAAACCCATGACTAGGGTTGACACTCAATGACAACAACCAATCTCCAACAATCTCCCTTGTCATTGATGGCAACACCATGCTCCCCCATCATCATGATCCCCTTTATATTGGAGGTGATTTCATCTTCCTTGGAGGTTTATCCCTCCCTACATTTTGAAGTTAGCTACCTTTGGAAGTCATTACTTCCCTTGAACAAAAACTATTGATTATTTCTCATATATATTGTGCATGGTGTATTGTGGTGTATTGGTGTAACTCTTATACTATTGTTCATTGCTCATTGGATATAATTGAATGGTTTAAGTGTAAGTTGGAAAAGGTTTTTAAATTGTACTTGATACTGATTCACCCCCCTCTCAGTATCAACAAAAAGAAGACTCCGAGTCAGATGAAGATACAAATACTCAGGCATACTCAAATCAATAGACAACATAAAATCCTTCGTCCATAATTACTCAAAAGAATCATCCTAAAATTCAGATTATTGGTGAGAAAGACAAAGGTGTACAAACCAAAAGAAGGATAATCAAAGACACTGAGCAATCATATATAGGCTTCATATCCATGGTGGAACCCAAGAACTTTAATGAAGCTAGTAAAGATGTAAATTGGTTAAAATCGATGAATGAGGAACTGGATCAAATTGAGAAGAACAACACTTGGGATCTTGTTCCTAGACCGACAGATAAGAATGTAATTGGGTCTAAATGGGTGTTTAAGAAAAAAATGAATGAACAACTAAAAATTGTTAGGAATAAAGCCAGATTGGTCTGTAAGGGGTATGCACAAGTTGAAGGACATGATTTTGATGAAACCTTTGCACGAGTGGCAATATTGGAAGCCATCAGAATGTTTCTTGCCTGTGCATGTCATAAGAACTTTAAAGTATATCAGATGGATGTTAAGTCAACATTTCTTAATGGAGATCTAGAAGAAGATATATATTTGGAGCAACGTGAAGGATTTTCACTGATAGATAATCCTGACTATGCCTGTAAGTTGAAACAGGCATTATATGGACTGAAAGAGGCACCACAACCTGGTATTATAGACTAGACAAATTTCTACAGGAAAAAGTGTTCAAGAAAGGCATTGTCGATAGTAATCTGTACATTAAGTCTGAAGGTGATGATTTATTAGTTGTTTTGGTTTATGTAGATGACATTATTTTTGGATGCACTAATGACCCTTCAGTTCAATAGTTTTCTAATTCAATGCAGACTGAGTTTGAGATGTCCAAGATAGGAGAACTGTCATATTTTCTTGGTTTACATATCAATCAAAGTTCTGCAGGGATATTTGTCTCTCAAGAAAAGTATTTTAAATAGATGTTAAAGAGGTTTCAGATGGAAGATTCCTCTCTTGTTAGTACACCTATGGTGGTTGGTTGCAAGATCAACAAAGATGATATTACACCTGATGCTAATCAAAGAACATATCGATCGATGATAGGAAGTCTTCTTTACATCACAACATCCCATATTGATATAATGAAAGCTATTGGAATGGTAGGTCATTATCAGTCTGCTCCTAAAAAAATTCATTTAGCAGTTGTCAAGAGGATATTCAAATATTTGAAGGGTACAATGAATTATGGTCTTTGGTATTCTAGAAATCATAATTTTCAATTAACTCCATATTCAGATGATGATTGGGAAAATTGTTTGGATGAGAGAAAGAGCAATAGTGGAGGTGCATTCTTCTTAGTTGTTTCATTAGTAGCATGGCTTAGTAAGAAGTAGGGATCTATTTCATTATCAACTACAGAGGCAAAGTACATTGTTGCACTCAGATTTTATGGATGATACAAACTCTTGCAGATTTGAAGGTAACTTATACGGATCCAATTTCACTTCACTGTGATTACACCAATTCCATTAGTGTCTCCAAGAATCCTATTATCCATTCAAAGACGAAGAATATGCCAATAAAGTATCATTTTCTCAAAGATAAGGTTACAAACAGAACTGTTTCACTAAATTATATTCCTTCCACAGAAAAAATTGCAGACATCCTTACTAAACCCCTAGCCAAGACACCATTTGAATATCTTCGTCAGAAGATGGGTGTCATCCCTTCTCTCACCTAAAATATTCCATCTTGTCAAGGGGAGTATGTGTTGGTTTAATATAAGATACCTCCAAAAAGTACTGCAACAACTCAAGGGGAGCATATTTGTTTTGACATTGATGTGAAAGGGGAAGAAAAGGTGTGGTCTGGATTCTACAGTTAGAGGTATAAGGAGAATACTGCAACCTTTCAGGTTTCCATCAATGCCAAAGAGGGAGATTGTTGGCATGTTTTACAGGAAGCGTGTGCTTGTCAGTGATGGAAAGAAAAACAACGATGATGGCAAGAAGCTCAGAAGGGAAAGCACAGTATAGAAACGTGATCAGGATAAAAATACTTGATCATGGATCTCCTTTGAGATTATTCACTACCGTCAGATCAAATTAAGTGAAGGATAGGATAAATGGGGCACAAGGTTTGATAATTCAATTATCCAAATCTCCATCAACCTTCGGATCATATTAAGTGGAAGGATATGATAAGAAAAGATGAACGGTCGTTGGATTTAAAACCAAGGTAAAGAAACATCGCAGACAGATCGAGTCGTCGACCTAAGATCATGATCAACGGACAACATTCATTTCAGATCTAAATATGTGAGGAGGTTACGCTTCAAAAAAATATCACTTC
>SNQJ01S0014658.1:80966-93514 GCA_010110895.2 Picea sitchensis
CCCAAGGCCGAGCCCCGTTACAGATCATGCTAGATGCAAAGAATTGTAAATATGTCCCATAGGCTGGTGAGCCAGGTTTCGTATAAGCTGTAGGCTTATGTGTTTTGTTAGGCCAGGGAGCCTAAGTGTTGAAGGCCAGGAGCTTGTTGATGTACTAGTATGTATGCAGTTCAATTAATAAAATATAAATACCGCCAGTGCAGACCGACCATGATGAATGAGTGATGGGGCACTGAGCGTCCACAGATTTGGGCAAGGGATCAAGGGGCTGGAAGATGGGAAAGGGGCTGAGTAAGGAGCCTAGGGGCTAAGCCTAGGGGGCTTAGGCCTGGAATAATATTTTAATATTATTTCCTAAAAAATCCATGTGCACATTCTTTTATCCTAAGTCCTTTTGGAAGGACCCGTGAGTTCCCAAGTAATGGGAGGAAAACGTATGGCTGGAACGCATGAATTTCCCAGGGTGACAAGTGTCAACCCTGGTGCATGCAAATATAAGACTTAAGAGGAACCGTGGGTGGGCTCGCCTCCATTCTGAACCGAACCTCTGTGCATGGAACCGGTACGACCTCTGGCTGATATCCTGATTCATCTCTGAAACCATGAGGGGTGTTTGCCTGGGAAAAACTGTGGAATACCTGTCCGGAGCGAAGAGTCTGTGTCTGTGCCAGGCAATCCCGAGAACGCATTCCATGAACCCAAATTCCCTATGTTAAACTCGAGTGGAAGAATCCCTGGTTTTTCGGGGAGAACTGAGCTAGTCTGTGTGAGAAGCCCGCCCCGAAATCATCACCGTGAGATTGTCTTGTAATTGCCGAGCCATTGTGGGAAGCATTTGTCTGTGTTCTTGTGGATTGTTGTGATTGCGCAGCACTGGACTGCGTGAGGCTTGTTGGCCTGTGAGCGACTCCTCCAGGTGAGGGAGTGCGCAGAGGGAGAAGAGAACTCCTGAGAGAAATTCCTGTAGCTGCCATAGAGCCCGGAGAATTCTGGTATGGCCTGTTCCTGTAACCCAAGGTAAGGGAGACTGGCAGCCGAAGGACTGTCTAGGTGACAGAGAAGGTGCACTCTCCTGGGGTGGAACAAGCATGTGGGGAATGAGGGTTTGTGTGCAGTGAGCGTGGATATTTATGGGAGAGCTTCTTCCTATTGAATGTGTATGTGTTGTCTTCCCTGTAACCTCAGCTTGAGTCTAGATTCCTTGCCCGAGGGTGGAGCTCGGTCCCAGCTCGGGGGTGACCTACTGTTGAGCTGATGAACAGTGTGGTCTAAGGCTGGGAGGTTCGTGGAAGGCCTGCACTGGGTTGGTGTTTTCTACATCAGATAAAAGATAAGTAATCTGAGTTATGTTTATCACATTTGACATGACTGTGTTGTTTTGTATCATGTTTTCCGCTGTGTGAATGAATTAATGATAAATGCTATGGAATGATTAATTATAGCAGTACCCATATATTTTACTCTGTGTTTGAGTGTGTTTAATTATGTTAAAAGAATTTGCTTATGATTTTAGTACGAATTATGTAATCATTCATGTATAAAGGAAAACTAAGAGTGATTGGAAACCTCGGTAGTGAAAGGGTACACTACATCTGAATCTATCACTAGTAAGTTAAAACTTATCTTCCCATAGTTTTAATTCTCATTGATTGCTTGGGGAAAGGAACTATTGGACTTCTCTTCTACTGTGGTTTTGGGTAACCCGTATACACACTTGGGGGATTTATCATTGATTCAGGATAGTACAAATGTTCTGCCTTTTGTTGCATCTTTTGAGATGATTGGGGATTCCATCAACCTGAACTTTAGAGAATAAGATCCTGGTGATATCCCCTTAAGAGATGTTTTGGACAGTTTGGTCCAATCATACAGAGAAGTGCTTACTCTCATCCAACTTCCTACTTACATGGGGAGATATGTTATTCGACCAAAGATGTTGGGGTGGCCTCAGGATGTCTTGAAAAAATAGGGGAGGACCTAGGAAAATACTACTCCTGGTCGAAGGGGAGGGGTTTTGAGTATTCACCCATTAAAACCAGGAATGCTTGCTGAAAAGCAGGTCCTCCTTCCATTCTTCCAGCTACAAACCATACTCTTCATACTCATCTCAGAGAACTTAGAAGCATGAAATCCCTTGCGAGAGATAAACCATTATTTTTATCTCCCTCAATATCATAGGGGTGGGGAGGACCCTCAAATATGCCTCCTTTAGAACATTGCTTACCAAGATTTTCCCAGATATTATCTTCCTACAAGAAACGTTGGTTGATGGATTAAAAGGAAGGATATTTCTAAACAAATTTTGTCCTAACTAGCATACATGTATAGTTATCTCTTTAGGTACTTCGGGGGGACTTCCAGTTACCTCAGATCCTTCAAAATTTACTTTATCCCTTTACCTTTGTCATGGTGGTATCCTCTTGATAGGTACTCGTCTTTGAAACGATCATTCGATCACTCTACTTAATTTTTATTCACCCTTCTCCAACAAAAGAGTAATTGGGACAAGGTGGTGGCGAGGGGACTACTTTATCACACAATTTTGATTGTAGCAGGGTATATGAACTTTACTACAAATGTTGAGAAGTGTGGGGAGCTTCGACATCTCTGGCTTGTTTGGCTGGTTATTTTATTACACTCCTACAAGAACACTTACTAGTGGACTTCCCTTCGAATGATTTAGTACCAACTTGGCACAATGGTCATTATGGTTTGGAGGCTATCTCAAAAAGACTAGACTGGGTTCTTTTGTCAGAAGAGTTAACTATTCAATATGGAAGGATCAAGACCTCGGTTGATAATACTTTTTTTTCGAATCATGCCCTGATCCTTCTGGAATTGGACTCTCCACCTACATCGAAGGAGTTTCCTTTTAAGTTCAATTCGAGTTGGTTGATTGAGTCAGATTTCAACTCCGTTGTTAAATATTTCTGGAAAGATACCATTTTTTTGACCAAGCTGGCGGTGCAAATTTTTTTTCTTGGAAACGCAAGACTCTAAAACTTTGTATCAATCACTGGGCCAAAAATCTTAGAAAACAAAAATTGCTCAGACTGAAAGAGATGGATATTGATCTACTGGCCTTCGTACAAGAAAACATACAAGAAGAGGGGCTTTGGGGAAGGCATAACAGCTTGAAACAATTGGAAACTGAACGAAACTAGATCATCCTTGCAGAAGAAGTTCTGTGGAAACAATGGAGCAGGGCTACCTGGATTAAATGTGGCAATCAAAATTCAAAATTTTTTCATTGCTTTGAAAGTTTTCGTAGGAACAAAAAGAACATTTGGGAAATCAAAGATGATTTAGGATTCATCCAAAAGGGACAACAAGCATTAAAGATAGCATCTACAAGCCACTACAAATCTTTTTATGGGGAAAATGAACACATTAATCTACATGATTCAGTCAAGGTGGCCAGAATTTTCCCACGTCCAGTCATAGTGGAGGAAACAAACCTTTTGGATATCCCATGTACATTACAGGAAGTTTGGTATGTTCTAAATTCATTCAAAAAATATAAAAGTCCAATCCGCGACATTTGGACTGTAGAATTATTTTTACATTTCTTTGAGTTAGTTGGGGATGAACTTCTATAATTGGTGGAAGATTCCAAGTTACGAGAAAAAGTGATTGGTTCATTAAATTCTACCTTCCTGACACTTATCCCAAAAGAAAACAACCCCACATATTTCGATGATTACAAACCTATTGCTCTTTGCAACCTGTGTTATAAATTGATCTCTTAAATTGTTGTAAATAGGCTAAAGCTTGTCCTCTCGAGATCTGTGTCGGATGAACAATTAGTTTTTTTAAAGGGAAGGCATATTTTAGACGCCATTGGAAGGGCCCAAGAATGCTTGCACATTAAAAATACAAATAATTCCAAGGCACTTATTTTGAAACTAGATCTCAAGAAATCCTTTGACTTCATTTATTGGGCCTTCCTTCGATTGATCTTGATTCAATTAGGTTTCAGTCAACAGTCTATATAATGGATCATGAACTACATGAAAAGTTTCAATTTTGTTGTCTTAGTTAATGGTGAAACATCACCTTTCTTTCATAGTGGTAGAGGTCTGAGGCAGGTTTGTGTGCTCTCTCCTCTTCTATTAATCTTGGTCATTGGAGGTTTGATTGTTCTTCTAAAAAATGGTCATACGGAAGGGAATCTATCTGGGGTTAAAGTTTATGGGATACTTAAGATATTACATATTTTATTTGTTGATGATGTATTAATTATGACAAACGACTCTATACAAGAATGGAAGGAAGTAAATGAAATTTTTATCACCTTCTGTAGTGCCTCGGGCTTGCTGATAAATTGGACAAAGTTGACTTTCCATTATGCCCGAATTCATGAGCAGCATCTAGAAATACTAAAATAACTCTTCCCTTATAACTTTGTGCATCTCTCTGAAGGATTTAAGTACCTTGGTTATTATATCAAATCTGAATCATATAAGGTAACTGATTGGAATTGGCTTGTTGGAAAGGTGGAGAAAAGAATTAGACACCAGTGCAACAGATGGATCTCCTTAGGAGGTCATTACACACTCATCAAACTAGTTTTAGAAGGACAACTTGTTTATTGGATGGTCTTAACAACAATATTGATCATTGTTTTACACAAGCTAAAAAAATTAACATACAATTTTCTTTGGTCAGGTTGTATCAATTCTAAATGCATACATATTTACGTTGGGATTGATTGGCCAAACCAAAATATAAGGGAGGCTAGGGGATTAGAAATATATTCATTTTTAACAAAGCTCTGACCGCAAACTCCCTCTAGTGTGTGTTGACAAAAGATGGAATCTGGCACTCTGTAATCAAATACAAATAACTCCCCCATTGTTTAGTGGCCACCTAGTTTAGAACACCTGCTAACACAGTGAGAGCGACCTCACACACTTGTTGAACCTGGTAAAATCAGTAAATTTTCTTACCCATTGGCTTTGTTGGAGTCTAGGGTCAGGACACTCAGTTATTATTGGGAGGGACAACATCCTAGGAATGGGGGTATGCTCCTTCTTATCTCCCCATCTTCTTACAATTTTAAACTTATTAAACATCAATTATCATTTTCAAGCCGAAGAAAACTCTAGACCCAGGATCCTATCTAACTGTTGGAAAACTAGTGATGAAATTGGACTTCCAACTGCATTATATTTGCAGTGGGATTTGTTCTGTATTGAACTTTCAAGATCAGGTGTATAGATTTAGGGCAAAGAGGGAGAGCTCATGTGGATAGGGGGTGACAAATCGAGCCTTATAACAGTTAACAATGTCTACTTAGCAATACCAAACACTCTTTGGGTTCATAATTAAAGTGGTTGGAGAAGAAAATTGTTGTCCTGGAACAAACCTCAAAAAATCAGATTATTCATCTAGATTTCTACTGAAAACAAAATACATACTTGGGACAATCTGCAAAGGAAAGGCTGGGTTGGACCCAACATCTTCCAATATGTTCCAGGGATGTAGAGACAGTGGTACACCTATTTTTGAAGTCTCCCTTAACCAGACTAGTCTGGGACATTATCACCATTGAAAAAAATATTTTTACTGCCTGGGATGGGAACACACTAGTTGACTGCTTCGATACCTGGATTAAAGATGAGAGAAACTATAAAACTCTTCCATCATTAGTTTCTTGGTTTCGGTGGCTAGAAAGAAATAAAAAATTATTCGAAAATGGGTCTCCTTCCTCAACTGCAGTTTTCTACAAAACCCTTTGTATGCTTACTAATTGGACAAGTCTACATCCAAGACAAGAGGTAATAAAAAATAATTTAAGACACACATTCAAGAGGGTTTTCATACAAGCAGGTTTAATGGTGCAGTGCAGTCAAATGGTCTACAAAGTGGAGCAGGGGGATTTTTAGGGATTTCGAAGAACTCTCATTACAGATGGAGCTTCAATTGTGGCCTAGGTACCAACACTAGGGATGAGTTATTGGGGGCTTGTGCTACTCTCCACCTGGATTCTAGATTAAACATTGATTCTCTAGAAATCTTTGGGGACATCGAAATTTTTATAGACTGGTTAAATAGCAGGGGAAAACTACAGGTCATTTCTCTTCTAGGCTAGAAGGAAAGAGTCAGAGAGTTGCAAACTAATTTCAGGACGATCAACTTCAAACATACCTATTATGAGTAGAAGAAGGCAACTGATTTTCTTTCAAAGACTTCTCTCCATAAACAAGTTGGTTTAATCACTTACAATCACTTGCTAGACGGGCATGAGCCCCCCCCACATTTTCTAAATATTTATTAGTACTTACATTTTATTTGTATCTAGCGGTCTATCTTTACAAAGAAAATCTTATTAGTAATGTTTCTAGTTTGAGGGAAAAAAAAAGTTCAGCTTTAAGAAAGTCGGAACACTGCAGTTTTCTCTTTTTTGTTTCCCCTTGGATCACTCAAACTTCGAACTTGTGTACTACTATTTTGATATTTCACACTTTTAAAGGTGAAAAGAACAATGCAGGTGCTAGATATATTTGGTACTGAAGGTTTTTGGCTTTTGTAATCTTGTTATGAGAAGCAAATTATATTTTAATATAATTGAGAAAAAAAATTGTTGGAAAAAGGTTATTTTTAAGTTCTTAACATGAATTTGACACGTAGCATTTAAAAATATATTATTAACAAAAAAATGAAGTGGTCCATAAATAAAATATCCTAATGTACACGTTTAGTAAAAATATTTCAAGGCCAGTTTTATTTATACAACAATTCAAAGTAAAAAATTCTTATGGTTAAAACATTTTAATGGCACGATGCTTAGTGGTATGAAGGATATATGTAATTCCTAACATGTTGAACATGGATTTGACACACATACACACACACATAAGAACCATGCTAAATATATCTTAACTCTAGATCTATCATAAGTGGAGAGGGAATTTCTTAACGATAAAAACTTTTTTAGATTGAAAAAAAATGAAAATAAGGTTTACACCTCAAGGGATTTCATCCCTTTATCACTTATTGGGATCAAATGTCATAATTGTTATTCAAAGTTATGGCCTAAATAAATTCATATTAAACATCGTTTATATTTTTATTGAAATTCATGGCTTCTTTGTTGGTAGTGAAATCCATGGACTTCAATTTCATGGTTATTTTTTTTATGACACCAATGTCAAGTTAAATCTTTTAATGCCAATTATACATAGTTAAAATTTGGTACTATAGTTTGAATTGGTTTGGTTCAAGTCATGGTTTTAATTTATTGATATTGAAAGTTATAGAGTAGAAGTCATGGCTTGAGTTTGTTGGTAGTGAAAACCATGCCCTTCAATATTATCAACAAAAACAACAAAAGAAAGTAATGTGTTAATACTAACAAACCCAACAAACTTTAAGCATCTATAATTTGGTATTGAAATCCTTGGCTCCAACAAACTTTACGTATCTATAATTTGGTATTGAAATCCTTGGCTTGACATTTCAAGCCAACCAAATTTTTTGTTTGTATGAATTGATTTTATTGATATTAAAAATCATAGATTGAAAATCATTGATTGAGTTTGAGTTTGATTGTACTTAAAAGTCATATCTTGAAAATCATTGATTGGATTTGAATTTGTTGGTATTGAAAGGCATGACCTATAATTTGGTATTGAAATCCTTGGCTTGACATTTTAGGGCATCCAAAAAAAATTATTTGTGTGAATTGATTTTATTGATATTAAGAGTCATAGCTTGAAAATCATTGATTGAGTTTCAGTTTGTTGGTACTTAAAAGTCATATCTTGAAAATCATTCTTGAAAATCATTGATTGGCTTTGAGTCTATTGGTATTGAAAGATATGACCTATAATTTGATATTAAAATCTTTGTCTTGACATTTCATGCCATCCAAAATTTGTGTTTGTATGAATTGATTTTATTAATATTAAAAGTCATAACTTGAAAATCATTGATTGAATTTGAGTTTATTGATACGTATCTTGAAAATCACTAATTGGCTTTGAGTTTGATATTAAAATCCTAGGCTTGACATTTCAGGCCATCCAAAAATTTTATTTGTATGAATTGATTTTATTGATATTAAAAGTCATAGCTTGAAAATCATTGATTAAATTTGAGTTTATTGATACTTAAAAGTCATATCTTGAAAATCATTGATGGGCTTTGAGTCTGTTGCTATTGAAAGGCATGACCTTCAAATATCAACATAATTAAGTCATTTATTAATATCAACAAACTTTAAAGTTGTATAATTTGTTATGAAGTTTTAAATTGTCATTAATACTATCGAAAATTTATTTATATATTTATATTAAAAGTTATAAATTTACAAGCCATTAATTTTAGTATTAACAAACTTAACTCAGATAGGATTTAAGTAAAATTTAGTAATATTGATACATATCCATATATCGGTTTGGATTTAAATGTACAAATCCATACATAAAATCGGATTGGATGTAAGTAAAGTTTACTAATATTGATACAAATCCATGCATAATTAAGGAAACAAGGAACTAAATCCACGATTTTAATGATATTGAAAGCCATGGCTTGACTTTGATGGCAGACAAATTCAAGCCATTGCTTTTACTACCAACGATGTTTCAATTCATTCGAACTATACTACTAACGTTTAAACATGATTTTCAATATTAAGAGAGTGAAAATACTACCAATGAGGTTTCAATTTATTCCAGCGATCTTATTAACTTTAAGACATGGTTTTCAATATTAATAAATTTTCAATTAAGTAAACTTTGTGTATGGACAAAATGCACACAGTATCATGACGAAAGTGAAAATATCACAAATATAGGGAATTTATATTATGATTATAATTTTAAATTGTATACGAATAGGTGTTTTTTTTTCGAAATGGATTGTTAGATAATAGGTTTTTAACTTTTTTTTTATGACAATGACGACGTCATAATGTGTGGGCCAGGATTTAAGCAACTAAAAAGATTTCGGGAATATTTTCGTGTAAAGGAAGGCTGTGATTTCAACATTTAGTAAATAAGAAGTTAGGGGTGAACAAGTGCTTCAACATTACTCCATGTAGATGTGCTAATATTACTCCTTATTATAAATAGTGCTTCAAGTTAATGCTCCTCTTGATATATAAAATTCTATGTATCTTCTGTCTATCCTCTTGAAACTTTCCCATTCCGCTTCTATATACAGTTAGGTACAAGATGTATATGAATTATGGCTGTCGAATTTATCTGGCTGTGTGTTTTTACTTGATGTGCAATGTTATCTGATTTATGTACCAGATATTATCTGGTCATTTTCTACCAGGTAAAGTTGTCAATTGATGAGATGGCCATTGCGATTCTCTCCTATTAGGTCTAGAATTACAAAGGTTTAGGGCTGTAGCTGACGTCACATTTGCAGACTACTTGCATCTCTTGGTTGTTTCTTTATCTTTTTTAAACTTAGAGAGAACACTAAAGATGTTCTCACTAGTATTCAAATTTTCGGTTACATAAGTATGGTTACACTTTACATTTTACATGGGAACAATGATCAAATTTGAAGGGCAGGGCCTAATTTCAGTGAAAATGGTATATATCCATGCTGTATTTTTATGATGACAAGTTAAAAAAAAATTACATTTCAATTGACAAAAATAAATTAAGTATATACTTCATAAAAAAAAGTTTTAGCTAAATTGTTACCATTCCAATCAATAATTTAGCTAATCCAATTCTTAAAATGCAAAGAAAAGAAGGAAAAAAAAAATTGCACTGATTGTGCGAGACGTGAAAAGGGAGAAGAGAACTTTGTTGAAAATTTGCACAAAAAGGTTCTTGAGTAAAATAGTCTACTTTGTCCATGGAAGGTATATTTTTTCCTCTATTTTATTTTTGGTGTTAGTTTTGTAATCGCTAAAATTCTATCCTTTCAACCAAAGATTAACATAGATTACACAAAAGAATTTCTCAACATTTCAACCAAATATTAACATAGATTACACAAATCACAGTGTATTTTTCCCATTTCAAACTCGAAACAATAAAAAAATGCAAACCCGGATACTTCCCTTGTTTCCAGTAGGGCTTGAATGCTATTTTGGGCCTCTTGGATGTTGGTTCATCTTTAGGAAGTTGTGCAATATCTGATTCATTGCCTTCAAATGGATGATCATATACTTCATTTTCAGAGTTGCATGGTTGATTAGAGCATTGAGGACTATCAGATGCATCAACTATTGAACATTTTTTTTTATACCCATAGGTGACATTTTTCAATAATTTATACCTATACACAAAAAAAAGGGGGGGAAATATAAAAATAAAAATTAAATAGGAATAAAATCATGTGTGCTTCTCTTTACAATGAGTAACATTAATCAAAGACTGATCTTCTTTAGCTGTCAAAATTGACCCACCAAAACTCAATACTACAATTGAAACATTTTCAGCAAACAAAAAATCTGCACAATTCAGATTTTTAGTAATAATGACTCTTGTCTCTTAAAGGATTCTTCATACAACAGTATCTTGGGAGCCATGTATATATAGATAGCTATATTTATCTTCTATATTCTATTTTTATTTGACATATGTCTGTTAATTATGTTATAATTGTCATTTTTTAGTAACATAATGGCTTATCGGTGTGGATCTTGAAATGTTTATAATGTCAATAAGTAGTCTAGGAGTTTCGTGCNTTAGAGTAAGTTGGTTTAATGAAACATGATATATGTTAATGACCTTGGAATTAGTTTGGTATGTTATTGACCTTGGAATTTGGATATAGAAATTGGTTTTAATTAGTTTTCCAATCCAACAACCGGTCTATTCATCCAAGTTACTGCTCCTCTTGAAATATAAAATTCTATGTATCTTCTGTCTATCCTCTTGAAACTTCCGCATTCCGCTTCTATATACAGTTAGGTACAAGATGTATATGAATTATGGCTGTCGAATTTATGTGGTTGTGTGTTTTTACTTGATGTGCAATGTTATCTGATGTATGTACCAGATATTTTCTGGTCATTTTCTACCAGGTAAAATTGTCAATTGATGAGATGGCCATTGCGATTCTCTCCTATTAGGTCTAGAATTACAAAGGTTTAGGGTTGTAGCTGACGTCACATTTGCAGACTACTTGCATCTCTTGGTTGTTTCTTTATCTTTTTTAAACTTAGAGAGAACACTAAAGATGTTCTCACTAGTATTCAAATTTTCAGTTACATAATGATGCAGGAGCATCTCTCCATGCAGCCAGCCAGCCACGTCAGCGCGCACTCATTCAGGGCTGAAAGGGAGGCGCAGCCTCATTTTGAATTTGAATTCAATGTAAATTAATGCCTTAGGCTGGTGAGCCATGAATGCCATGCCTTTGTTCAGGCTGTAGATAAGATAGGCATTTATTATAGATTGGCTGAGATCTAGTTCTGGATAGCAGACTAGACAGCCATTGATTGTAAATTAATTAGAGTAGGGAATTCCTAGAGGGAAGTGCTCGATTGAGCCGCCTCATGTAAAAGAGATTTTGAGATCTCATTTGAGGGAGAGTTAAGTAGTAGAATCTGCATGTAGAGCAGAAGAGAGAGCCGAGAGAGAGCTTGAGGAACACCTTGTAAAATATACAGGCATTTGCCATTATTAATACAGAGCAGTTTTCCCTGCATTTTTTGTCATTATGTGCATGTCTGTGTGTGTGTTCATTATATGCTGCATTTGTATATTGTTATTATGCCGATGCAAGAAGTGTGTTTGATTTCAGGTTTGAGAGGTCTTTGAGGTTTCATTCCATGAGGGCGTGATAGAGTGTTGAGACTCTGAATACCGGTGCACAGAGGGTGTACTTCTGAACTCGTGAGGAGTCAGACAGAGACGTGCTGAAACACAAGCCTGGAATCATCAACTCAGAAAGAAGGAGGACTTTGGGGTTACTGAGCACCTCTATAGTCAAGGCAGTGTAGCTGAGACACTGTTGTCGACAGAACCTTTGAGAAGTTCTGTAGGATCTCTACCAAGAGGGTATCGAGCATGCGCATAGAAGTGCATAGAGGAAAGGGCTCTGTTGAGAGTTCAAAAAGACCAGAATTCCTTTGAGGATTCTGAGGAGCTCCATCTGGAGGACGGCGAGCGAAGTGCATGAGTGCACAGAGATAGCGAAATTGTTGGGTGTTTTGTGCCAGAGATACTCCACCTGAAGGGTGTTGAGAGAGTGCGGAGATAGCCGGGAGGAAGGAACTCTATGAGTTCTATCATCTGAAGGAAGCATCCATTGAGGGAGCTTTCATCGGGTTACTGAATACCCAGAGTACTCAGCAATAGGTTGCTTGAGTTGAAAGACTGCAGGAAGTCTTATATTCTCCATCTGCGGGAGAAAGAGAAGAAAAACCGAGCTTCTGTAGAGGTCAAAGCTACACGAGAGGCCCAGGACAGATAGCGCTTTGCGTGCAAGGACTCTGCAAGGAGAGTGCAGAGGTCAAAATTGAATCCTTTGAGGATTCAAGGGGAAATCTCAGGAGGACGAACGCGTCGATGTACAAGGTCGAGACTGCCAGGAAGGTAGAGACTACTGTCGCAGGGAGTGCACAG
>SNQJ01S0014658.1:104064-123878 GCA_010110895.2 Picea sitchensis
AGAATTGGACACCAATCCAAACACAACTTCATATCTTAGAGGCATTATATTATCATGGAAATTGCACTCCAAAGAAACCTAAAATTGATGATGGATTTGATGAGGGACATGCATGATATAGTGAGAATAATGTTGATACTTGTCAGAAAATGCATGGCATATTTCTTATCAGATCACGCCAACCTAGACATGAATGAAACCATGAAAATACAAACATACTTGTAAGGAATGTAGACACATATGCACAAGTCTTGAAGAAAAACTACATTGTAGTTAATCAAAAGACACATGCTAATGAACAACAACAATTTGATGGTACTCGAGAAAATGTCTCATCAAGCTCGTTGCGCTTTCAAAATAAATTCGACCTAATAAGTGATACTTTATTAGAGAGAACAAGAAATGATGCAATTGTAAGTAATAAGGATGACCAACAACGATCTAGCATCATGACTATGTTGATTGACGAGAAACAAGTTGAATAATCAACTGAGTAGTTGATGATAGAAGAACATTTGGTGACACTGCAATATTGTCATATTCTCATGGGAAATCATTCAAAAAATAGAGTATGCACACACACAAAAATGAATCTCTTGGGCTCTTCTTCACATTCATACATAAAACTAAATTCCAAATACATGAGACTAGATATTTCTCTAGAATTATTCATGATTCACCTACCTAATAAATGCAACATCACCGATCTAATCTATACATTTATGATTCCTATCCATCTACTTAGTCATGTTCTCCATTCAACACACCCCCTTAATTTCGACCATTACAAAAATAAGCACAAACAATGCCTAAGTGTTGTCTCTCAAATTCAAAAGTATTTCTTCCCAATGGTTTGGTGAAGATATATGCTAATTGCTCTTTCAAACCAAAAACAATTAGCATGATGCTACCATCGTTGACAAGCTTGCAGATGAAATGAGAGCGAGTATCAATGTGTTTAGTCTTGTGGTGAAACACATGATTCTTAGATAGTGAAATTGCTTAATTGTTTTCATAATATATAGGATATGTATCCTTATCTTCATGTGAAATATCACTAAGGATCATCCCACATAGTCTTCTTCTGCTGAGTAAATTGTGATGATGGGTTGTTTCTTTGAATCCCATGAAATTAAACTTTTATTGAACAGAAATGCATATACTAAATTAATTTTCTTATCATCAATGCTACCTGAAAAATCACTATCTGTATATCCAACAAATGAATCATCTTCTGAATTTGAATACCAAATTCCATACTCTTTTGTACCTGCAATATGCCTTAAGATCTTTTTTCTAACTTTCCAATAAGATATTTTTGGATATTTGATAAATCTCAAAATTAAGCTCACTGCAGACATAATATCTGGCCTCGTAGATGTAAGGTACATGAGGCTTCCTACAAGCCTCTTATACAAGGTATAATAAATTGATGTTCCTTCATCTTACTTACTTATCTTTGTACCTGTTGCAATTGGTTCATATGTTGGATTGCATTTGTTCATTTTAAACCTTTCCAAAATATACGTGGCATATTTTTGTTGACAAATACAATTTCCCTTTTCATATTGCTCAACTTCAATTCCCAGAAAATATTTCATAAGACCGAGATCAGTCATCTCAAATTCACTTTGCATGGATACTTTAAATTCATTCAATATCAAATTTCCCATGTAAATAATGTCATCAACGTAAAGACAAACTATCAAAATATTACTTTTTTGATCTCTTTTGGTGTAAAGTGTGGGTTCATTGTTGTTCATGTTGAACCAATTGTTGAGAAAATAGGAATCAATGCGATTGTACCAAGATCTTGGAGATTTCTTTAAACTG
The DNA here is from genome assembly GCA_010110895.2 of Picea sitchensis. NCBI lineage: Eukaryota > Viridiplantae > Streptophyta > Pinopsida > Pinales > Pinaceae > Picea > Picea sitchensis. Next base: position 105,898 of record SNQJ01S0014658.1, read on the forward strand.
TACAATTTTTTCTTCAATATGTACACTTTGTCCTATTTACCTTTAATCTAAAATCCTTGTGATTTATCCACATAAACTTCTTCCTGTAAAAATTCATTTAGAAAGGATTAATTAACGTACATTTGATAGACTGGCCATTTGTTTTGAGATGCAATTGCCAAAAATGCTCTGACAGTATGCAAACATGCTACTTGAGAAAATGTTTCTCCATAGTTATTGTCGGGTTCTTGAGCAAACCCTTTTTATACAAGTATTTCCTTTTTCTTCTATACTTTTCCTTTCTTATTGAATTTTGTCTTATACAGACATTTAACTCCAATGTTGATTTTACCTGTAGGAATATACACAAGATCCCATGTGTCATTTCTTTCAATTGATTCAATTTATTCTTTCATTGCATCGACCCATTTTTCTTCTTTGACTGCTTCTTCAAAATATAATGGTTGATAGGATAACATAGAAAAGTGTTCTTGTTCATCCACACCATCATTCTTCTCATCAATTTCTCTCAAGCATCTTGTTTTTTGGTTCCTCAGATTTGCTATAGTGGGATTTGAATCATTGATTGAAGAAGAATATGGATTATGCTATCTTGTTTCTCCTTGCCCTTGTACTTTCAATATTGGAATTATTGGTGGATAATCTTGATGTCATGTAGCTTCCACCTTCTTATATTCGTCTATAGAAGGAATCTGATCTACAATCATTTCACTTGTTTGGTTATCCCAAGATTTATCTTCATGGAATTTCACATCTTTGCTTACTATCAGCTTATTGGTAATAATATTATACATCCGATATGCTTTAGATTGTTCACTATATCCAAAAATATGCATTTTTCATTGATATCATCAATTTTTCTCCTCAGCTCTTCAGGAAAATGAGCATAATCCACACAACCAAAAACTTGATTTTAAACCACTCCATGCTTCTTGAGGGACTTGATTTTTCAAAATGATCATTGGTGATACACTCAAAATATAAACTGAGCATTCCACTCCTTCACTCCATTATTCATTTGAAAAATTATTGGCCTTCAACATACTTCTGTACATATTCATTATTGTTTGATTCTTTCTTTCAGCTACTCCATTGTGTTGTGGAGTGTATCTTGTGGTAAATTGTCTCTTCATCCCATATTTCCTGCAATATGTCGAAAAATATTTGTAGTCATACTCACCTCCTCAATCTAGTCTAAGTACCTTGATGTATTTTCCACTCTGTTTCTCTGTGAAAGATCTAAATTCTTTGAATTTTTCAAGTGTATCTGATTTGTGCTTGATAAATAAACCCAAGATTTCCTGCTAAAATCATCAATAAATGCTAGAAAATAAAAGTTGCCTCCTATTTATTGAGATTGCATTGGACCACAAAGGTCTATATAGACTAGCTCGAGATTCTATTTTCTCTATAGGAAGTATTGGGAAAACTATCTGTTTGGTGTTTGGCAAAAATACAACTCTCACAGGAACTTTTCTGTTCATTTATAATGGGCAGACATTTGACTACAGATTTATTTTGTAAAATAATGAGACTTATAAATGGTAAATGACCATATCTAAGATGCCAGAACCAAGTCTCATCTAATCTTGACACATTTTTTTAATATGACTGTGACAAATTTCCATTTCTTAATATCAAAGGAAACATTCTATTTTTGGTCATTTGTATTGTAGCTATGATGTTATTACTAGGTGGTTTGTCCGAGATTGTACACTTGGAACCTTAAAAAATGACTATAACCATGTTCATTCATCTTCCCTGCACTCATTATATTAATGGTAAGACCAAGTACATAATAAATATCATGGATATCTTTATGTTCATCTTGCTTGGTCAATGCATACATTACACCCTTGCCTAAAAATTTCTTTTGATAATCATCTCCCTATTTAATTTGACATGAGACATATCTATCTAAAATAGAAAACCCATATTTGTTACCTATCATATGATTGTTGCAGGCACTATCCAAAAACTAGAGATCATTAATGTTTCTTGCTTGTTCTGTGACTTGACATGAGAAGAACATTGATTCAGATGTTCCTTCTTCAGTGTTGGTAACATTTTCCCTACCCTTAATTAGATCTTCTTCCTTGTTTCTACATTCACTTTCGTAGTGACCAAATTTATTGCAGTAATAGCAATGGATCCTTGATTTGTTAGTCCATCTTGAATGATTAAATTTTTTGTGTCTCTCCCTTTGGTTTTGAGAGTGCCTTCGTTCTAATTGTTCACATTGTTTTGAGCATTCTGAAGTTGGTGTCTTTCCTCCTTGAGATATTCCTCTACCTCATCTGCCTCTTCTTCTATTCCCTCGAACTATGCCTCTAATTATGGAGGAAAAAGACAGAAATTCATTCTCCAAATATTCATTATTTCGAATGAACCTATTTTCATGGGTTAACATATATCCCATGATTTATTCAAGTGAGTGTTGATAGGTCTTTCGACTCTTCTATGGAAACAAAAACCATATTAAACTTATCAGGAAGGCTACAAACTACCTTCTCAATGAATTTCATATATTGAACGTATTCTCCATGTGTGCACAGTTGATTCACGATGCTCGTGACATGGGTCATGAAATGATCGAAATTATAAAAATCCTTCATCTGAAGAGTCTCAAAATGCTTCTTGAGTGTCTGCAACTTTTCATTTTTTAATTTTTTTGTTCCATGATAGGATATTTTGAGAATATCCCATGCATGTTTGGAATGATCTATTGCTGCGAATTTGGGGAAAATGTTGTTGGAAATACTAATATAAATGAGAGGCGGGGGGGTGAATCGGTTGTTACTATGCTTAAACAATTGTATGCCTATTGAAATATTATTAATATTCTCCAAGTGATCATCAAGATTATGCAAGTCATGAACAACATAAATAATAAACATCAATCACACATATGATATACACATAGACATATATTCATGAGGAAACACATAAAGGAAGAAAACCTCTTCTTCTTAGAATGATAGGCAGTATTTTATGTTCTGTACATCATCTATCTTTGAGAAGAAAATCAAAATGAGGTTGTAACCTATTCTTTAACAAGTTGCAACTTGTAGAGAGAACCAACCCTCTGGTTTCTCTAGCACCCCACTAGAAGGAAGCACCAACTCTCTGAGTGTTCCAACACCAACTAGATGGAAGAACTAACTTCCAGTCACACGGGAACCAACCTGTATCACATAGAACAATGGTTCTCCCTTGCACCACCATACCACCCTATTTTTTTTGGCTGCAACCAGATGGAAGGTACAACTCTCTGTATTCAAGCACCCACTTGAAATTGTGAGGACAATAGTCCTCCCTAGCACCACCCTACCACCCTGAGATAGAAATATTTGCTTGCTGAAATTTATTACAGTGATACAGTTTTTATCAATTGTTTACCAGTCTCATCATTGTTTTGCTACACTTCTCTGCTCTGCCTGCATCAATGTCTTCATGCTCGCATATTCCTAGGATTAAGTTCTCGTATAGTCTGTTTTTTCACCACTTTTTCTCTATCTAGCTTATGCTCTTCATCTCTACATTTTCTCCCTCAGTTCATCTCTACATTTTCTCTATCTAGCTTATGCTTTGCGGCTCGGCGTCTAAGGGGGAAGCAGAGTACCCCTATCGATTGGCTGGGAGGTACCGATGTAGTCTTGATGGTCAACGAGAAGGAGCGGGACGGAGCGCATGGACGACACTCAAGGACGACGTTGAGGCAACGGTATGGTTTTTAAATTTGTAGAGTAGAATGCATTGGTAACTTATGCTTGATCCATATGTGGTTGTAAATGGATTCAATGGCTGTTATTATTTAATTACTCTGCACCCTTATAAATTGTGTGCTGGAAATGAAAAATATAGATGTGATAAAAATGAGAGGAGACATGGTTCTTACTGGCAGTTTATCTGATTTTCTGTTGGTTTGTAACTTTTTATTTTATTTTATTGTAAGACCATCCAACGATCCTTGTCTGTGTTATTTTCTGGGTTGGGGTTTTACTTCCCTTACTGGTAAATTAAGGAGAACGATTAATTTCTTTCACCTTTGTGGCCCTTGCAAATCTAAGTATCAAGTCTTGGCTACCATAATCCTTCCTCGCGATCTGGGACTGTAGAATCCCTTCCTATCTTTAGGACAACTTTAGACTCAGATCACCCTTAATTGATGGAGTAAAACCGACCAGAATACATTACTCCTTAATCTCTCTAACGTTTTTAAAACATTCCTTGAAATTCACCACAGAATGCAACCCTGGAAAACCCTACTTAAGTGATCACTTCTGAAATCCGGAGGTAGCGACCCCAGGATCCGGAGTCGAAATGTTCAATCGGGTTTAGTTTTTGAGTTCCTTGCCTTCTTTAAGGTTGCGTAGACATTCCTATAGCATGTCTTCTCTCCTCTTTTTCTTTCTCCTTACATGGTGCAGTAATATCTCCTTCGGTATGGTTAGACAAGAAGTCATTGATTCTCGTGTTGTTGTCACCCGCAACACCAGTTTCCTTTGTTGTTATTTTCTCTGTGTATTTTTTAGTTGACAGAATGGACGCATGCGTCGCCACAAGGGTTGAGAATCGATCTCGTGCATATAGATCCACGTCTCTTTGAATATATTATATCTTCCACGCGTGTGAAAAGAGTTGTACAGCGCAGTCATGAGTGTTTGAAAAGCCACAGACGGTCTTTGCAGTTATTGCTATGCATCTTCAAAAAAGAGAGTGAATGAGTGTAATGAGCGAGTATCTTCTACCTCGGGGATCCTTCAAGGGAGACCCTTCCTTTACTCCCTAGTCTCTTTTCCAGATCGCCCTTGAAGGTAGGGATGAAAATCCAGGATTCCTTCCTTGATTTCCTGAATGGTATCAATGATAGATTTTTGGGGAAAGTCTTTGTTTAAAATTTCTGAGCGTACCTTGAAGATAGCTGTCATTTCTGACGTTATACGCGTCTTAATTCGGGATCGTTGGGTAATATAATTCTACTTTCCATCCATCGATAGGTCGCTGGTTCGGATCCAGCCGGTCGAATCCTTTGTTTTCGCTAATTTTGTGTAACCATTCAGGTGTTTTCAGTAATTTTATTCTTCCCTTAGGATAGATTCATTCAGTAATTGTACATTTATCTGTTTGTAAAACATAATTTGATTCTTAGATGTATTTTCATCCTTTTTATTATTAAAGTACGTAGATTTCATAGTTTCTCGTAATGATAATGTTTTTGTAATTCCGGAAATAAATTGTATAAAACATTAGGTACTTGGGAAATAAATTGTACAATTTCCATACACTGTTTATTTTATTTCAGAATTACAAACAACATCTTTATACTATTTAGGCATCTTAATATTGTAAGTTGTTGTTGGATACAATATGCCTGCGTCTTATTTCCCTCTCAGCACTTATCCTGCAGGCGCCTTAATTAGCCTGCGTTGTTCAGTAACTCCTGACAGCACGCGTGTAGGGTACATCCGGCGAGATACCAGCACCAAAGAGTATTTGGTCCTACCCTTTTTAATCGTTAGACGCCCAAATTCTTTGTCTTAGTTAGATTAATAACAACCTTTACCTTATCCCATGCTGATTCTATCTTGTTGTACCGAGTATCGATTGCACGTGAGCTATTATAGTGTAGTTTTCCCTTTTAATCAGAATGGATGAGGTTAAGGATTATTAAAGAATTTTAATTGATATCCTTTTATAGTTATGAACCTGTTAAGTTTTAAATGATTACTATAGTTAGAATCATGAAGTGTTTCTTTATTAGTTAGTGAAATGAGAATTTGGGTAAAGATTGCTAAGATGTACATAAATCTCTTCTGGGGATAATATTATATATACCTTTATGTTCTTTAGATAGAAACACTAAAATAGAACACTCATAGCTACCTTTAATACTTGAGGAAAGTTGAATTACTTACTATCTCGATGCCCTTTTTAAATTCGCTCAAATGAGTTGATTTAAGGCTACTTAGATTTACCTTAAAGTCATTATGCACTTTAGACATGCGAGGTTGGGCTCACATTGGAGGTTGAATAGACTGAGTTAATGGCTTTACTGGTTTTTTTAGTTTCATTGTCTTGTGATGTGATTCTTTTAATGCAAGGTCATGACAATTTAAATTATATAGGTGTTTTCGCTTTATGGTAACGATATCGTAAATTTTATTGTTAGGGGTAACCTTATAGTGTAATGTCCTTGAATTGAGTACAATAAATTTATCATGACTTGGTAAATGGGGAATTGAAATTATTTGAATATACAATTGTAAGGTCGGGTTGGTAACCTGTCGACTAACGGAGTTGAACAAAGTGTTGATCTGTACGTGTTTCCATTTGAGTCGTAAGTAATGTTGAGTCTTCATTAATGAATGGTTATTAACAGTGTCATTCTGACTTGCTTTTTCCATAGAGGTCATGGTTGTTCTTTAATTATTTTCATACTTGGTTGTAATCATTTTTGCTTGGTCTATTGTGTCGGGCAGGATGTAGACACCTCCATGTTCCTCAGAACAGTCGCCAGCCCTGAGACATTAAATGGTTAAAATCGATGAGAACCTAGGATTGAGCGTTTCTTATGTGTCTTGGAGGTCCTAACCATTGCAGGGTAGGACTGGAGGGTTTTCAGTCTTACTTATTGTCATTGATCGTCGTTAAATGCATGCAATTACCTATTGTGTGTCTTAGGTTCTTTTTTTTTCCACTTGTTGTTATGAACACAGAATGAGTGTGAGGCAAGGGGGAGTTATTGAATTGAAGGACAGTGCTGTAGAGGGATTTCCAAGTTCACCCTTATGGACTCATGGTCAGGCTAGCGAGTGAATCGGGCAAGTAATCGTGGTTGCTCGGTTCTACGGTTGGGAGGAACGTGGTTGTTCCCTTTGTCTTCCCACGAGTTTAGTTCAGATATTCTACTCTAATCCCTATCTATCTGAATGATTTTATATTGGATGTATTGTACATGTTATAGCCGAACTGAAATGGTTTCTAGTATCTATTTTAATGATTGTATAATTGTTGTAAGTCTTTTTCTGTATCTAAATTTCAGTATTTCTGCCTCTGTGGGATGAATTGGTTACTGATATAGTGGAATCCTTAAGGTTGATATGCATGCAATAACCTAGACAAAGGATGTTCGATTTCATGAAATATACAGTCCACTTAACTATCGAATAGTTACATATAAATTATGGAATCATCCCCTAAGTAATCCTCTACTATGGAATTAGAACTTGTATGTAAATATAAAACATATGATATCCTCATAGAATTTAGTAAATAGACTGTAGGATTTAATTATGGAATTGTTTCCAGAAATTAAACTTTAAGTAGAATCGAATATGTATCAATGAGCACACAAATCTATCACACGCATATATATTTCATTCTGTAATTTCATTCCTAAAATAGAATCACATATATAGTCGAACTTGGATCGTGGCTGCTCGGTTCAACAATTGGGAGGAATGTAGGGGTTCCACCTGGAATTCGCCTTTGAGTTCCACTTGTACCAAGTTCCAATCAATCATATGAATAGGGTCGTGAACATACTTTTTGAACAAAGAAACATGAAATACATTATGAATTCTTAGATTGGCTGGAAGTGCAAGTTGATATGCTACGGGTCCAATTCGAGTTAGTTATCATATGTAATGAACCTCAAATTTATCATATTTTTTTTTTCTCTTTGGTATATTATTTACTAATTATCCTCGTTTAGTCAACTCGTATGATGGGTACTTACATTTTCTTTTTGGCTTGGAGTAACCCTTTGCCATACTAACTTAACACGTAAGAGAGGTTCCATCGAATACAAATATTTTTCCTAACTCATATATCTTACTATATAGATATTATTACTTACATGTATCCACCCATACACTAGGATTCGAATTTTCAGTTCCCTTATTTAAGAGAATCGAGATATTTGGGCTTTGCGCATAAGTTTATAACCCTGAGATTAAATGCTTGTACTCCTACCTATTTATGCCGACATTAGAATTTAAATCCTAAATGTAATACGTACCAGGAGTCGTCTTAAGGATATTAATTGTGATTTATGAGTGGTTATCAATGCATTTTCTTTGATGGTTTCATTTTAGTTATGATACAATTCGTCTCCACTATAACTAATTGAACCCCAACCAATTCCACTTCAATCTCTGTGTAACTAAACTAACTAACCCTCCTCGTCCTGTTGGTGTAACTGAAGGATAACTTCAATGACAAAAGTTTAGCGACCGATTAGTTTCACTGGACAGTCATGGTTTTACTGTTTTTAACTTCGTATCTTCAGCTTTAAGGGAGGTGGATGTACCTGTCAGGAGGAGTTAAGGCAAAAATTTTCCAAATTCGAATTTACTAAAAACAGAATAAATTTCCAGCAAATTAAATTTTCAAAATATTTTATTTTGGGGGATGTCACACAAATGTTTCTTTTAATGAAAAAAATAAAGGTGTTTCAGTCAACAACCCTAATTTTTAACTGGTTGGAACCACTCATCTGATAATTTAAAAGAAGCAGGAAACAACCAACAGAAGGAGGAAAAAATTTAGAGAGAGGGATGCTAGGATCTAACTTACATTTATCTTTTATCATTCATCCTCCATTAATTATCATTCAGGGATTTGATGAGTTGTTGATAGTAGGTGTTAACACTCTTTCTGTATTGAGCATTTTCAAAGGAAAAGTTTCTCTAGACTCCGATAAAAAAATTCACTAAAGTAGCACCACAACTTTTCTATTTTTTGCTCCATATGCTTGCCTATTTTATTGTGATACTCCTATCACTTCTTTGAAACATCCATTTGCAATGCCAAATCTCACTTAGTAGAATTTTATTTTTTAATATAAAATCATTATGTTAGTTTTGATTTTATATTTTAAATAAAATAAATATAATTAAAAATAAAAACACCCACTCATTATCTCACCTCACCCCACTCATTCTCTCACCTCACCTACCCATCCACCTCACCATTCCACTCTCATTCTCCACTCTAAGTTTATTCCATTTATCTTAATTACTTTATACTTTAACTACCACTTCATTTATAACATAACATAGAAATTCCCGTGAGTTTTTGGCATAAGAAAGCTAATGTGCCATTGAATCAAGTGAGGTATAGGAACACCTGTAGCGGCTGATATTGAATTTAAAAATGCATAGATCAAGCTTCCCAATCAAACGCCAGATGCCAAGAGGAATTTAATCGACAAGTAGGTGCAGGGGAGAATCATTTTTCTCTTTGTTCCAGAAATTTAGATGAAGGATGATACAAAGACAATCATTCCAACACTTGAAAAACAATGTACACAGTGATCTGGAATTATGCAGAGTAAAAACAAGTGGGGAAACTGTATATGTTGGACACGTGTTCTACATAAACTCTGATGATTGACTTTTTGCAAGGGTCGAACCTGGGAGTGACTTACTACCTTCTATGTTTGTGATTTGAACAAAAGCAAAGGCCGAGTCTCCTTTTCAAGAGCATGGTACCAATTCAGATTCTTCAAACACATTTGGAGGATCTCAAGATAGTCAATGAGAGGAGGGCCACTCTTCTGCATGTTCCAGTAGTGAGTCTAATAAGTGGATTTCATCAAAATAAATATAGCACAACATATGTTTCCAAAGATTTAATCATGTATGGTAAAGATCCTAGTTTTTATGGAAGAATCATTGGCAGTCAAAGGATAGATGAAAAAAGGAGAAAGCAGTTCCAGATTTGATTTTAGCAATTTTAGTTATTCAATAAACTTTGTTATCTTCTCCATATTCAAAGGACTAATATTTGCATTCGAAGAACAAAAGTGGAAATCAACTCTAGTATTTCAAGGCCAAAGATCAGACACCAACAGCTTATGAGAAATGGCGGTTTTGGGCATCTGTTCTAGATTATAAGGAGATTTGACCACTAGCCCTCAATCCAAGATTTCTAAGGAAAAATATCAATCACCAGAGAGAGGAATAATACCATGTTAGACTTCAGCTTCAACATTCGAGGCTTATTGCAACTATATTTAGTTTTAAAAGATTTTGATTTGATTTGATTCCAACAATTTAGAGGGAGATTCAATTATTTTTTTTTATTATAAAAATAACAAATTGTAATGGTCTTAGGATAGAGGTGGAGAGGATATATAATACACACCAACGTCGACTACAACTATATCTACAAACTGCCAAGGTGACAGAAGCGTCTGACTTGAAAATATAGACTGCCAAGCATTAATGTGTCCAAGAGTGATCGAGCTATCATATAGATGTAACTGAAATATAAAGAGTAAGTCAATAATTATAGACCTATAAGTTATGATATCTTATGCATGATGCAATAATATGTGAGACTGAGGATCACTACGTTGAAGTCCATTTTCGATGTAAAATATGTCATCTTTGGAAGTATTCATGACCACAAATCCAATCAAACGGATGTTATCCCTTGATGATCTGACTATGATTGCGCAACTTGTTCTTTGTGGCATTCTTCATGCAATGATAATATATGATTTATGATTGACCTATGGTCCAGGATGTAGGCCGTATGCTAGACAATTTTGGACACCAATCCAAACACAACTTCATATCTTAGAGAGATTATATTATCATGGCAATTGCACTCCAAAGAAACCTAAAATTAACGATGCGTTTAATGAGGGAGATGCAGGATATAGTGAGAACAATGTTGATCCTTGTGAGAATAGGCATGACATATTTTTAATGGGATCATGCCAAGCTAGACACTAAGGAAACCATGAAAAGAACAACATGGTTCTAAGACATGTAGACACAGATGCACATGTGATGAAGAAAAAGTACAGTTTAGTTAATATAAAGACACGTGCTAATGACCAACAAAAAATTGATGGTACTCAAGAAAATGTCTCATCGACCTTGTTGCACTTTCGCTTTCAAACTGAAGCTGACCTAAGAAGTGATACTTTATTAGAGAGAACATGAAATGTTGCAATTATCAGTAATAAGAATGACCAACAGGAGAACATTTTGTGACACTGCAATATTGTGAGATTCTCATGGGAATGTGTTTTCAACAAATGACATGGGAATGACTTTTCACCCACTTTATGACAGCAAAATATACAAGGTTATTCTTCACCAAGAAAAATATGCTCACACATGAGAAATATACACGCTTAAGATGTTATTATTCAACAAGAAAAATATTATCACACATTTAAAACATATGAACGAGTAAATTTTTTTATTTACTATTTTTTAGACACAAACATAAAAAAAACCAAAAAAAAAACATGTCAAATAAGGATATTTCCAACAAATGTTACAACCAACAAAAGGAGGAAAACATTTAGAGAGGTATGCTAGGATCTAACATACATTTATTTTTTATCATTCATCCTCCATTCATTTTCATTTAGGGATTTGATGAGTTGTTGATAGCAGGGATGCCTTGCAAAGTGCCAAAAGGAGTGAAGCAAAGCTAAGTTTCAAGAGTGCCCATGAGGTAACGAGTTTTTTGTGTTGTGTTTTCTATATTAAAAGTATAAAATATTTTAGTACTAATCTGTTTTATGATATACATATAAAATACCTTTTCGTCACTATCTTTGATCCCTTCAAAATTTGGAATAGTTTTCTTCTTTTTCTTTTTGTACTTGGTTATTATATGTATGATGTTGAATTCCATCTAAAATAGTTAAATACAATGTTGGTATGAATTCTTGCAAGGATTCAAAATATTTAAAACATGTATGAGAAGGTATGAAGTTACATTTAACAATAAATGTTAAACTATTTTGCACTAGAAATAATTTACTCTTTATGTTTTCGTTTTATTAGTTCATTAACTTTGATACAATTTTCAATATAAAAAAACACCAAAACATGTAAATACTTTTCTTTTCTTTTATCAATTTCAATGTATTTTATTTATTCACTTTTCATGGTTTAACTTTGATCAATTATTTATTGATTACACAGAAAACAAACTATATTTTTTTTTTCTTTATTTCGTTTAACTTTTCTTAACAACAACATTTAAAAGAAAAGAAAATAAGTTTTCACTTCAATATATATATATGTTACTCTAAAATAGTTTTTGTAAACATTAACTAACTCTTTCATTTACTTTAATTTTTCTTTTAGTTGTTTGACTTTAGCATTAGTACATTTTTTTCACACAAACTCTTCAATATCTTTTGTTTTAGTTACATTTTATCCATAAAACAAGAAATATAAAAATTACAAAGTTTAAAAAATTTATAAAATTAAATAATTAAAATCATACATAGAAATTTATGTTTAGACTTTTATGTTTTAGAGTCTAATGTGTTTCCCTTTCTGGGCTTAAAACCTAGGGTGACATTCTCTCCTCTTATGTCCTAGCCTCACGAGAGGTTGAGATGTTGGTATTGAAACATTCTTGTTTCGACACCAACAAACCATTCTTTAACTTAGTGAAAAATCCATACAGAAACACTTAAGCTCTAGTAACTATGTCGGAGGACTTCAAAACCATCATCAAGTCCCAATTATACCCTATTATGTATGTAGAGGACCAATGGATCAAATGGATTTACTTCAGGGAGAGGCGGAGATACAATGTACAAGAGTACAACACTGATTTCAGAAACATGGCCATTGTGTTGTGTATCTATTTAAGGAACTCATATGTACTCCTCAAGTATCTTGGGGGTTTACAAAATCATTTACGAAAGAAGGTTATTCTCTTCAATCCAAGGACAAAAGATGAGGCATTTGTATAGGAACAATGCATAGAAAACAGAGGCTAAAATAAGGGGTATCCAAGTGGTTCAAAGTATAAATAACATCAAGAAACTTGCAAGGAGGGGAAAAAGAAGTGGAAAATGGGAAAATATAAAAAGAAAAAAAGCACTACACATCAATGCAAATATACTAGAAACAATTACAGTCATTGCAACATCAATGACCACATTGATGAAAATTGTTGGAAACTGCATCCAGAGATGAACCTTGAGAACTACAAGATTGATAGAAAGAAAAGTAACCTTCTAGCCACATATTTGAGAAATCATGTGGAAAGTAGCTCAGATGTGGATGGAAATATTTTTTGAACATATGTATTGAATGTGGTGAATGTGAGTATCCTTCATCACTAGGAAGAGAAGGAGATGACCAAACCCTTCCACATCAAAATTTAGATCAAGAATACCAAGGTAGATGTTATGTTTGATTATGTTTCACATGCTAATCTAATAGCAGTGTATCTAGTCAAAAAACTCAGATTGGAGGTTGACGATCATCCTACCCACTATCCACTAGGCTCGGAAAACGAGGATGTGGAGATCAAGGTAGAAAAGTAGTGTAAGATTAAATTTCTTATAAGTGATGATTTTATAAACGAAGTATGATTAGATGTAGTTCCATTGGATGTATGTGGACTAGTGTTTGGATGTCCTACATGTATATGAGGGATGTCATCTTCATGTGGAGAACCAATCAATATTTCCTCATCAAGGAAAGGAAATCCTTCATCATCAATGTGCACAAAGGAAAATAAAAAAATTCACAGGTAAGTGCCAATCAAGCTAAGAAATTGATTTGTTCTAGTAAGAAATATGTTTTATTTTTTCTAAGAGAAAATCAGTCTATTAAAGAGTCATTAAAGGTAGATACATCCCTGGAAGGGTGTACGAAAGAGAAGAAAAATTAATTGGAGAAGTTTATATACACATATAGAGGAGATTTCCACAATCCTAAAGGGCTACCACCTAAGAGGGAAGCGGACCATGAAATCAAATTATTTCCAAACTCCCCCTTGAAAAATATTGGGTTGTTTAGATATTCAGTTATGGAAGAAAATGAAGTAGAGAAGAAGGTGCATCAGTTGTTGGAGCAAGGTGTGATTCAACCAAACATCTCACCTTCTGGGTTTCCCATCATAATTATACCCAAGAAGGATGAGACTTGGAGAATGTGTATCGATTACATGGCATTGATCAAGACAACACTAAAGAACAGGTACCCTCTTCCCAATGTGGATGATTGTTTAGCCAAGCTATAGAATGTTAAGTAATTCACTAACATGGATTTGAAATCCGGATATCACAAGGTATGAGTGAAAGAGGAATATACTTGGAATACTTCCTTCAATACAAGACATGATTTGTATGAATGGTTGGTTAGGTCATTCAATTTATGCAGTGCACCGATTGCATTTACGATACTAATGAATGATTTTTTATTCCTTTATCTAGATTCACTTGTTATTGTTTATTTGGGTGATATACTAGTTTATAGTGATACCTTGGAGGATCACATCTCAAATCCTACCCAAGTGTTAGAGACACTGAAGAAGCACCAACTAGTGGCCAATATCGAGAAATGTGAGTTTACTTAGTAGTATTTGGTGTATCTAGGGTATGTGATAGGTGGAGGAGAGCTCAAGATAGATTCTGTCAAGATGGGGGCTATCATGAAATGGCCAGTTCCTACAAATTACACAAAGGTTAATAGATTTTTTTGGGAAGCAAAGTACTTGTGGAAGTTCATAGTTTCATTTTTAGCAGTAGTTGCACCACTCCACGCCATAACAATGAGTGGAAAGAGTTTCTAGTGGGGGAATAATCAACATAATAGTTTTGATGAGATAAAAATAAATACATATAAAACACCAGTTCTCTCACTACCAAAATTTCAAAATCCCTTCGAAGTCGAGACATATTCAAGTGGGTATTCCATGGGAGAAGTTTTGATGCAAGGAGGAAGGAATGTATGTTACCATTATGATGTATTTCATTGGGCGGTTCTCAAGAACCCTACCTATGACGGATCTCTATGCCTTAGTACACGATATTAAAAAGTGTAAACAGTATATTTCTGGAAAGGACAACACCATCCACACAAATTACCATCCACTATAGTATTTGTAAGCCTAGAGTAAATTACAACAAACCATACAGTACGAATGGATGAGGTTCTTATAGAAATTTCATCTACTCATCAAGTATAAAAAGGGTAGCGCAAACAAGTTCACAGACATGCTTTCAAAACCACCCACCTCCAATATTATAGCTTTGGGAACTCTTAAATTCACATGGAGCCTCTTATCCATGCTACATGCTAAGAGGGATACATAGAAGATGGGCACTTTAAGGATGTGTTTTAGCTTCTATAGGGCCAAATTCATGTATAATAAGGTGATATAGAGGATGCATATCATTTCTATAATAGTTTACTATACAAGATCAACAAGATTTATGTCCCTAGAGGTGGATCATTGTAGCTTATTAGAGAGGATAAGATCTCCAAGGTTGTAGGACATTTTGGTGTTGGGAAGATAGTTGCCAATTCCCAAAGGTATGTGTACTAGAGAAGAATGAAAGAATATGTAGAATCATATATTAGAGTATGCATACTTTATTGTACCAACAAGCCTAGTAACTAGAATAAAGGTGTATATCATCTCTTACATGTACCCACTCGACCTTGGGAAAGCATTTCCATGGGTTTTGTGGGAGGTTTACAAACCATGCAAAAGGGGCATGACTATCTATTAGTGGTAGCTGATATTATCAACAAAATGTTCATTCTCGTGCCTTGTAAGAGTATCATAAAGGGATAGGAATCAACAATATTATTCTTTGAACAAGTTTGGCTACACTTTGGGATACTAAGGAGCATCATATCACATAAGGACACCATATTTATCAGTTTTTTTTGGACTACATTGTGGGATAAGATCGAAACTAAGTTCAAAAGGCCTACAACATTCCAGCCACATACATATGGGAAGATAGAAGTAGTCAAAAATACTTTGGTTTATCTTTTGAGGGGTTATAATTAGAAGCATCTGAAGACCTAGGATGAAAATTGTATCTACGTACAACAATTTTATAATAGAGCAGTTCACATTTCTACTAGTAAGTCACCTTTTGGAACTTGTTTTTGATACTTTCCATCTTCACCCTTGGATGTTGTATGTGGACATTGAGGAGGATTGAGGGAGGACCTCACATGCAATTCATTAAAATGAAAAAAAAAAACTATTGAGATGAATGTGCAGATACATTTTCAAGTATAGAAGAAATTAAATAAATAACGAGAAAAGTACAACACTAGACATGACTAACATAGAAGAAAGAGAATATTTAGATTGAGAGACAGAGTATGGCCACAACTAAATAAGGAAATCCTACATGGTCCTGGTAATAAGATAAATTCTTTGCGATATGTTGCTTTTGAAGTAGTGCAAAAGGTTGGAGATAATTCCTATAAACACAGATATGCCCATACATGTACATTTACTCAGTAATGAATGTGGAGAATCTCAAATTCTATGAGCCTTCAATTTTGGATCAAGAGAAGGAGCAGGTCCTACCTTCCATAGAGGACTTAGCACCAGATACACGAGCAGAGTTGGAAGAGGATGAGATTTTGTAAAACAGGTATAGAACTACAATACAGGGGCCCTTTGGAATACTAGGTTGAAAATATAGCTTCCAGGGAAAGCAAAGTGGCACTCCACATAGAAGGTTGAGGAAAAAATTACCCACCTCATTCAGTAAATATTTTTTAGAATAAAATCCTCCCTAAATTGGGAGGTATGATCCGAATTGGATCATTATATTATTTTTCATCTATCTCGGTACTTTTTGGGCAGGGATGATTTTAAGGAAGTACATTTATTTTAAAATGTAAAAAACTTGGCAAATATTTAATAATCCTTCATATGCCAACTATAAAATGTTTGGCGATATTTTTGTAAAAATATTCAAATTTCTAAGGATTTTATATAGTTTGTATAAAATTTTGGCGATTTTTAAGG
This sequence comes from Picea sitchensis, assembly GCA_010110895.2. NCBI lineage: Eukaryota > Viridiplantae > Streptophyta > Pinopsida > Pinales > Pinaceae > Picea > Picea sitchensis. Next base: position 122,686 of record SNQJ01S0014658.1, read on the forward strand.
TAAAATAATTTTATCCTATAGAATTTGGGCGAATGATTTTTAGAATAACGAATCATTCTTTTGGAAAAACCATGGAAAATTAGCCCACGAGAGAAATTTAGCCCCTAAAATAATCTTTGTTTTTGGGTAAAAAAAATAGGAGGAATAAACTTGCAGGACCATTTTGGTGGTTGGTCCAAATTTTGAAATTTGGTTAGAAAAAACTATCTAAAATATTCCAGAGTGATTTTGAGGCATCAAGCGACACTTTCTTTGGTCCAAACCTTACTATAGTGGATTGTTCTATATTCTACACACCAATATATTTCCAACAGTGGAATAATCTCCTCAATCGAAGTTCGTATTGTAAAGTTATACCTCTTGCAAGTTGACCTACCATATTGATCACCATGGTGTGAGTGGATGCAACATCAACCTCCATTACTTAGACATGTGATGCTAGACATGTAGTGGATTTTATAATAAAATTCTAGAAGGTCCAAAGCCTTATCGAAATTGAGGTTTGAGGAAGTCGAAAACCTACCCCTAGATGGTTATCATGCTATGTTAAATATCGGGCCGTTAGGAGGAGAAGGGAATCAATTCTATGTTATTGTATTTTGTTCCATAGAATAACATAACAAATAGGAGTGGAAAATTAGAGAGCATAACATAGGCGGTTAATGTTCTGTAGTAGCCTAACAAGTAACGGGTCTTACGTAACTCCATAGAGAGTGCCTTATTCTCTGTACTTGCATTATTTAAGTTGAAGAGAAAAGAGAGGAGACCAACCTCACCTTATAGTTGGGTTTTCTCCCATAAGGGTTTTCGAAATAAAATCTTTGTGTTATTTTGTGGATGGTGTATGATCTAATTTTATCATTCTCTATGTTCCATATTTCATCTATTTCATGCATAAGTAGAAAACCAATAACTAAATATTCTGGAATCTAAAGAAATTTAACCTTCATAGTGTAGATTTCAATCTTATTTATCAGAGATGTTGTGACGAACTCTTCGAGTTAAATGTCCGCAGTAGTTTGCATATCAACAAGGGAGGTAGAATGAAGGGATAAGAGGAATATGGGGAAGAGAGAGAGAAAGATGGGCATAGACAGAGTGAGAGGGAGAGAGACAGAACAATATAGAGAGAGGGGTAGAGAGAGAGGGGGAGAGAGTGAGACAAAGAGGGGGGTAGAGAGGGGATTAGAGAG
>SNQJ01S0014658.1:132159-155093 GCA_010110895.2 Picea sitchensis
TATTATGGCGACGACAACTCCATGGTGGAGGAAATCCCTCTGAGCTCGCAAGTGGAGGAGATCATGGTGATTGCCAACAAGGACAAGGATGAGGATCGGACTCAACTCTGTGCAAATCGCCTCACGAAGGAGCACCTCCAACTTATCTTTGAAATTCAAAAAAAAAAGATGATTAGATGCACTCACAGCGTGACATTTTATTCAATGCACTAGCGGACGCTGCTGCACAGACTCGATACCCAACGTGTGGCCAATGATACACCCCTTTCTATAACATCCATGGCCATTGAAGCTCGCCAATGGAGTAAAGTCTTCAGGTTTCCGTTCTTTGTTTTCTCTAGTTGCAGTCTTAAGTTTTTGGTTTATTCCAGTAGCAAACTAGATGGTTATAGACGCCACCTGCATACTGTCCATACAATTTTGTTCATGCAGCTAGAATTTATAATTTTGTTTAGTAAGTTTTGTTCAAACAGTTTTAGTTGATACGGTGATGTGTCAAACTTTGAGCCTCTCAAGGCCACCTATTCGGTTTCCCTTGTGTTGCAAAACAACTGACTAACACTTGACAATGTATGAATAACAACAATTATTAATACGAGAACCTTCTTTTTATTTACAAAAACAAAACATATTAAACCGAACTAATTATTGCCAAGGTCAGTAACATATCCCATGTTTCATTAAACCAACTGTAATAAAGAGAAATGTATAAGGAGGCCGATTCCTCTAACATATATACAGAGTGGCCTTAAATGAAGAAGACACCAGGTCACTGTGGCTATCACCAGACCTCAGATTGTAGCACAATAATCTCTTTGTAACGACAACTACATTGCCACACATTAATCAAAATAATCTTTATAATGAGTAATATGAAACGAATATATCCAACGTTCATGAATAAAAAACATAAAAAATCACAGAAAGTACATAAATTTAAATTTTAAAAAACTGCTAGCCCTAAGCAATCTAAATCTAACATTCTAAGGAAGATGAAGAGAAAGACTATAAGAAAGATATTGAATTTCAAGGAAGATGAAAACTAAGTCTATAAGAATTGTTTATGCTAGTAAACAGTTCTGTTGTGATTGTACGAGCTAAAGCTTGTGGTCTATCATAAAAGTGTTAATGTTATTAGAAATACACCGTATACATACAACGTGGTTAAAGCAAGTGTTAAACACTAACTTCTGATTTACTAAATGTTGTCATCACAACCTTCCTTTACACGAAAATATTCCCCATATTTTTAGTTGCTTAAATATTAAAAACCCTATATTATGACGACATCGTTGTCATAAAAAAACCTATCATCTAACACTCCATCTCCCCAAAAAAGACGATTTTAAAATCATAATCATAATATAAATTCCGTATATTTATGATATTTTCACTTTCGTCATGATGCTGTGTGCATTTTGTCGATATACCAAGTACTTTACTTAATTTAATTTTTTTTAATATTTAAAACCATGTCTTAAATGAAAATTTATTAATATTTTAAACCATGTCTTAAACTTAGTAACATATCTCGAATAAATCGAAACCTACTTGGCAGTATTTTCACTTTATTAATATTGAAAACCTTGCTTTTACGTGGCTAACATAGGTGGCATAAATTCAAACCAAGTTGGTAGTAAAAGCAATGGCTTGAATTTGGATGCCATGAAAGTCAAGCCATGTCTTTCAATACCATTAAAACTCGTGGACTTAGTTCCTTTTTTCTGTATGCATGGATTTGTTCCTTTCTTCCTTCATGATATTTAATACAAACAAATTGTGAATAACATCAATCTCAATTTAAGGATTTTAATATCAAATTATATAAGGCTAAAATTTGTTCGCTTCATTGATATAATATCAATAAATGACTTGTCATAGCTTTTACTACCAACAAACTCAAATTCAACCCACGCCTTTCCAGCTATAACTTTTAGTATCAATAAACTCAAATCATACAAACAATCCCAAGGCTTTCAATACTAAAATATATGACTAAAATTTGTGGGGTTTGTTCGTATTAATACATGGCATGCTTTTGTCAACAAAATCAATCTCAAGCCACAACTTTCAAGCCATGACATTTAATATCAATAAACTCCAATCATACAAAATTTTTGTGGATGGCCTTAAATGTAATCTATAACTTGCAATATTAGTAAACTCAAACAATGACTTAAATCAAACAAATTTAAACTATGACATCAAATTTTAACTATGTATAATTTTTATTGAAAGCTTTCATTTAACATTGATTATGAAATTGAAGGTTATTGATTCGAACTTGTGATCTTTAAGGGCGAAATGCATGTTCTTAACCAGTGCATGTGTAAAGGTAATTTTGAAATATTTTACAAGATGAAATTTGAAATATTTTTTTTTATTAATATATTTTTTAAATATCATGTGTCAACTCCATGTTAAACAAGAAAATTTTTAGAAAACTCTCACAATAGGATGTAAAAAGTAGAATGAAATTTTTAGAAAGCTTTATTTGTGTGTGTTTATCCTCGAATGTATGAAAGCTAATAAATATGCCCTTGCTATAATAACTCGAAAACCTAATAAGGTAATCTTTATTTTAATCTAGGATTCCAAATTTCACTCTCATAAACAAAATAATAAGTCTGCTGGATTTTCGCTCCGGATTTTCAAAATTTCACTCTCATAAACAGAAAGGAAGTCTGCTGGATTTTCTCTCTCTAAAATAGTGGGGAGGAAGGAAGTCTAACATAAAAACTCACTCAAGTGCTAAGCGAAATATCAATTTCGATTTTAGTTGCGTTGTTTATGGTAGGAAGTCACCGTATGTTTTCACTCACGCGGAGGATTTATTTAACGACTATTTGATCAATTTCTATTTTAGTTTATTTGTTTACGGTAGGAAGTCACACTATATTTTCATCATGGGATATATTTGTTTTATGAAATAAAGTATTTGTTGCTTATGACTTTTTAATATTATGTTTCAAATGGATTCGTTTGCGCACGCTTACTCGAGTACTTAAAGATGCTAGTGTAAGTTCAAGGATACAATTATATTTCGAGACTTGTTAGGGTAAACATAGGAATAATAATGTCAATTAACCCATATTATGTGTAGAGGAAGATAAATATGTATTACTAAATATGGAGGGATTTAAGAAATGAGATATAGTTGTTTGTGATTGAATTGAATGTTGGTGTACATGAGTATTTTAATGTGAAGTTGATAATACCATTATAGTGTGAGTTGTTAGAATTGCAAATGCGAAAAACACAATTTACATATGATAATTGATAATTACAGAGATAAGAAATACAAGGATTTCATGTGGTTCACCCAAACGTTGGGTTACGTCCACCAAGAATAGCCATTGGTTGTCTTATTATTCAGATCATAGAGATTGCAACAGACTTGCAAGTTCTCTCATTCATCTCACTCTGTTGTCTCTGCCTCTACGGGCTTACACGAATTTATATACATTTACACAAGAAACTGATTATTAAATGCACTCCTATGCATATTCTCACTTGGTCTATTTTAGTTGCAACCAACGCAGAATAATAGGATCCAAATCCATCCTTGGAGGAATTTGTTGTCACCAAATCCCAACAATCTCCACCTTGACAACAATTAACCTGATACCTTGCTCCTTTATTTTGTTCATCACCATTTCTGCAAGCCAAGACAAGCCAAGCACCACAACAGCTTCTCTAATAAAATTGGTTTCATGATCTCGCTTGTGTGACTTGCATGAGTTTGGATTTCCTGAGGGGTCACTCCACCTCCAACATGTTTTCCACAACTGTGTTGTGAGACATATTTAGTAATATATCTCCTCCTATCCAAGACACTTGTAAAATATACATTACAATTATCACACACCATCTCAGTGTAACCATTATATGTGACATTTTTGCTTCTCAAACGCTGAAGCACCCATTTCATTGCAACACCTGGATTTGTCACGTATCTGACAACATCATTAGAATGTGAAACATCTGGTCTTAACCATTTCATCACATATAAAAGACCTCCTATTGGACTTACATGAGACATAACATTTTCTTCTTTCTAGACATGACCTATGCTTGAAGAAAACTTATAATGGAATGCAAGAGGGATAAAAATTGGTTTTACAATGTTCTTACTAAACTCCAACCACAGCGTACCATTACCATCTCCATGTACTTCTATGCCCATAATTTGTTTTGTTCCTTCTTGATCCCTCATCTGAATTGTCCTTTCCACTTGAGTCATTTTCTTACTGATTTTATCCATGCTTCGGCTTGCATCGAGCATATAATCAACAAATAACATCAAGACTGTGAATGTACTATAAAATGTATATTCATTCCTACCCTTTGAAAAATTCCGACTCACTATGAAGGATTCAAATCTCTTGTATATTTTTCTATGTACCAATAAGCCATACAATGAATTTTATACCATGCAAACAAATTTACCATTGCGATCTTGAATCAACCCTTTTGGTTGTTCCATACATACTATATCTCTATCAATGATGACCTTGTGAGAAGTAGGATCAGACACACAACATCCCTTTATACCACCATCATAACTTGCAGAGATATAAAACAAGCAGGAATTCAGAAACAAAGACTTTACGTCATGAAATGATTTATCACTTACCAGTACCTGCAATTCTTTCTTTCTCTTATGACTTTGATGCTTCTTCCATAAACAAGAAGATACATCTGTCACTTCAGATGCTACTTCAGTAGTCCCTTCTAACTTTTAAAGGTTATCAACCTTTGTTGCCTTCATCACTACTAAACTACCTTTCAACAATGTGAGTGCTCCACCTTGACCTGTATACTTATATCCACAAAAATCCAACAATCTCAATGAAATCAAATTTGATTTAAGCTCAGGTACATATCTAACATCCGTTAATTCCCTAACAATACCATCTAACATCCTGATTCTAATACTGCCAACCCCAACAGTTTTACAGGGAATACCATTTCCCATAAACACTACACCCTCATCAACACATTGGTAAGAAATGAACCAATTTCTATGTAAGAACATGTGGTGGGAGGCACCTGAATCTAACTACATTCTTCTTCATATTGTAAATTACTAGAAACAGATAAAACTTGATCAGTCATACCTGAATTTGTTACAACCAAATTTTCTTCCTTCGTAGAGTTTTCCATAGATTCATTTCTTTTCCAACAATCTTTCTTGAGATGCCATGTTTTTCCACAGTACCAACATTTTTATTTACCCTTTCTATGTCTTGAATTAGATCGAGAAAAAGTTCTCTAATTCTTCTCTTTAGTTCGACCTGTGAGCAACATCGCCTCTGAAGTTGAGGTTTCTTGACTAGATTTTCTCCTCATCTCCTCAGCTAATAAAGCTCCCACAACAGAGTCATAATCTAAAACATCTATTGAGATAAAGCTAATAGAGGTGACCATATTATCCCAAGACTCAAGCAACGAACAAAATAGTGTAATAGCCTTATCTTCATCTTCAAATTTAACTTCCATACTAGTAAATTGAACTATAAGGGCATTGAAGGTATTTAAATGGTCATCAACTTTTGTTCCTTCTTTCATCTGCAAACTATACAACTGTCTCTTCAAGTAGATTCTGCTCGTCAAGGACTTCATCATATATAGACTTTCCAACTTGCTCCATAAACTTGATGTTGTATCCTCTCCTACGATATTAAGCATAACATCATCTACCAGACATAAACGAATGGTACTAAGAGATTTTTGATCCAGATCTTCCCATTCCTTATTCGTCATGGCTATTGGTTTCATTGTCTTGCCTGCCAATGCTTTTTACAACCCTTGTTGCACTAGTAAATCCTGCATCTTGAGCTTCCAGAGATCAAAGTTTCTTTTAGCACTGAACTTTTCAACTTCAAACTTCGAACTCTGCATCTTATCCATTAGCACAAAATATCCTAATTCCAAAATCACTACTTATAATAATCAAGATCCCTTAAAAATAATGTGGAGGAATAAAGCTATAAACCTCATAAGGTTTAAAAAGAAAAAAATTAATAAAAGATTTAATGTGAGTTTAATATTGAATGTAATATTAAAATGTCAATGTATAAAACTCACCATTTATTTAAAATATATATATTTTTTTATATAAGCATTCACCTTCACGCTTAATTCGTACAACCTTTTTAATGCATACACTCCTCCACCCTTTTGAATTATTTTAAAACCTTCACATCACGACAAAGTTGATCTTTCAACTTTTAATAAAAGTCAATTGTCATACCTTTCATACTTTGATTTATACCATGCACCTCCTCATACAACTTTGATTTATAGGATGCAACTTTGATTTTTAGGGAGTCGTCGCACCTCCCGATACAACTGGAGTGCAACGATATTAAAGGGTCTATGCATTGTAACTCATAGCTGGACCACGACAATTTCAAGATTTCACACACCCGATAAGTATGGCTAGTAATACATCGCAACCTTTCAGAGGAGGGACCTGCGATGATATAGAAATCGATGCACCTCACACATATGTTCCTACTCCTTCGAAATTTGATGCCCTCGACACCCTCTCCTCCAACCAACTATGATACCACTTGTTAGAATTGCAAATGTGGAAAACACAATTCACATATGATAATTAACAATCACACAGATAAGAAGCACATGTATTTCACGTGGTTCACCCAAACGTTGGGATACATCCACCAAGCATAGGCATTGGTTTCCTTATTATTTAGATCATGTAGAATACAGAAGACTTGCAAGTTCTCTCATTCCTCTCACTCTGTCGTCTCTGCCTCTACGGGCTTACATGAATTTATATACATTTACACAAGAAACTGATTATTAAATGCACTCCTATCCATATTCTAATTTGGTCTATTTTGGTTGCAATCAACGCAGAATAATAGGATCCAAATCCATCCTTGGAGGAATTCGTTGTCACCAAATCCCAACACGAGTTGTATATGAGGTAATATGCCCCTCATGTATATGATGTACAAATATTTTGTAATGATGTATAACGTGGAGGGATGAAGCATCATTTTGAGTATGATAGTGTTTAGTGAAGTTATAGTGCTTGGCTGTATTGTTTCTTTGGATATTTCTTACTAAGGAACAATGTGAAGGTGTTTTATGAAAGTTTTTAAAACTTTTTTTTAGGTTAATAAAACAACATCTAGTGGCCAGTAGGGTAACTCTCTTATTCATTTATATAATTGGGTAAAATAAAATATTTTCAATGATTTTGTTAGTGCAGGTTCAGAGGGTCTTAACACGCTAAAAACATTTTTTTTTTCTAGATCGTAGATATGGGTCTCCTCTAGTGCCACATATAACTCATTCGAGAAATGGTTAATTTGACAAAAAGTTATAGAAGAAATAAGAGAGGTGTGTATTCTAGGATTTTGATAAATGCGAAGACAAAAATATGATAAAAGGAGTAAACAATATTAATTTAAAAAAAATATATATATTTGGAATCTACATAGCAGACTCTATCTATGTTTGTAAGTTCGTCAAAAATTGAATTGTTTAGCCTATAGAAAAATAACGAAAAAGATAGAGATATAGAGAGGTATTCAAAAAAATGGAGGTTTTTATCGATTTGTAGACCGAACCACTAGGTTTGTCCTCTTGAACCTAAATCTCAGGAAACCATGTCAACATACACATTGTCAATACTGCCAAAAAAAATTGAATCCAAATGAACGTGCATGCGTTCTTAATCCTGTGCACACGTTCTTAAGAGCATCCATGCTCTCTAAGAAGACTCACACACTAAGAGCCTGCACATGATCTTTTAAGCTATTTGTTCTATGTCATTCCTGTCCCTTTGTCCCTCTCTCTCTCTCCTACATATACCCCCCCTCAATGTCTCCCTCTCACTCTCCCTCTCTACCCCCATGTTTATCTCCCTCGCTCTCCCACACACTCCTATGCATGGTAAGACGTGGACATGGAAATACTTAAACATCACAAGGCATGGAAAGACCTAGACCTAGAAATTTCCCTTACATGTGTTAGACTCTCATACCCTCTCTCTCTCTCTCTCCCTCTCTCTCTCCCTTTGTCCCTCCCTCCCCTATTATTCCTCCCTATCTCTTCCACCTCTCCCCCAGCCTTTCTCTCTCTCCTCATTTTTAGTTTTAGTCTCACTCTCTCTCTGCCCTTATTTACCCCTCTATTCCGCTTTTCTATCTCCCTTTGTATCCCCCCTTCATCTCACTCTCTCTCTACCCCCACCTATATATATCCCTCTCAACTTCCCTTCCTCTCACTATCCCTCCCTCTAACCCCCCAATCTATCTCCCTCTTCCTCCATCATACACACTCTCTCTACCCATTTTCTTTATCTTTCTCTCTCCCCCTATACCACCCTCATGCACTCTCTCTCTCTCCCTCCCTCCCCTTCCTCCCAATCTCTCTCCTTAGTCTCTCCAACATATACCCCTCTCTCCTACATTTACCCCTCTCTATCTTCCTCTCTCTCTCACACTCTCACACACTCTCTCTATTACCCTTCTATTCCTTTCTCTCTCTCCCTCCCACACTCTCACACACACACTTTATAACTCTCATCTATGTCCTCCTCTCTCTCCCTCCCACACTCTAACACACTCTCTCTCTACCTCCCCTCTTTGTCCTCCTCTCTCTCCCTCCCACACTCTCTCACACACACTTCCTATCCCCCCTCTATGTCTTCCTCTCTCTCCCTCCCACACTCTAACACACTCACTCTCTACCACCCCTCGTTGTCTTCCTCTCTCTCTCTCCCACACTCTCGAACACACCCTTTCTATCCCCCCTCTATGCCTTCAGCTCTCTCCCTCCCACACTCTAACACATTCACTCTCTACAACCCCTCTGTGTCTTCCTCTTTCTTCCTCTCACACTCTCAAACACTAGCAAGTTTTCTACATTGCAAGGAAAGGCATGGTAAGGAAATAAATTTCATTAACCTAGACATGGAAAGGAATTGCAATACATATACCTAGATCTATACTTATACTTAGACCATGACCTAGACCAAGACCTTGCATCTCCATGCCTCACACTCTCACATCCACTTTCTCTCTATACCCCCCCTCTTCGATTCTCTCCCTCTCTCTCTCCCTTGATCTATTTCTCTCCCTCATCCCTCCCTCTCTTTCCATCCCTCCCTTCCCTCGTCCCTCTCTATCCCTCTCCTTCCATACTCTCTCTCTTTCACTCTCCATGTCCCTCTTATCCTTTGTCCCTCCCCCCCCTATACTTCCCCTCTCTCTCTCTCTACTTGTTTTAGTGTGTGTGTGTGTGTGTGTGTGTGTGTGTGTGTCTCAATCTCACTCTCGACCTCTCTTATGCTCATCCTGGCTCTCTCCCTCCCTCCCCTTCTTTCCCTCCCGCTCTCTCTACCCTATCCCTCAATCTATCCATATCACTCTCAAACTCTCTTTTAATCTTGTTGACTCTTTCCCTCCCTCCCCTTATGTCCCCCCCCCCCTTTCTCACTTTCATGTACTCCTCTCTCCCCCTCACTCTATATCTCGCTCCACTTCTTGTTCATTGTATCCCCCTCCCTCTATCTCCTCTACTCTCTCCTCATTTCTCTCTACATATCTATATACCCCCCTCCTTATATCTACCCCTTTACTCTCACTCTATCTCTACCCCCTCCTCCCTCTCTCTCGTCCCATCCCTCCCACTATCTCTCCCCTCTCTCTCTCATACATCTACCCCTCTCTCCCCCTCAATTTGTATCCCACTTCCTCTCTATCGCCCCATCCCTCCAACTAAATCTCCCGTCTCTCTTTGTCATACATCTACCGCTATCTCCCCCTCACTTTGTATCCCACTTCCTCTCTCTCCCCCACTCTTCCCCCCTTACTTTCTTTAACTTTGTCTATCCTCCTTCCCTCCCTCTCTCCCCCTTCCTCTCTCTCTCTCTCTCTCTCTCTCTCTCTCTACCCCCTCTATTTGTCTCCCTCTCCCTCCCTCTCACACACTTCAACTCTGCCTATCCAACCCCACTATCTTTCTTTCTTCCCCCCTATCTCACACTCATATATTCTCTCCTTACCCTCCTCCTTCATCTCTCTCTCCCCCTCCATCCCACTATCTATTCTCTCTTTCTCTCCTACATATACCACATCTTTATCTCTCTCGTAGTTTTTAGTCTCACTCTCACTTTCTATCTTTCCCTCTTTCTCTTCCCCTCCCCACCTTCTTCTGTTTTCCTCTTCTCATAGAAACTTTTGCCTCACCCCATGCAACTTTCTTGGATGGACTTTCAATTTCCCTATGGCATGAGATAAAATCTAGCATTAGAAGTATACTGAAGGCCAAACAACTATTGTTAGAATTAGGGAAAAAATAGAAACAATAATTCCCTTTTAATTTTTTGTTCACTAGATCAACATATATGAGAAAAGAAATAGACAGATCTAAAATAAATTTTGAGTATAAACAATTTTTTTGAGTGAAAAGACAAACCTCAAGCTTACCTCTTGATCTATGAAAAATGTACCTATCACATGTGTGAATGTAAACCTTTAAAATATTCTCATAAATAGTTCTAGGTTTATGGATCAAACCTCTAGGGTTTCATATATGTGATATGGACATAGGGACAATTTTTCCAAGGTATAGACCATTACGAGACAACTCCAACAAGTACCTTACAAGAAGGGAAAACAAAGTATTGACCATAGATGAGAAAAAAATAGCAGGTACCCCACAAGAAGGGACAACAAGAAAACCACAAAAGGGACAACAAGATCTCCACAAAACGGGACAACAAGATCTTCAAAATAAGGGACATCAATATGTCCACAAAAAGGGACGGCAAGATCTTCAAAAGAAGGGACAACAAGATCTCCGCAAAAAAGGACAACAATATCTTCAAAAGAAGGGACAACAAGATCTTCAAAAGAAAAGACAACAAGAACTCCAAAAAAAAGGGACAACAAGATCTTCAAAAGAAGGGACAACAAGATCTCCAAAAAAAGGGACAGCAAGATCTTCAAAAGAAGGGACAACAAGATCTCCACAAAAAGGGACAGCAAGATCTTCAAAAGAAGGGACAGGAAGATCTCCACAAAAAGGGACAACAAGCTCTTCAAAAGAAGGGACAACAAGATCTCCACAGAAAGAGACACCAAGATATTTGTTGCACGAAACTCCTAGACAACTTATTGACATTATAAATATTTCAAAATCCACACCAATAAGCCATTATGTTACTAAAAAATGACAATTATAACATAATTAACAGACATATGTCAAATAAAAATAGAATATAGAAGATAAATATAGCTATCTATATATACATGGCTCCCAAGATACCGTTGTATGAAGAATCCTTTAAGAGACAAGAGTCATTGTTACTAAAAATCTGAATTGTGCAGATTTTTTGTTTGCTGAAAATGTTTCAATTGTAGTATTGAGTTTTGGTGGGTCAATTTTGACAGGGTATAGAAAACAATGTTCAATAGTTGATGCATTTGATATTCCTCAATGCTCTAATCAACCATGCAACTCTGAAAATGAAGTATATGATCATCCATTTGAAGGCCATGAATCAGATATTGCACAACTTCCTAAAGAGGAACCAACATCCAAGAGGCCCAAAAGAACATTCAAGCCCTACTGGAAGCAAGGGAAGTATCGGGTTTGCATTTTTTTATTGTTTCAAATTTGAAATAGGAAAAATACACGTGTAATCTATGTTAATATTTGGTTGAAATGTTGATAAATTCCTTTGTGTAATCTATGTTAATCTTTGGTTGAAAGGATAGAATTTCAACGATTACAAAACTAACACCAAAAATAAAATACAGGAAAAAATATACCTTCCATGGACAACAAGAACCTTTTTGTAATCCATCCAACACTTACAATGTTTGCCAGGTTTTTAAGGTTTGCTAAGAAGGATAATAGAATGCATTGTGCAAATTTTCAACAAAGTTCTAGCATACTTGTTCTCTTCTCCCTTTTCATGTCTCCCACAATCAGTTCAATTCTTTTGTTTTTTACTTCTTTTCTTTGCATTTTAAGAATTGGATTAACTAAATTATTTATTGAAATGGTAATAATTTAGCTAAAACTTTTTTTTATGAAGTATATACTTAATTTATTTTTGTCAATTGAAATGTAATTTTTTTTTTTAACTTGTCATCATGGAAATACAACATAGATATATATCATTCTCACTGAAATTAGGCCGTGCCCTTCAAATTTGATCATTGATCCCATGCAAAGTGTAACCATACTTCTGTAACCGAAAATTTGAATCCTAGTGGGAACATCTTTAGTGTTCCCTCTAAGTTTAAAAAAGATAAAGAAACAACGAAGAGATGCAAGTAGTCTGCGAATGTGACGTCAGCTACAGCCCTAAACCTGTGTAATTCTAGACCTAATAGGAGAGAATCGCAATGGCCATCTCATCAATTGACAATTTTACATAAATCAGATAACATTGCACATCAAGTAAAAACCCACAACCACAGAAATTCGACAGCCATAATTCATATACATCTTGTACCTAACTGTATATAGAAGTGGAATGCGAAAGTTTCAAGAGGATAGACAGAAGATACATAGAATTTTATATTTCAAGAGGAGCATTAACTAATAGACCGATTGCTGGATTGGAAAACCAATTTCTATATCCAAATTCCAAGGTCAATAACATACAAAACTAATTATTACCACGGTCAGTAACATATATCATGTTTCATTAAACCAACTTACTCTAATAAAGATAAAGGTAGAAGCAGGCCGATTGCTCTACCAGGGGCCTTGACTCCAGTTCACCCTCACTATCACCAGATACACCAGATTGTAACAAAAATCCGCGAGTCTCATTGCTACGGCTACGACATTTCCACACATTAATAATATAATATAAATTTCCTATATTTGTGATATTTTCACTTTCGTCATGATGCTGTGTGCATTTTGTCCATACACAAAGTTTACTTAATTGAAAATTTATTAATATTGAAAACCATGTCTTAAAGTTAATAAGATCGCTGGAATAAATTGAAACCTCATTGGTAGTATTTTCACTCTTAATATTGAAAACCATGTTTAAACGTTAGTAGTATAGTTCGAATAAATTGAAACATAGTTGGTAGTAAAAGCAATGGCTTGAATTTGTCTGCCATCAAAGGTCAAGCCATGGCTTTCAATATCATTAAAATCGTGGATTTAGTTCCTTGCTTCCTTAATTATGCATGGATTTGTATCAATATTAGTAAACTTTACTTAAATCCAATCCGATTTTATGTATGGATTTGTACATTTAAATCCAAACCGATATATATGGATATGTATCAATATTACTAAATTTTACTTAAATCCTATCTGAGTTAAGTTTGTTAATACTAAAATTACTGGCTTGTCAATTTATAATTTTTAATATAAATATATAAATAATTTTTCGATAGTATTAATGACAATTTAAGACTTCATAACAAATTATACAACTTTAAAGTTTGTTGACATTAATACATGACTTAATTATGTTGATATTTGAAGGTCCTGCCTTTCAAGAGCAACAAACTCAAAGCCAATCAATGATTTTCAAGATATGACTTTTAAGTATTAATAAACTCAAATTCAATCAATGATTTTCAAGCTATGACTTTTAATATCAATAAAATCAATTCATACAAACAAAATTTTTGGATGGCCTGAAATGTCTAGTCAAGGATTTTAATATCAAACTCAAAGCCAATCAATGATTTTCAAGATATGACTTTTAAGTATCAATAAACTCAAATTCAATCAATGATTTTCAAGCTATGACTTTTAATATCAATAAAATCAATTCATACAAACAAAATTATATTTTTGGATAGCCTGAAATGTCAAGCCAAAGATTTTAATATCAAATTATAGGTCATGTCTTTCAATATCAAAAAACTCAAAGCCAATCAATGATTTTCAAGATATGACTTTTAAGTACCAACAAATTGAAACTCAATGATTTTCAAGCTATGACTCTTAATATCAATAAAATCAATTCACACAAACACAAATTTTGGATGCCGTAAAATGTCAAGATAAGGATTTCAATACCAAATTATAGGTCATGCCTTTCAATACCAACAAATTCGAATCCAATCAATTATTTTCAAGATATGACTTTTAAGTACAATCAAACTCAAACTCAATCAATGATTTTCAATCTATGATTTTTAATATCAATAAAATAAATTCATACAAACAAAAATTTTGGATGGCCTGAAATGTCAAGCCAAGGATTTCAATACCAAATTATAGATGCGTAAAGTTTGTTGGAGCCAAGGATTTCAATACCAAATTATAGATGCTTAAAGTTTGTTGGCTTGGTTAGTATTAACACATTACTTGCTTTTGTTGTTTTTGTTGATAATATTGAAGGTCATGGTTTTCACTACCAACAAACTCAAGCCATGACTTCTACTCTATAACTTTCAATATCAATACACTCAAACCATAACTTAAACCAAACCAATTCAAACTATACTACCAAATTTTAACTATGTATAATTGGCGTTAAAAGATTTAACTTGACATTGGTGTCATAAAAAATTTAACCATGAAATTGAAGGCCATGGATTTCAATACCAACAAAGAGGCCATGAATTTCAATAAAAATATAAACGATGTTTAATATGAATTTATTTAGGCCATAACTTTGAATAACAATTATGACATTTGATCCCAATAAGTGATAAAGGGATGAAATCCCTTGAGGTGTAGACCTTATTTTCATTTTTTTTCAATCTAAAAAAGTTTTTATCGTTAAGAAATTCCCTCTCCACTAATGATAGATCTAGAGTTAAGATATATTCGGCATGGTTCTTATGTTTGTGTGTGTGTCAAATCAATGTTCGACATGTTAGGAATTACATATCTCCTTCATACCACTAAGTATCGTGTCATTAAAATGTTTTATCCATAAGAATTTTTTACTTTGATTTGTTGTATAAATAAAATTGACATTGAAATATTTTTACTAAACGTGTACATTAGGATATTTTATTTATGGCCCATTTCATTATTTTGTTAATAATATATTTTTAAATGCTACGTGTCAAATTCATGTTAAGAACTTAAAAATAACCTTTTTCCAACAAAAATTTTTCTCAATTATATTAAAATATAATTTGTTTCTCATAGCAAGATTACAAAAGCCAAAAACCTTCAGTACCAAATATATCTAGCACTTGTATTGTTCTTTTCAACTTTAAAAGTGTGAAATATCAAAATAGTAGTACACAAGTTCGAAGTTTGAGTGATCCAAGGGGAAACAAAAAAGAGAAAACTCCAGTGTTCTGACTGTCTCAAAGCTGAACCGTTTTTTTCCCTCAAAATATAAACATTACTAATAAGCTTTTCTCTGCAAGGATAGACCACTAGATACAAATAAAATGTAAGTACTAATAAATATTTAGAAAATGTGGGGGGGGGGGCTCATGCCCATCTAGCAAGTGATTGTAAGCGATTAAACCAACTTG
Organism: Picea sitchensis; assembly: GCA_010110895.2. Classification (NCBI taxonomy): domain Eukaryota; kingdom Viridiplantae; phylum Streptophyta; class Pinopsida; order Pinales; family Pinaceae; genus Picea; species Picea sitchensis. The sequence continues at coordinate 147,636 of SNQJ01S0014658.1, forward strand.
TTTATGGAGAGAAGTCTTTGAAAGAAAATCAGTTGCCTTCTTGTGATCACAATAGGTATGTTTGAAGTTGATCATCCTTAAAGTAGTTTGCAACTCTCTGACTCTTTCCTTCTAGCTTAGAAGAGAAATGACCTGTAGTTTTCCCCTACTATTTAACTAGTCTATAAAAAATTCGAAGTCCCTGAAGATTTCTAGAAAATCAGTGTTTAATCTAGAATCTAGGTGGAGATTAGCACAAGCCCCCAATAATTCAGCCCTAGTGTTGGTACCTGGGCCGCAATTGAAGGTCCATCTATAATGAGAGTTATTTGAAATCCCTAAAAATCCCCCTGCTCCACTTTGTAGACCATTTGACTGCGTTGCACCATCAAACCTGCTTGTAAGAAAACCCTCTCGAATGTGTGTCTTAAATTATTTTTTGATTACCTCTTGTCTTGGATGTAGACTTGTCCAATTAGTAAGCATACGAAGGGTTTTGTAGAAAACTACAGTTGAGGAAGGAGACCCATTTTCAAATAATTTTTTATTTCTTTCCATCCACAGGAACCAAGAAACTGATGATGGAAGAGTTTTATAGTTTCTCTCATTTTTTATCTAGGTATCGAAGCAGTCAATTAGTGTGTTCCCACCCTAGGCAGTAAAAAGATTTTTTTCAGTGGTGATAATATCCCAGACTAGTCTGGTGGAGGGAGACTTCAAAAATAGGTGTACCACTATCTCTACATCCCTGGAGCACATATGGCAGATGTTGGGTCCAACCCAGCCTTTCCTTTGCAGATTGTCCCAAGTATGTATTTTGTTTTCAGTAGAAATCTAGATGAATAATATTATTTTTTGAGCTATGTTCCATGACAATAGTTTTCTTCTCTAGCCACCTGAATTATGAACCCAAAGAGTGTTTGATATTGCTAAGTAGACATTGTTTACTATGATAAGGCTCGATTTGTCACCCCCTATCCGCATGAGCTCTCCCTCTTTGTCCTGAAGCTATATGCCTAATCTTGAAAGTTCAATACAGAACAAATCCCACTCCAAATATAATGCAACTGGAAGTCCAATTTCATCACTAGTTTTCCAACAGTCAGATAGGATCCCGAGTCTAGAGTTTCCTTTGGCTTGAAAATGATAAATGATGTTTAATGAGTTTAAAATTGTAAGAATATGGGGAGATAAGAAGGAGGATATCCCCATTCCTAGGATGTTGTACCTCCCAATAATAACTGAGTGTCCTGACCTCAGACTCCAGCAAAGCCAATGGGTAAGAAAATTTACTGATTTTAACAGGTTTCTCCAAGTGTGTGAGGCTGCTCTCGCTGTGTTAGTAGTTGTTCTAAACCAGGTGGCCAGCGAACAATGGGGGATTTATTTGTATTTGATTACAGAGTGCCAGATTCCATCCTTTGTCAGCACACACTAGAGGGAGTTTGCGGTTAGAGCTTTGTTAAAAATGAATATATTTCTAATCCCCTAGACTCCTTTATATTTTGGTTTGGCCAGTGAATCCCAACGTAAATATGTAGGCATTTAGAATTGATACAACCTGACCAAAGAAAATTGTAGGTTAATTTTTTTAGCTTGTGTAAAACAGTGATCGGTATTGCTGTTAAGGCCATACAATAAACCAATTGTCCTTCTAAAACTACTTTGATGAGTGTGTAATGACCTCCTAAGGAGAACCATCTGTTGCACCAGTGTCTAATTCTTTTCTCCACCTTTCCAACAAGCCAATTCCAATCAGTTACCTTATATGATTCAGATTTGATATAATAACCAAGGTACTTAAATCCTTCAGAGAGATGCACAAAGTTATAAGGGAAGAGTTATTTTAGTATTTCTAGAGGCTGCTCATGAATTCTAGCATAATGGAAAGTCAACTTTGTCCAATTTATCAGCAAGCGCGAGGCACTAAAGAAGGTGACAAAAAATTCATTTACTTCCTTCCATTCTTGTATAGAGTCGTTTGTCATAATTAATACATCATCAAAAAATAAAATATGTAATATCTTAAGTATCCCAGAAACTTTAACCCTAGATAGCTTCCCTTTCGTATGACCATTTTTTAGAAGAACAATCAAACCTTCAATGACCAAGATTAACATAAGAGGAGAGAGAGGACAAACCTACCTCAGACCTCTGCCACTATGAAAGAAAGGTGATGTTTCACCATTAACTAGGACAACAAAATTGAAACTTTTCGTGTAGTTCATGATCCATTTTATAGACTGTTGACTGGAACCTAATTGAATCAAGATCAATCGAAGCAAGTCCTAATTAATGAAGTCAAAGGATTTCTTGAGATCTAGTTTCAAAATAAGTGCCTTCGAATTATTTGTATTTCTAATGTGCAAGCATTCTTGGGCCCTTCCAATGGCGTCTAAAATATGTCTTCCCTTTAAAAAAACCAATTGTTCATCCGACACAGATCTCGAGAGGACAAGCTTTAGCTTATTTGCAATAATTTAAGAGATCAATTTATAACAGAGGTTGCAAAGAGAAATAGGTTTGTAATCGTCAAAATATGTGGGTTTGTTTTCTTTTGGGATAAGTGTCAGGAAGGTAGAATTTAATGAACCAATCACTTTTTCTCTTAACTTAGAATCTTCCACCAATTATAGAAGTTCATCCCCAACTAACTCAAAGAAATGTAAAAAGAATTCTACAGTCCAAACATCGGGGCTTGGACTTTTATATTTTTAGAACGAATTTAGAACATCCCAAACTTCTTGTAATGTACATGGGATATCCAAAAGGTTTGAGTCCTCCACTATGACCGAACATGGGAAAATTCTGGCCACCTTGACTGAATCATGTAGGTTAATGTGTTCATTTTCCCCATAAAACATTTGTAGTGGTTTGTAGCTGTTATCTTTAATGCTTGTTGTCCCTTTTGGATGAATCCTAAATCATCTTTGATTTCCCAAATGTGATTTTTGTTTGTACTAAAACTTTCAAAACAATTAAAAAAATTTGAATTTTGATCGCCACATTTAATCCACGTAGCCCTGCTCCATTATCGCCACAGAGCTTCTTCTGCAAGGATGATCTGGTTCTGTTTAGTTTCCAATTGTTTCAAGCTGTTATGCCTTCCCCAAAGCCCCCCTTCTTGTATGTTTTCTTGTACGAAGGCCAGTAGATCAATATCCAACTCTTTCGGTCTGAGCAATTTTTGTTTTCTAAGATTTTTGGCCGAGTGAATGATACAGAGTTTTGGAGTCTTGCGTTTCCATGAAAAAAAATTTGCACCCCCAGCTTGGTCAAGAAAATGGTATCTTTCCATAAATATTTAACAATGGAGTTGAAATCTGACTCAAGCAACTAGCTCGAATTGAACTTAAAAGGAATCTCCTTCGGTGTAGGTGGAGAGTCCAATTCCAGAAGGATCAGGGCATGATCCGACAAAAAAGTATTATCGACCCAGGTCTTGATCCTTCCATATTGAATATTTAACTCTTCTGACAAAAGAACCCGGTCTAGTCTTTTTGAGATAGCCTCCAAACCACAATGACCATTGTGCCAAGTTGGTACTAAATCATTCGGAGGGAAGTCCACTAGTAAGTGTTTTTGTAGGAGTGTAATAAAATAACCACCCAAACGGGCTAGAGATGTTGAAGCTCCCCACACTTCTCTAGCATTTGTAGTAAATTTCATATACCCTGCTACAATCAAAATTGTGTGATAAAGTAGTCCCCTAGCGGCCACCTTGTCCCAATTTTTTTTTTCGTCGGAGCAGGGTGAATAAAAATTAAGTAGAGTGATCGACTGATCGTTTCAAAGCCTAGTACCTGTCAAGAGGATACCACCACGACAAAGGTAAGGGGATAAAGTAAATTTTGAAGGATCCGAGGTAACTGGAAGTCCCTTCAAAGTACCTAAAGAGATAACTATGCAGGTATGCTAGTTAGGACAAAATTTGTTCATAAATATCCTTGCTTTTAATCCATCAACCAATGTTTCTTGTAGGAAGATAATATCTGGGAAAGTCCTGGTAAGCAATGTTCTAAAGGAGGTAGATTTGAGGGTCCCCACCACCCCTATGATATTGAGGGAGATAAAAATAATGGTTTATCTATCATAAGGGATTTTATGCTTCTAAGTTCCCTGAGATGAGTATGAAGAGTATGAAGAGTATGGTTTGTAGCTGGAAGAATGGAAGGAGGACCCGCTTTTCGGCAAGCACTCCTTGTTTTAATGGGTGAATACTCAAAACCCCTCCCCTTCGACCAGGAGTAGTATTTTCCCAGGTCCTCCCCTATGTTGTCAAGACATCCTGAGGCCACACCCGGCTTCTTTAGTCGAATAACATATCTCCCCAAGTAAGTAGGAAGTGGGATGAGAGTAAGGACTTCTCTGTATGATGGGACCAAACTGTCCAAAACATCTCTTGAGGGGATATCACGAGGCTCTGATTCTCTAAAGCCCAGGTTGATGGAATCCCCAATCATCTCAAAAGACTCAACATCAAGGCCCCTCGTAGTCTCAAAAGGAAAGGAAGGAGAGTCTATAGAAGTGGAAGGTACCCGTAGAGTCTCTACCATAGGACTATAGAGAACTCAAGGATTCAAGGAGTCTAGTGATATGAGGGCCTGTTTCACCCTCCTCAAAAGGGTATCATCAGTAGTAGTCATAACATCTGTACTATCCTGAATCAATGATAAATCCCCCAAGTGTGTATACGGGTTACCCGAAACCATAGTAGAAGAGAATTCCAATAGTTCCTTTCCCCAAGCAATCAATGAGAATTAAAACTATGGGAAGATAAGTTTTAACTTACTAGTGATAGAGTCTGAGACCTCAATGTTGCTTACTCCAAAATAATCTTTGAAAGAGGCTTGTGAGTTCACTCCTTCAGAGTCCAGTCTGGAATATGGATCTAGCATTGTTTCCTCCAACTGCTTTTCCTCCACAGGACCCAAACAATGTATTTTCAAATGACCTATCTTTCTCTAGTAGGTGAATCAGAAGAGGATGCCCAAATAATCCAGATTTTGATGGATGATGTGAACATAGTTACCAACAAAACGAGAACTCTAGCCCTTAAAATCCATATTTTTGCATAAAAAACATGAAAATCATCAAAAAGTGGTGCTATCGGTAGCACCATTTTTTTAAATGTGGTCAAAATTACAACATTTTTCGAACATGGCCTTCGAAACTCAAACAGTAGCTCAAAAACACCTTAAAATCAACACCTAAATCAAAAAGTGATGCTACGTAAAAAAATTGTTTTTTCCTAAACGTGAAAATCATAGTTATTTGCAACCTAATTGAAATTGTGATATTGTCAAAAAAACACTATATAAATAAAAAACCCAAAATTGGACTCCAAATGGTCCCTTGAAAATTTATTTACAATTTTTTTTATTTTTTTTATTTACATTAAAAAACAAATAAATAGAAAGAACAAAATCTTCACAAATAATTATTTTTTTTTAATGACGAAAAAACACATTTAAAAAATTATATTATAAATTCAATAAAAAAAAATTAAAAAACAATTTCAAAAAGAAAAATAGCTAAAAAGAAACAAAAAATAATTAAAATTTTCCTCCAAAAACAATAATTTAAAAAATAATTATATATATTTTTTTACAAAAGAATCATTAAAAAAAACCTTTAAAATGTAATTTAAAATAAAAAAAAAAAACAAAAAATAGTTTAAAAGGACAAAAAAAATTTAACAAAATTAAAAAAATAGATCTAAAATAAAAAATATTAAAAAACCTTGAACTAAAACTTTAAAATTAAAATAAAAGATAAAAAGTTCAAAAATATATATTTTAAAAACAATATTTAAATGAAAACAAAACAATTTTAATAAAATCAATAACGAAATAATAAAAATAAAATTTTAAAACCAATTTTAAAATAAACTTCTAAGCATATTTAAAAAAAAAATTAAAAAGAAAAAAGAAAATTAAAAGCAATTTTACACTACAAAAACTATCAATTTTAATTGAAACTAAAGTAAAAAAATAGAAAAAACAAATATAAACAAATTTAATAACATTTAAAACAAAAAAAATAAAATAAAATTTTGCAATTGAAATAACATAAAATTTTATTTAAAATTAAAACAAAAAAAAAATTACAAACCTACATATTATTGAAGTGTCGTGGGGGGACATTCTCGGCATCACCCCAGCCCCCATGGGCTAAACCTTGGTCCCACAGGGCCAAGTCTTAGCCCGTGGGGGCTGGGGTGATGTCGGGCATCACCCCAGCCCCCATGGGCTATGCACTAGTCCCACAGTACCAAGGCTTAGCCCATGGGGGCTGGGGTGATGTCGGATATCACTCCAGCCCCTATGGGATAAACCCTGGTCCCACAGGGCTAAGGCTTATCCCCTGGGGGCTGGGGCGATTCCCGACATCACCCTAGCCCGCACGGGCCAAGCATTGGCCCTGTGGGACTAGGGCTTGGCCACTAGGGGTTGGGGTGATGCCTGAAATCACCCTCCATGACACCCACGAAACCCATGTTGGTTGAGCGTCGTGGGTGTCGTGGGGGTGATTCTAGGCATCGCCCCAGCCCCCGAGGGATAAACCCTAGTCACACGGGGCTAAGTCTTAGCCCCTGGGGGCTGGGATGATGCCCAACATCACCCCCCATGGCCTCCCATCACTGGTGCATATGTTTTTTTTAATTTGTTTGGTTTTTCATAAAATTTTACATATTTTTAAATTTTTAATAAAAAAAATATTTTTTTTTGTAATTTTATGTTTTTTTTAAGTTTTTTATTTTATATTTTTCTAACTTGGTATTAAATTTTGTAGTTAAGTGTGTTAATTTTTTTTTTTAATATATATTCTTAATTGTTGTTTGTGTTTTTTAAACTTTTCTAAAGTTTTTAGGCCATAAATTTGGTTTTTTACCTTTTTTTATGTTTTTTTTTTTCTAGATTTAGCTTAGTTTATATATTTGTTTTGTTTTTTCCTCTTTAGTTTTTTAAGTTTCTCTTTTATCTTTTTTATTATCTAATTTTTATTTTTTATTTTTTATTTTTAATTTCAGTTCTTTTATTTTTATTAGTTTTTAATTTATATAAAAAAATAGAATTATATTTTTTTGTTAAATATTAAAAAAAAGTGTTATTTAACTACAATTTTTTTCCATGTATTGAAGTAAAGGTAAACAATGTGTTAAGAATGGTGTTTTCCACCATATTTTAAAAGTATGGAACAATAAATTAATTAAGAAGATACAATTATATGAAAAATTTTAACTTCAAAAAAGTAAATGGTAAAAAATATTTTTAAGATTGAAAGAAACATGGAAAAAATACTAAAAACACCATTGAATAAAAAAAAAAAATGAAAATATATGAAAAATAAGCATTTAAAAAAAATTGTGTAAACATTGCGGATTGAAAAATTTAAAATATCGAAAAACCACATAAAAAGGGAGAGGGGTGCTACCGATAACACCATTTTTAAAAACGGGGTAAAAAATTGGACCCC
>SNQJ01S0014658.1:155143-173426 GCA_010110895.2 Picea sitchensis
TTAATTTATATAAAAAAATAGAATTATATTTTTTTGTTAAATATTAAAAAAAAGTGTTATTTAACTACAATTTTTTTCCATGTATTGAAGTAAAGGTAAACAATGTGTTAAGAATGGTGTTTTCCACTATATTTTAAAAGTATGGAACAATAAATTAATTAAGAAGATACAATTATATGAAAAATTGTAACTTCAAAAAAGTAAATGGTAAAAAATATTTTTAAGATTGAAAGAAACATGGAAAAATTACTAAAAACACCATTGAATAAAAAAAAAAAAAATGAAAATATATGAAAATATATGAAAAATAAGCATTTAAAAAAAATTGTGTAAACATTGTGGATTGAAAAATTTAAAATATCGAAAAACCACATAAAAAGGGAGAGGGGTGTTACCGATAGCACCATTTTTAAAAACGGGGTAAAAAATTGGACCCCCCAAAAAACAAGAACTTTGTAGAGTTCTCGTTAAGTTGGTGACTATGTTTGTGTCCTATCCAATCGATTTCAATGGATTCCAGTAGTCCTTCATAGATGTCAAGTTCAACAAGAACATTTTCCACCTTTTTAACTGGGTCTACAAGAGCATTCAAATCCACACTAATAAACCGCCCAAGAGTGTTTCCAACAGCCTCCAAGGCTTTCTCGTTCCATAGATACAAAGGTAAGCCGAGAAAGAATACCAAAAAGTGTCGCAGACGAAAATAGTCTTGTGAAGGATCGAAACCGATACACCTTCTTTTCAGCACTAAGTTGCCACCGTCTAGGTGCCAGAGTCAGTCCAGGATCAGAGTAGAGTCTTCAGGAGAATTGATGCAAGAGCATCGTCAACATCAAGCAAGTGTGGGACAAGCGCAACACATTTTGAGCACATGATAAATTGTTTAAAAACTTTTGAAGAGTGGATACGCCAAACTTAAATGTGATAATTAAGAAAAGGCATACTTATATATTGTAAAGGACCTTGAGCGATCCGCTCTCGTCCATAGTAGGTAGAAAGCATTTATGTTAGTAGGCAGCTTTGAATTCTCTGATTAGATGGTTTTAGGAGTGGAGGGAAACGGATATAGACACCCTCATTGTGTATTGTAAGATATGAAAGCATGAACAGAAGAGGGAGCATAGAAGAGAAGTAGAGAGATGTGTAAGAATACCCATGTATAGATATTTGAATTAATAGAGAAAGTTGTGATTCAATTTCATGGTGTCATGTTTTTTCTCTGTGTGTGTATGTTAAATGTTAGGCTCATAAATGTTTACTTCCTGTTATACATTTGCTTTATATGTTTTGTATATGATTTCATGTTTGAGCTTGAGGTCTGAGAGGAAGTAGGAATGAGTTTCAATTGTTTCTCTATCTTTCCAAAGATTCCTGCAAGGAGTGCAGTTGAATTGTCCGCAAGGAGTGCGTCGACAAGGAGTTCATAGGATTGTCTCTGAAAGCTCAGGAGAGATATATTTTGTTCTCATTTCCTCAGAGTGCATTTGGGCACAGGAGCCATGCAAGGAGTGCGCAGGCCAAGGAGAGTCCTAGGGTTGCGAACCTGAGCAAAATATCGTAGGATTTCTGTTGAAAGCGTGCGCAGAAGTTGAAGTATTCAACATTTGAAAGTATCTGAAGGTTGCTGCAAGGAGTGCACGCAAGAATCTTATTTAAAACTCAGAGTTGTGGGAAAGCTCAAGAGGGATAAGGCCTTCTAATCCATTTAAGTATAGTGCAGAGAAGTTGCGACTAGAAGTATTAAGACAGGTGTCCTAAGTTTGTGCATGGCGGAGAAGTTGGGGAGGAACACTCAGATCATTCGGAGAAATTATCAAAGGGAAAAGATCAACGGTCAAGAATCTGTGGGAAGGATTAGCGAAATCCCGCCAGTCGTCAGATCTGCCAGAGAAGCAAGGAGGTTACGGTTGCATCTAGAGTTCAAGCTCAGTAGGTTGTGGGCCGCCCGATCTTCACATAGATATCCGTCAGCTGTTGGATTGACCAGGAGTTACACGAAATTTAAGCTTCGTGAACAGGAGGAGGAAAGTTTCAACAAGGGGTGTGGCCATTGGAATTTCGGAATTCGTGAAATCGGGAGTCACTAGGACGAGTGATCGGGAATTTTCATAGTGAAAATCCCAGAATCAATCTGAGCCATCCATCTTGCGGAGACAGGTGGCGATAATCGAGCGCCCGTCGGCATTTTGGCTACCGAGGTTTTAAGTTCTCAAAGAAATTTTGTCATCGGGGCATCGAAAGTCTCGAAATCCTGAGGTTGAATCAGGGCCGCCCATCTTGAGGGGACACGTGGTGAAGATCTAGGATCTTGGGAAAAGTCTCGAAAAGGAAGACTCCATCGGAGTTTCGGGACTCAGTAAATCGGAAGTTCTGTGAGCAAGAGATCGGGAAAATCCATGTTGGAAACCTCGTAACGATCTAAGCCATCCATCAGTTGGGACACATGGGCGAGATCAGAATCTCATGGGCATTTCAGAGATTAAGAGGACAAGAGCCCAAGACCTGTCGAGTCCCGAAACCGCGAAAGGAACATAGCCATAGGATCCCAGGGTGGACACGTGTCTTGTGATCATTTAAATCCGGGATTCGGTCATCAGGACTCACATAAGTGAGTGTTTTGGCTTTGCAGTTGGCAAAGTCTGAGATTTGATTCGAACCGTCCATCCACAGGGGACGTGTGTCAGAAATTCGAAGAGAGTCGGGGATCGACATTTCGTGAATCCTGGAGACATGGGGACTTGCAATTCAGAATCGCGAAGTTCGATTTTCCAAAAAGAGGAGAGCTCCGTGTGGGACCCAGTTGATGTCATCTCGTCATAATGGGGCATTGGGAATTTCCATGGTGAAAACCCCGAAACCCGATTGTTACTTTCTATTGTGAACGGAGAAGGAATCAAACCTAAAGGCTGTAAGGTGCCGAAAAAGATCTGTGGGCCAAATTTAAATAAAGATTCTAGGGGAGAATCGAAGGAGCCACTCCGGCTGGAGGGTGAACTTTGAATGATCCTTAAAGACCGGGAGGTCACCGCAGAGGCCTTTTGTCGAGGCAAGGGGTGGGGCTACGTCAATTTGGTATCAGAGCACATAAAGTTTCTTTTCTTTCTATAACAGAAAAGAAGAAAATTCATCATGTCGCCTAGAAGAAGAGATAGACAATCACGCGATCCGGAAGAGGAGAGGGAAATGCCAAGGAGAAGGGGTAGGCAGATGCAAAATCAAGATATGGAAAGAGAGATGTGTGATCTATGAGCCAGACTCGAAGACATGGAGAGAGCGCAAAGACTCGCAGTCAGTGTTGGGGATCTAAGTGATTCTGAAAGTGAAGTTGAAGCTGAACAAGAAGAAGAAGTTGCAGTCGAAGATGCATCAAATGAACGTTTGATCAAAGCTATTTCAAGAATGGGTGCACGAGCGAAAATGGACATTCCAGTTTATGAGGGAAACCTGGATGGAGAGGAGCTTCTAGATTGTATTACAGCTCTCGACACATACTTTGACTATGAAGATGTCGAAGAAGACAAGAAAGTCAAGCATGTTGTCACAAAGTTGAAGGGACATGCAGCATTGTGGTGGGACGAACTACAAGCTGACAGACGTTGCAAGGGAAAGCATAAAATCAAGAGCTGGGACAGGATGATTGCAAAGATGAAGGCAAAATTCATCCCCAGGGATTATCAAATTACTTTGTTCAAAAGAATGCAGAACCTGAGAGAGAAGTTGATGACAGTGAAAGAAAATACTGAGGAATTCTACAGACTGAACATCAGGGCAGGTCATCGGGAGAACGATGATGAAAAATTTGCCAGATATATGAATGGCCTGAGGTATGACATTCAAGATGAGATGAGCATGGTAACCATCCGATCGGTGGAAGATGCTTATCAAATGGCTTTGAAGGCTAAAGAGAAGCTGAACCGAAAACAGGGTCAGAGAGGCAGAGGCAGAAGTCAAGCCAGGGGAAAATCAGTTGTCCAAGATAAAAATCAGAAGCCCAAGGAAGACTGGAAAAAACCTCAGAATTGAACCGAGAGGGGTGGAAGTTCACGGTGGGGACAGCATACAAAGCAGAGAGGAGGGTATGCTGATAATAATACTTTTCCTCGTACTAGAGGTAGAGGAAGAGGGAGAGGTGGAGTGATAAAATTCTTCACATGTGGAAAGAATGGGCACAAGTCTTATGAGTGTCCTGATAAAAAGAAAGAGGGTAAAGACTCACATCGCCGAAGCATAGGGGCGAAACTTTGAGGCAGAGGATCTTGAAGGTGGAATATCACTGATGATGCGAAAGGTTCTTTTGACACCAGAAAAGGAGGTGGAGAGTTTAGTCCAGAGAAATAGACTTTTTCGGACTGTTTGCAAAACCAAGGACAGGGTATGCAAGGTCATTGTGGACAGTGGAAGCACAGATACTATTGTTTCAACTGAGATGGTAGAAAAGCTGGAGTTGGAGACGATTGAACATCCAAGTCCATATAAAGTTTCATGGCTACAAAAGGGACATCAGGTAAATGTCACTAAACAATGTTTAATTGAGTTTAAGATAGGAGGATATAATGATAAAATACTCTGTGATGTTATTCCCATGGATGTTTGTCATTTATTGTTGGGTAGACCATGGCAATACGACAGAAATGTGATTCATGATGGGAAGATGAACACATACACCCTAGAAAAGAATGGGAGAACTCAGATGTTGCTTCGAATCAAAGATAAGGAGGTGAAGCCGAAAGTGAGCGACACAATACTTCTCATGAGTGGGAAGGAACTTCTTACAGAGGTGAAGAAAAAGGAGGATCCACAGTTCATTGTGGTCAGAAAACCGAAGATTGTTCTGACTAGCACCAGAGTGGATGATTTACCAAAAGAAATTCAGGAACTGCTGGAAGAGTTCGTTGATATAGTAGTGAACGAATTACCTCATTCGTTGCCATCGATCAGAAGTGTGAGTCATCATATTGATCTCATACCAGAAGCTAGTTTGCCAAACAAAGCCGCGTATAGATTGACGCCGCAAGAGAATGAAGAGGTAAAAAGACAAGTCCAGGATTTGTTGGACAAAGGTTTGGTTAGAGAAAGCTTGAGTCCGTGTGTTGTTCCAATAGTACTCAGTCCAAAGAAAGACGGAGGCTGGAGGATGTGTATTGATTCAAGAGCCATTAACAAGATAACCATCAGGTACAGATTTCCATTGCCGAGGATGGATGATTTGATGGATTGCTTAAGTGGAGAAAAATATTTTTCAAAGATTGATTTGAAAAGTGGTTATCACCAGATTCTCATGAGAGAAGGTGATGAATGGAAGACAACATTCAAAAAAAATGAAGGGTTGTATGAATGGCTTGTTATGCCATTTGGCTTAACAAATGCGCCAAGTACCTTCATGAGGTTGATGAACGAAGTCCTGAAGGAGTTCATCGGAAAATTTGTCATTGTGTATTTAGATGACATACTGGTTTTCAGTAAAATAGTAGCGAAGCATTTGAAGCATTTGGCTACAGTGATGAAGAGATTATAGCAAGAGAACTTGCTCATAAACATGAAGAAATCCTCATTCATGAAGACATAAATCATTTACTTGGGATTTGTTATTTCTGCAGAGAAATTGAGGATGGATCCAGATAAGGTGGAAGTGATCAAGAATTGGCCATCACTGAAGAACATATTTGAGGTGAGAAGTTTTCATGGATTGGCTAGTTTCTACTAAAAGTTCATTAGGAATTTCAATGGAATTAGTGCAGTAATGATGGATATAGTGAATAAAAGACATAAATCTTTTCACTAGACGAAAGAAGCTGAGAAGAGTTTTAACCTGTTGAAGAGGAAGATCACTGAACAACCAATCCTGGTGTTGCCAAATTTCCAGAAGACATTCCAAGTGAAATGCGATGCAAGTGGATTTGCAATAGGGGCATTCTTGAGTCAAGAAGACAGGCCGATAGCATACTTCAGCGAGAAGCTGAATGAAGCGAAAGTAAAATACTCCACTTATGATAAGGAGTTTTATGCTATTGTACATGCATTAAAGAAATGGAGGCATTACTTAATTCCTAAAGAGTTTGTCTTATACAGTGACAATCACGCACTACAATTTTTGACTCAACAGGAAAACTTGAATCAGAGACATGTAAAATGGGTGGAATACATGCAAAATTTCACTTTTGTAATTAAACATATTTCAGGTATTGCTAACAAAGTTGTTGATGCTTTGAGCAGGAAGTGTTTGTTGTTGTAGGAGTTCAAAATCAAGACGTTGGATTTTGATGATCTCATGGACATGTACGGAGATGATCTAGATTTTCAAGAGGCGTATGAAGCAGCTGAGAATCCAGTTCTCAGAGATCGGAGCCAATGGGCCGAATACATGATCCAGGAAGGACTGTTGTTCAAGGGCAATCAACTGTGTATTCTGAAATGCTCCATGAGGGAAAATCTATTTAAGGAGAAACATAGTGGAGGATTAGTAGGACATTTTGGTCATGACAAGACTTTCGCAAAGTTGAATGAATCATATTTTTGGCTGGGAATGCGAGAATATGTCAAGAGATTCGTAGACAGATGAAGAATTTGCCAGCATTTGAAGGGAAGAAAACAAAATGCAGGGTTTTATCAACCGTTTCCCATACCAAGAAGGTTGTGGGATGCAATTAGCATGGATTTTGTATTGGGTTTGCCAAGGACACAAAGAGGTGTTGATTCAATCTTTGTGGTGGTGGATATATTTTCCAAGATGGAACACTTCATTCCATGTCAGAAAACCAGTGACGCAACTCACATTGCGAACCTGTTTTTTAGAGAAGTCATTTGACTTCATGGCTTGCCAAGAAGTATAGTTTCGGATAGAGATACTAAGTTCATAGGGAATTTTTGGAGGACCTTATGGAAGAAGCTGGGAACTAACCTGTCATTTATTTCAGCTTATCATCCTCATATGGATGGATAGATAGAAGTGGTGAACAGAAGTCTAGGAGACTTACTGAGAAGCCTGGTGACGGAACAACACAGCCAGTGGGAAAATATATTACCACAGGCAGAGTTTGCATATAACGACTCAGTCAACAGGAGCACAGGGAAAATTCCATTTCAGGTTGTCTATGGCATGCAACCAAGGGGAATTTCTGAATTGAGATATTCTGAACAAAATGCGACTAGAAGTGCTAGTACAGAAGATTTCGTAGAGGCAATGAAAGAACTTCATAGCCAGGTGAAGCAGCGATTGTAGAATTCAAATCAAGAGTATAAGCGTAGAGCAGATCAACACAGAAGACAAATTTAGTTTGAAGTTGGTGATTTGATTCTGGCACATTTGAGGAAGGAGAGGTTCCCGAGAGGAACATATAATAAATTGAAGATGAAGAAAATTGGGCCATGTAGGGTCTTGAAGAAATTTGGGGCAAATGCTTATGAGATTGAATTACCCGATGGGATTGGAATTTATTTGATATTCAATGTCTCATATTTGTACCCATACACAGTGGAGGAAGCAGGAACAACTGATGAACAGTCAGAGGTTCAGTGGAAAAAGCAGATTCCAGTTGCAAAGAAGCCACAAATGGAAAGCATACTAGACAAAAGAATTGGCAAGAAGACCATAAGAAAAGAATACTTCGAATATTTGGTCAAGTGGAAGGGCCATCTAGTTGAAGATGCCAACTGGGAGAGTGAAGCAGAGGTTCAGAAGCAGGGACAGACCGTGAGAGATCTCATGGACAAGAGCCCATGCAAATTTTCAAGTGAGGGAGTATGATGCAGGAGCATCGTCAACATCAAGCGAGCGCGGGACAAGCGCAACACATTTTGAGCACATGATAAATTGTTTAAAAACTTTTGAAGAGTGGATGCGCCAAACTTAAATGTGATAATTAAGAAAAGGCGTACTTATATATTGTAAAGGACCTTGAGCGATCCGCTCTCGTCCATAGTAGGTAGAAATAATTTATGTTAGTAGGTAGCTTTGAATTCTCTGATTACATGGTTTTAGGAGTGGAGGGAAATGGATATAGGCACCCTCATTGTGTATTGTAAGATATGAAAGCATGAACAAAAGAGGGAGCATAGAAGAGAAGTAGAGATCTGTGTAAGAATACCCATGTACAGATATTTGAATTAATAGAGAAAGTTGTGATTCAATTTCATGGTGTCGTGTTTGTTCTCTGTGTGTGTATGTTAAATGTTAGGCTCATAAATGTTTACTTCCTGTTATACATTTTCTTTATATGTTGTGTATAGGATTTCATGTTTGAGCTTGAGGCCTGAGAGGAAGTAGGAAAGAGTTTCAATTGTTTCTCTATCTTTTCAAAGATTCCTACAAGGAGTGCAGTTGAATTGTCCGCAAGGAGTGCGTCGACAAGGAGTTCAGAGGATTGTCTCTGAAATCTCCGGAGAGATAGATTTTGTTGTTGTTTCCTCAGAGTGCAGTTGGGCATAGGAGCCGTGTAAGGAGTGTGCAGGCCAAGGAGAGTCCCAGGGTTGTGAACTTGAGAAAAATATCGTAGGATTTCTACTGCAAGCGTGCGCAAAAGTTGAAGTATTCAACATTTGAAAGTATCCGAAGGTTGTCGCAAGGAGTGCGCGAAAGAATCTTCTTTAAACCTCAGAGTTGTGGGAAATCTCAGGAGGAATAAGGCCTTCTAATACATTTAAGGATAGTGTAGAGAAGTTGCGACTGGAATTATTAAGATAGGCGTCGTAAGTTTGCGCATGGAGGATAAGTTGGGGAGGAACACTCAGATCATTCGGAGAAATTATCAAAGGGAAAAGATCAACGGTCAAGAATCTATGGGAAGGATTAGGGAAATCCCGCTAGCCGTCAGATATACCAGAGAAGCAAGGAGGTTACGGTTGCATCCATAGTTCAAGCTCAAGAGGTTGTGGGCCGTCGGATCTTCACATAGATATCCGTCAGCCGTTGGATTGACCAGGAGTTTCACGAAATTTAAGCTTCGTGAACGGGAGGAGGAAAGTTCCGACGAGGGGCGTGGCCATCGGAATTTTAGCATTCTTGAAATCGAGAGTCACGAGGACGAGTGATCATGAATTTTCATAGTGAAAATCCCGGAATCAATCTGAGCCGTCCATCTTGGGGAGACAGGTGGCGATAATCGAGCGCCCGTCGGAATTTCGGCGACCGGGGTTTTAAGTTGTCAAAGAAATTGTGTCATCGGGGCATCGAAAGTCTCGAAATCCCGAGGTTGAATTAGGGCCACCCATCTTGAGGGGATGCATGGAAAAGATCTAGGATCTCGAGAAAAGTCCCAAAAAGGAAGACTCCATCGGAGTTTCGGGACTTTGAAAATCGGAAGTTCTGTGAGCAAGAGATTAGGAAAATCCATGCTGGAAACCCTGTAATGATCTAAGCCATCCATCAGTTGGGACACGTGGGAGAGATTGGAAGCCCATCGGCATTTCGAAGATTAAGAGGACAAGAGCTCGGGACCTATTGAGTACCGAAACCGCGAAAGGATCACAGTCGTAGGATCCCAGGGTGGACATGTGTCGTGTGATCATCTAAATCAGGGATTCGGTCATCGGGACACACATAAGTGAGTGTTTTGTCTTTGCAGTTGGCGAAGTCCAAGATTTTATTCGAACCATCCATCCACAGGGGATGCGTGTCGAAAATTCGAAGAGAGTCGGGGATCGACATTTCGTGAATCCTGGAGACAAGGGGACTTGCAATTCAGAATCACGAAGTCCAATTTTCTGAAAAGAGGAGATCTCCGTGTGGGACCTAGCTAACGTAATCTCATCATAACGGGGCATCGAGAATTTCCACGGTGAAAACCCCGAAACTTGATTGTTACTTTATGTTGTGAATGGAGAAGGAATCAGACCTAAAGGTTGTAAGGTGCTGAGAAAAACCTGTGGGCCAAATTTAAATAAAGATTCCAGGGGAGAATCGAAGGAACCACTCTAGCTCGAGGGTGAAATTGGAACGATCCTTAAAGAATGGGAGGTCAGCGCAGAGGCCTTTTGTCGAGGCAAGGGGTGGGGCTGCGTCAAGAATGGAGGTGGAAACTAAGTCATCCTCTCGTAAGGAAGGAAATCTGAGGCACATATCCAAGAAATGGCCACCAGGAATTCTGCACCCATACTGGCAGGTTGATTTTCCAAAGATGTCAATAGCAGAGTCTACCCACAAGTGTACACAAAGACAAAGTTACTGAGTCTTTGATGCAAGAGCATCTCTCCACGTCATCCCTCCAGCTAGCCAGCCGTGTCAAGCGTGTGCATTCAATATGAAGAGAGGCGCAACCCTCATCTTTTATTTTGTAATTGAATGTAATTAAATGCTTAAGCTGGTGAGCTATGAAGCCGTTCCTTTGTGAAGGCATTAGGTAGGTAGGCCTTAAATGTTTGTAAGGCTGAGATCTAGATCTAGATTCTAGACTAGACAACTATTCAATGTAATTGAATAGGGTAGGTAGATTGGGGGGAAGAGCTCGAAGAGCCTCCTCATGTAAAAAGATGAATTGTATCTCTTAGAGTAGTAGTTGTAAGAGAAGAGAATCTGTGAGTAGAAAGCAGAAGAGAGAAGAACTGAGACCTAGTTACAGGCTGTGCTTAGGAACACGTTGTACAAACAGGCATTTTCCATTTTAATATAAACAGAAGCAATTTTTCCTGCATGTATTTTTGTGTTGAATGAATGTCTGTGAGTGTTCATATGTGTTGTAGATGTATACTGTAGGTTTTCATTTGCAGGAGTGTGTCTGATTTCAGGTGAAGGTCTTTGAAGCTTCATACCAGGAGGGTGTGACAGAACATTGCGGGTTCTGATAGCCGTGCACAGAGGTTGCACTTCTGAATTCTGCGAGTTTAGACAAAGACGTCCTGCGGCACAAGAAATGGAGTCAACAAATCATGAGAAATACCTCAAGGTTGTTGAATACCTTGGAGGCTAGGCTGTGGGAGAAGACACAGTTGTAGACATAAGCTCTGAGGAGTTCTGCGAAGCTCTTCCAAGTGGGCATTGAGCATATGCACAGTGGTGCATTGGGAAGAACTCTGCTGTGAGTTCTTAAGAAGTCATAATCACTTAGGATTCTTGATAGCTCTGCTAAGTGGGCATTGAGTAGGTGCAAGAGGTGCACAAGAGACATGATTGTTGGACGTCTGTGAAAAGATACTCTGCCAGGTGGGCATTGAGACATTGTGCAGAGAAGCATAGAGAAGAGAAGAGAACTCTTTGAGTTTTGGAATTTGAAGGAAGAATCCACTGAGGGATCTTCACAGGGTTGTTGAACACCCTGCAAACTCAGCCAGAGGTTGCTTGAGTGAAGGATAGCCAGGAGGGAATCCAAATATTCTCCATTCGTGTTAAAGAAGGAAGAAGGATAAAATCCCTTAGGGGTCTGAGTACTTGGAGAAGCTCAGAAGAGATAGCACTTCAACATGCGAAGACTCTACAGGAGTGTAGAGGTAAAATCTTCAAGGATTTGAAGAAAAACTCAAGAGGAGTTAGCGTTTTCAGGGCACGCAACAAAGCTCAAGGTAAAGGAGTTCGTAGAGAAACAGAAGACAAAGGTCGAGGCCTTTGGGAACTTGGAAATTCTTCCAAGGCTGGAAGAAAGTGCACAAGCTCAGGAGGGAGCACAGTAGCCATCATATCGATGGGAGGAAGAGATCTGGACCGTTGGTTTCCACGTCCAGGGAGCAGCAGGAGGAGCGCATAAGAAGAAGGACGGATCTGCACCATCAGATCTTGAGAAAATTACCCGTCAGCTGTCGGATTGGATAGGAGTTGCACGAGGTTTACCTTCGTGAATAGGAGGGTGAAAGTATCGAAGGGATATGACTTATCGGGATATCGATGCTCGTTATATCGGGGATTCCGTGGACAGGAAGTCCATGCGTTTCGGAATCACGAAGTTCGAAACCCCGAAAAGAGGGAAGTGCCATTTGTAGAGCCAGCTGTCGGCATAGTGGAGAATCGACACTCGGGATATCGGAATTCTCGAGGTCGAGGAATTCGGGACACTTCAAGTCTCGAAACAACAAGAGTGGATCAGGGTCGTCCATCTGTTGGGGACACGTGGTGGAGATCTAGATTATCGGGAGAAGTCTCGATAGAAAGGTCAACTTGGTGCATCGGAGTTCGGCGTTTCACGAGTCCTGAGGACAAGACTTCCAGGGCATTCGAAGTCGCGAAATCGCGAGAGGTGATCAGGACCGTCCATCTTGAAGGGACGCCTGACAGCGAGCGAGGTCTTCGAAAAAGGTCCCAATAGGAGAGCCACATCGGGAAATGGGGAATCAGGAATATCGAGAATCCCGTAGGCAAAGTGTTTATGCATTTCACCATTGTGATGTCCAAAACACCGATAGGAGACAAGGCTGCAATCTTGTGAGATAGTGGTCACGTGGGCCAAGAGTCTAGCCAGAAGGGGCTAAGGGCCAAAGACAGGGAATTGGCTCATCGGAGATCGGGAGATCGCGAGAATAGAGGTTTGTGACATCAAGGGTCGCGAAACCCTGAATCCTGACAAGCAGTATGACTGTGGTCATATAAGGGGAGGTCATGTGGACCAAAAGTCTAGCCTAGCGGACTAGCGGGAGTTGAAGCATATCGGGATTTTAAAGCCCAAAACCCCGATAGGAGGATATAAGCTTGCGGTCTTATGAGGACTAGTCACATGGACTAGGAGCCTAGCCAGGAGGGAAAACACGGAAAGAGCACATCGGTGAATCAGAGTTCGGGAGTTCAAGAGGACAGGAACTCTCGACATCAGAAAAGAAGAAAATCCAAAACCCAAAATTAAATCGGGGAAAGGTCACAGGCGCGTGCAGAGGCTGTGACAGAGAAAGGGCAGGACCTGTGGATCAGATTGTCATCAGAGATTCTAGTAGGGAATCAAATGAGCTAATTCGGCTCAAAGCGGAATTTGAATGATCCTGTGAGCAGGAGAGCGCGAGGTGGCGGACCCGTGTTCCTAACTACGTCAAGTGGTATGAGATCCTGATTCTTGTCTGTATATTTCAGACGAGGGAGGCATAAGAGGAAAAGAGTACTCTGATACACTACATCAAGTGGTATCAGAGTGGGAACTTCACTTGTATATTTTAGGTGAAGCGAGAAGGTAAAGGAAGACAGAGCGCTGGAGACTCTGTGATGGTTTTTTTCAGGTAGGTGACAATCAAGAAATCAGTCAACAGAACTATAGGATGAAGCTGGAAACACTCTTAGTGCGGAGTGACAACAACAAGTTTGCTAGGAAAGTAGACAGAGATAGCACCATGGTTACTGAAGGCCATAGGCATGTTGGGAGAAAGAGAAAAGCAGAAGAGCTTGCAGAAATGGATAAAGAGCTCACTGAAATAAGGGCAGATATAGAAAATCTTGAACTGCGGATGCGGCAAGATAAGAGGTCGAGATGGATGCGTGAATGGCCCATGAAGAAGCTGAAGGTAAAATGGCCAATCAAGGAGTTGATGGCTAGAAGACAACGTAGGTTGTTAAGAGGGTGGTTGAGGTATGCTAAAAACCTCAATGGACCTGAAGAGATGGTTCAGGTATGTCAACCAGAGACTGGAAAAATTCTCAGTGAAGAGAATGAATTGGGATCAGTTGAAGATCTCAAGAACTGCCAGGAGAGCAAAGAGGAAATTCCATATTGCCAGGAGGGAAAGGAGTTGAGATCACTGCGGGATATCACGAACTGTCATGAGGACAACCAGGGAATTTCACATTGCCAGGTGGGCAATGAAATGAGGTCACTGCGGCATCTCGAAGACTGCCAAGAGGGCAGTAGGAGCATCCCATATTGCCATGTGGGCAGGGATGAGCAAGTGAGTTTTGATCAGCTCGAGGAGGTGACAGAGCAGGTGAGCTCAGAGATGAGTTTAGATCAACAGATGCAGCTGACAAAGGAGGAACATCAGGATAATATTCTAATGATTAGGGGAATTGGAATATTCCTACCACTTTCTCAAGAGGAGGTAGAAGTCTGTGTTGCAGATGAACCAACAACATCAGAAGAACAGTCGGCTGAGACTGTCCGGGAAAAGGAATTGGAGCAGACTTTGGAAGCTTCCCAAGAACATGAAGAAGATGAGAATTCTAAGGAGTGTCTCAATGCATTCAGCTGGGAAGCTAAAAGAAAGGAAGTTGTAGCACTGAAGATGATAGCAGAAGAAGCAAAAGAGAATGATGAGCATTCTGAGGAATGGCTCAATATTTTCAGCAAGGAAACTAAAAAGAGTGCAACATGGGAGTTTGCAGAAGAAGAAGAAGAAGAAGCAGACAACATTAGTTTGGTTGATCTATATGAACAGATAGAATCCCTAGAGAGGAGGGTAAAGGTGCAGAGCGTGCACATCCAACAGGCGAAGTTGTAAGCTGATGAAGAAAGCATGGGAGATCATGATGATTTTCCGATGTGCCGAAATTTTTTGCAGCTCGGGAGATTGCAAAAACAGGGCTAGCCACTGGAGCAGCTGGATGAAATGATCGAAGATATTAGAAATATGATGTTGAGGTTAGCAGAAACTACCAGCAAGGAGCAGCTGAGAAGAAAGGAAGAAGCAACAGTAGCAGTAGTAGCAGGATGGAGTGGATGAACAACTCCAGAGAATGATTTGGGATCTAGGAGGATTTCAACATCAGAGATGGGAAGATCATGAGAAGGAGCTCATGAATTTTGCAGCTGAGGAGTATGATACAGGAGCATCTCTCCATATCAGCCCGCCAGCCAGCTAGGCGTGTCAAGCGCGTGCATTCAAGATGAAGAGAGGCGCAACCCTCATCTTTTATTTTGTAATTGAATGTAATTAAATGCTTAAGCTAGTGAGCTGTGAAGCCGAGCCTTTGTGCAGACATTAGGTAGGTAGGCCTTAAATGTTTGTAAGGATGAGGTCTAGATCCAGATGCTGGACTAGACAGCTATTCAATGTAATTGAATAGGGTAGGTAGATTGGGGGGAAGAGCTCGAAGAGCCTCCTGATGTAAAAAGATGAATTGTATCTCTCAGAGTAGTAGTTGTAAGAGAAGAGAATCTGCGAGTAGAGAGCAGAAGAGAGAAGAGTCAAGACCTAGTTATAGGGTGTGCTCATGAACACCTTGTACAAACAGGCATTTTCCATTTTAATATAAACAGAAGCAGTTTTTCCTGCGTGTATTTCTGTGTTGAATGAATGTCTGTGAGTGTTCACATGTGTTATAGATGTATACTGTAGGTTTTCATTTGCAGGAGTCTGTCTGATTTCAAGTGAAGGTCTTTGAGGCTTCATACCAGGAGGGTGTGACAGAACACTGCGGGTTCTGATAGCCGTGCACAGAGGTTGCACTTCTGAATTCTGCGGGTTTAGACAAAGATGTGTTGCGGAACAAGAACTAGAGTAAACAACTCAGGAGAAAGACCTCAAGGTTGTTGAATACCTTGGAGGCTAGGCTATGGGAGAAGACACAGTTACAGACAAAATCTCTTAGGAGTTCTGTGAAGCTCTACAAAGTGGGAATTGAGCATATGCACAGTGGTGCATTGGGAAGAACTCTGTAGTGAGTTCATAAGAAGTCAGAATCACTGAGGATTCTTGACAGCTCTGCTAAGTGGGCATTGAGAAGGTTCAAGAGGTGCACAGGACACAGGACTGTTCGACGTCTGTGAAAATATACTCTGCCAGGTGGGCATTGAGACATTGTGCAGACAGGCACAGAGAAGAGAAGAGAACTCTTTGAGTTCTACAATTTGAAGGAAGAATCCACTGAGGGATCTTCACAGGGTTGCTGAACACCCTGCAGACTCAGCCAGAGGTTGCTTGAGTAAAGGATAGCCAGGAGGGCATCCAAATATTCTCCATTCGTCGGAAAGAAGGAAGAAGGATAAAATCCCTTAGGGGTCCGAGTACTTGGAGAAGCTAAGAAGAGATAGAACTTCAGTGTGCGAAGACTCTACAGGAGTGTAGAGGTCAAATCTTTAAGGATTTGAAGAAAAACTCAAGAGGAGTTAGCATTTTCAAGGCGCGTAGCGAAGCTCAAGGTAAAGGAGTTCGCAGAGAAAGAGAAGACAAAGGTTGAGGCTTTTGGGAACTTAAAAATTCTTCCAAGGCTGGAAGAAAGTGCGCAAGCTTAGGAGGATCCACTGTAGCCGTCAGATCGACGGGAGGAAGACATCTGGACCGTTGGTTTCCATGTCCAGGGAGCAGTAGGAGGAGCGCACAGGAAGAAGGACGGATCCAGAATCCATGAGGTTTACCTTCGTGAACAGGAGGGTGAAAGTCCCGAAGGGATTTGACTTATCAGGATATTAGCGTTCGTTATATTGGGGATTCCGTGGACAGGAAGTCCATGCATTTTGGAATCATGAAGTCTGAAACCCCGAGAGGAGGGAAGTGCCATTTGTGGAGCCAGCTGTCGGCATAGCGGAGAATCGACACTCGGGATATTGAAATTCTCAAGGTTGAGGAAGTCGAGACACTTCAAGTCTCGAAACAGCGAGAGTGGATCAAGGTCGTCCATCTGTTGGGGACGCGTGGCGGAGATCCAGATTATCAGGAGAATTCCCGATAGAAAGGTCAAATCGGCGGATCGGAGTTCGACGTTTCGCGAGTCTTGAGGACAAGACTTCCGGGGCATTCGAAGTCGTGAAATCGAGAGAGGTGATCAGGACCGTCCATATTGAAGGGATGCGTGGCAATGAGTGACGCCTTCGGAAAAGGTCCCGATAGGAAAGCCACATCGAGAAATCAGGAATCGGGATATCGGGAATCCCGTAGGCAAAGTGTTTATGCATTTCGTCATTGCGATGTCTGAAACCCCGATAGGAGACAAGCCTGCGGTCTTCTGAGATAATCGTCACGTGGGCCAAGAGTCTAGCCAGAAGGGGCTAAGGGCCAAAGACGAGGAATTGGCTCATCGGAGATCAGGAGATCGTGAGAACAGAGGTTTGTGACATCAAGGGTCGTGAAACCTTGAATCCCGACAAGGAGGATGAGTGCAGTCATATAAGGGGAGGTCGTGTGGACCAAAAGTCTAGCCCAGGGGACTAGCGGGAGTTGGGGCATATAGGGATTTTGAAGCCCAAAACCTTGATGGGAGGATATAAGGCTTCGGTCTTATGAGGAATAGTTACATCGACTAGGAGCCTATCCAGGAGGGCAAACGCGGAAAGAGCGCATCAGTGAATCAGAGTTCGGGAGTTCGATAGGACAGGAACTCTCGACATCAGAAAAGAAGAAACTCTGAAACCAAAAATTAAATCGGGGAAAGGTCACATGCGCGAGCAGAGGCCGTGACAGAGAAAGTGCAGGACCTGTGGATCGAATTGTCATCAGAGATTCCAGTAGGGAATCGAATGAGCTAATTCCGCTCAAAGGGGAATTTGAACGATCCTGTGATCCGTCAGGATTTTTCGAATGACTATGGTTGAGTTTAATTAGCATGCATTAATTGACCATTGGGAAACTTAACGAAAGAGCGAGAAAAGAAAATGAATTATACAGCCATTAACATATTTTCAGATCTGAAAAACAATGAAAAGCAGCAAACCATAATGCACAAGTTTGATAACGGAGTTCGGCAACTTTGCCTACGTCTCCGGGCCTTTTCTCTTGTGAGGGAGGCTTCTTGATTTCTTTTTGAAAGTTTATTGGTACATCTTTACAATTTCCGATTGGCTCCTAGACTGATCTGGTCTTGTTCGCCATGATCTCTAGAATCTTGCACAACTTACGGCACCTGAAACGGATATACCGAACTCTCAGAAATCGTCCGACATCATCTCTACCTCAACAACTCCTCTGCCTGAAACTGGCTTAGACCTGGCTTTGCCTCAGCATCTCTCCTCTCCAAAACCGTCAAAAATCTCTCAAAGCACGACCAAATGGCCTCAACAAGCCTTGGTTAAATAGTTGGGAAAGTTAGTTTCCATCTCCAACTTCCTCCCAAGAATTAGGCTCTTAAAAATCCCAATAACTCCCAAAATAGAGTTAATTACATTAAAAAGGCTTTAATTAATTGAAAAACCCAAAGTGGTTATAAAACCCACTTTTCAACCATAATGTAGTTAATAAATGCGCTAGCCCCTTTGCCCTAGCGCGCGCCCCCTTTAGGTGGTCACATGCACTTACAATACGGCCAAGCGCTAGCCCTTGGCTAAGCGCTGGCCCCAAAACACATCAACCCGGTCATATGGCCTATGCCCCCGCCGAAACCACGGGCTTTAATATACAACCGCCCGCAAATACAACGGTTATAACCGTTGGTTAATTGGAACCGTGTTTTAAATATTAACCCCGCGCTCCCCTCCGTCCGCGCTCCGGGTCACATGTAACACAAAGAAACCGGGGG
>SNQJ01S0014659.1:0-18833 GCA_010110895.2 Picea sitchensis
ATATTTTAGGGGAGAATATTCCACTTGGAGAATATTCTCTTTTAGTTGACACTTCAGTTTGACTAGTTGAGTTGAGTTTAGATGTTGCAATGGTTTTATCACCATGCAACATTGGGATCATCACTAGCTAATGTGAAATTGTCTTGGGATCATCACCAAACTGACGCATTAACCTTGATTTTCTGAGTTAACTCCTCACTACTCTCTGTTCAGTCAGTTAACTGAAGACTAGTTGACTAGTTAACTCAACTAGCTGGCAGTTCACTCCCGTAACTACCTGAGAGACTAGACTAGGTGGAAGTTTACTTTCGTAACTACTGGTGTGTGTCCAGATCACTCTAGACCACCACTATGTCTCATTAGTTACTCATGTATCCTATATCTATTGTAAATTATTCACTCTTTGAGTGTGAAAATGGTTAATGATAATTCTTCCATTCTCTCTCTCCTTCTTCCTTCTCCAATTCTCTCTGCAAATGTGTGTATTATTGTTTAGCTAGATCTATTATTTGCAGGTTCAACACATTTACATCCATGAATTTGACATATTAACTTAAGTATTAAACTTCTTGCATGATGGGTTGTTAGCATTAAAGATTAATAATTGTATGTCTAGAAACAACAATGACGATCTTGAATTTTAATATTGTAGTTGATTTCATAGTCCCATTTGACTACAACCACCATAGATCAATTTTTTTTTTTATTCGCGAACAAGAAATTTGGTAATTTCATTAATAAATTAAAAAGTGCTCAAATAGAGGCCAGGGGATGGACAACTAATAAAATTTTCCCTTTCGGAGTAAAGGAATCAAGGAAGCGAAAGAGAAATAAGAAATCGTTTGCTTAGCAAGGCTGAGATGAAAATGAAATTTCTAGGGCGGGGCCCCAACTGCCTCATCATGATTTGGTATTTCTATGTTCTATCTACATTACGAATATAATTGAATGTTGGTTTGAAATTGTTTGAAATTCATTTTTGTGTCCATAAAATCTTGATGGGATCAACACAATGCATTATCATATAATTGTTAAATGCTCCATATTAGATCAAATTACTTGAGCCAATACAATATTCAAGAACTATGAGACTATAGAACCATGCCAATGAGAAGAGGTGTTAAATTCAACAAAGAAGCAACGACCAAGATTCCAAGGAAATATTTTTAATAGTAAGTCCATTAAAGAAAAAATAT
Organism: Picea sitchensis; assembly: GCA_010110895.2. Classification (NCBI taxonomy): domain Eukaryota; kingdom Viridiplantae; phylum Streptophyta; class Pinopsida; order Pinales; family Pinaceae; genus Picea; species Picea sitchensis. Next base: position 1,197 of record SNQJ01S0014659.1, read on the forward strand.
TGGGTAGTGTATATCTATCCATAGAAATTGGACCGAGTTCTTTCCACCAAAACATTGAACATATTTGTAATAAACACAAGTACAAGATCTACAACATGCATGAGCCATCAAGATGCTCTTCAACATGCATACAAAAATCATTACCATGATTTTTTTTAGGAAATCCTTGCAGTCTTCTTCTCAGAAGGTCAATGTTCGCTGTTGCAATCTCAATATCTTGCGGAAGACCTGAGGCGACAAAGAAACACGAGAGTGGTTCTGCAGTGGGCATAAGAACCCATACTCGTGGTAAAATTGATAGTTCTCACAATCTTCCCCTGAGGAAGAAGACGAAAAATGTTGCAAGGCAAGTGGAAGAGCCTGAAATTGAAAGTCAGGACACAACAAGAGACCACCTCATCAAAGTCGAAGACTTCAGGGACACAGGCTGCACGAGCAATTTTAGAGGCCCAAATTAGTCCATTCTGGGTGGAAGGAGATGAGTAGTAGGAATATGCCTTGCACCAGTGGGAGTTCTGGTCCTCATCCCCTAAGATGTTAATGTATATCCATATAACAGGAGAGTGGTCCTACAATTGAATAATTATTTGGCTTGAAATATATCTCTGGGAGCATCAAGAGACCATTTCCTTAAAATGAAATACTTCCGCCCAGAAAAGACTAATTTGGACCTTTGGAATTCCTACTCTTGACCTGCAAAGCGTTTATTGTGTTTAGTGTCGATTTCTTTTCTGAAACACCTTCTTTTGGTCTTGTCAGGGCCACCATCGTCGAGTTAGAAAGTGGCCCCCGTTATGGTTGATTTCAATTTGGGCGTAGGAGTGAGAACAACGTCTACATTTCCATCATCCATTGTCATATCATCATCCATCATATCATCTTCTCCCAGCTCGAAATCGACCACATCAACCTCTGCTCCAACCATCAATGCATGCGGGCAGGCTGTCTGAGTAGGCGTGATTGCCTTGGAATTATTTGGCTTGAAATATTCTCTCAGTGCACCAAGGGACCATCTCCTTTTTTTCTCCTGGGCGGAGGGAGATGAGTAGTAATAATATGACCTGGAGTACTCGAACCTTTGTTCATCATGCCCGAAGGTGTTTACTGTATCTGGACAGAACTATTGTCGAACTGCTGCCATAAGTTAATGATAATTTTTGTTTGCTCCAGATGATGTTTGAAATGAAAATTCGGAAGGCATAATATAACCCTCCACAAATCTTGGTTTAATTCATATCAATGGAAGATATCCTCGACCCTTTCGTTGATCAATGACAATCTCTACGGTTCATGTGTAATGAACTGTTACCATTAAAGCTTACTAATTGCATATTTAGAAAAAGTGCGACGATGGCGGTGATGGCGAAGAGCGATTAAGGATTAGATATTTCGTAAATGTGCCAACCGGACGACGCACAAAAGAGATTGCATGATGCTTGAAATGAATACTTGGAAAGGATAACACAACTCTCCAAAAATATTGGTTTAATTTGTATTAATGAAAAGTCTTCTCCAGCCTTTCAGACATTAATGACAATCTTAACGGTTCTTGGATGATGAGCTATTAGCCTTAAAGATTAATAATTGCATATCTAGAAAGAAGTGCGAAGGTGGTGGGGATGGAGAAGAGCGATTAAGCATTGCACATTTTTTCCATCCTCCAACCCGTGAAAGAGATTCCAAGAAATGGCCATGTATGGAAAGTGGTCGGGCAGGCTTCAAAATGGGTCACAAGTTATACTCAAGAGACATGAGGGGTTGATGGTAAAATTTTATGTCTCCAAACTTTTGAATGCAGAATGTCTAACACAGAACAAGGCACAATGACAGATTTCGACGGTCAATTTGTATATCGTGGAATTTTGGGTGTTGTTTGTAGGTAGCAGAACAATGGAAGCACAATGTTGAGCAAGCCTGGCTAGGAACCGGTGATGGTAATAGTGGTCAAGTATGCAATGGGTAAGCGGTTGGTTAAACTCGTGAAATAAAAGCATGATACATACTTGGAACAAGGAATATTGACAGGCTTGAAAATAGGGCCACAAGTTCTACTCAGGAGACGTGAGGGTCCGATAGTAAAATTGTATGTATCCCAACTTTTGATTACAAAATGTGTAACATGGAACAGGGGACAATGACAAACTTCGACGATCAATTTTTATATTGAGGAACTTCGGGTGCTGTATATAAAACCATAAGAAATTCAGAAAAACAACACATTCAGAAAAATGACTAAGTAACCAGAAAGGGAAAGAAAACGAGAAAAAAGAAAGGGGAATTTGGTTGCCCAAAATTTGGTTTCCAATTTGTAGATTGGGGAAGTTCGGGTGTTGTTTGCAGGTGACAGAACAATGGAAACACAATGTTGAACTTGCCTATCTGGGAACCCGCGGTCCAAAAAGTTTGCTGAATATGAAATGGGGAAGCAGTCGGTCATACTTGTGATATAAAAGTATCAGTGGAAATCTGAAGACGTGAATCTGCCAACCCCCACACCTAGACATTTTTCAAAAAATGACTAAGTAACTAGAAAGGGAAAGCAGAGGGAAAAAAGAATGGGGATGGAAATTTTTGAAAGCGGGAATTAGTGTAAGAAATCCCCATTGATGGTCTTAACAGTAACTATGAAGTGCATTAAACATGTGAACAAGCTCTTCAATCAAGGAATAGATAAAGAAATCCATGCTTATAGTTTCCAGGATGTGTTTGTATAAGAGAAGCATCGAAAAGCCATAAGAAAATCAATTTTGGGTTGTTTAAGTAAAATTATTATACTGTCAACTTCACCGTAAGTATAACAACGACGAATTTGAATTTTAATGTCCTATCGTTGACATGATAGCTCCATTGGACTTCACATAGTATATCCTTTTATTTCAAAATATTCTTGGAGATGCATTTTTCTAAGTTCATCGAACAAGGAAAAGTGCTAAAAGGAGACACATACTACATTTGTGTCAAAGAGATTATATTAAAAGGCAAAGAAGGTCCTATATATTCTTTAAGATCATTGAAAAACTGCCAAGATCCTGGATGTATCATTAATTTTCCCGAATGAAGCATAGAACCAACAACCAAGTAAACACCAAATTTATTGAAAGTTGAGGCACAAGGCAACGCATGAACGTAGAACGTGCCAAGTGAGATCCCATAAGGGTCCATAAAGCAGTACACATCGACCTATGCATAAATATTTTTGATATATATTAAAAAAAACATGTGGCATTGGTTTTCTCTTACATCTAGTATATGTTCCCATGAGAAAATAACTGGGGCCATGAGATATGAGTAAAATTCTGCCAAACACAAGACAACACAAAACCCATGGAGCTTTTCCATTATATCCCAGCTATAACCAACCCCCCAAAAGGGGAAAAAGAAACTTTTCAATTACTATTTTATGATGAAGCAATATCACTATGGACATTTTCTTCTGATAGTGCCATATTCTATCACTACTAGTTTTAACAATGTCAAATTTCCAATATTATTGGAAATGCCTGATGGTTCTGCCCAGTGGCGCAAGCCATTTTGATGGTTCAAAGGATGGGATTGAGTTATTCACAGTTGGATACTTTGTATGGGATTTTTCCTCATGCTTCCCATTTTTGGACTGAATAATCCTATGCGCTTGTACATCAACAATAAATGCACCTACCTGTATGAATTCCAATGCCCGAACTCCCCAATATCTATAGTGAGTTATGAAGATCTCAAGCTCATGCTTCTATCCATGTTGAGCCCTTTTTTTTCAATTAGGGCATCGAGAAAATGTAGATATCATACCATAAATGTATAGTTGGAGATCATCTTCTTTTTTATGGGTACCCAAAAAATGAAGAAATCCTGCCATGGCTATATAGTTGGAAAACATTTTTCCAATTTGGGCACCCAAAAAGGTACAAAATCCTCCAACAAATCCAAAACTAGCCACCATTTTTTTTTCATTTGGACACCCCAAAAAACATGCAAAATTCTCACTGGGAGATCAAAACAAACATCAAAATAACAACAAGGATTTGATTTGTAGTTAGATTCCCCTTGTTTTTTCAAGTGCACAAAAAGACATAATCTCTGGAAATTAAATTTTACAGCCATAGATGTAAAATCCAAAGAACTCGAGTCTGACGAACATTCATGTGGGTATTTAAGAAAAAATATAGACACACATGAGATTTTTTCGTTTCCTACCAAAGCTTGATATGATTTTTTTTTTTAGCCGATATGCAATATTGCATTGTTCTCATTTAAGGTAAATTTGCTATGTATTCGAAAGTCGCGTAGCATGTATACATTGTTTTCATTTTTCTGTAGGTATATGTTGGCATAGGGGTAGACCCAGGGTTCAACGCTTAACAATGCACCAACAAAACCCCGACTACTGACCCTTTCGACAACACCTACGAGGCAGGCGAAGTCTCACCCGAGGTAGAAGCAAGGGGGGGTTACAGGACTCAGGTGTCTGTAACCAAGATGCAACACAGATCTGTGGTAATAACACTTCACAGGGTATTCTATTAGCACTTAAAAAGTGATACACATTAGTTCATTATCCTTATTAACATCGCAGAACGCACCCAAGAATAGATCTAGCGTAGTAACAACAAATATTAAGTACTTCAACCACTTAGCACATAACACTCTTAATCAGATCTAACATTCTAACATAAGCAATGCATTTAAGAAACACATACATGTTCATTACAAATCTAATATAATCACTAAGCAAAGAATAACAGATATAACATTGCACAAATCAAACCATAAGACACCAGATGTCCGTGGTTCACCCCTGTTTGGGGCTACGTCCACCAACCACTTCACCTTCTTTATTATTCGTCAATATCTTACATTCATTCACTCCTGTGCATTAAGCCATAGAGTCAATATTCGCATATGACAGGAGATATGGGCACTGAGAACCAGATCCTCCTTCCCAAAACTAGGTCAGGACATAGAGCCAACTCTCTGTCAAGCACAAAGCCTTAACACACATACATTCCTTGGCACAAAGCCGCTCAAACTTCTTGCACTTAGCTCCAAAATTTACTTAGAAAGATTCTCCTTCTACCATACATTCTTCTTTATTTATACTTTTACAAAGCCTTACAATAAGGCCTAATCATGGGTAAACCCCATGGGATGAAATCCCATAAACCTATTACAAAAACCCTAGAGGACCCCCTCAATGGGTCCACATAGCCCACAAAATTGGTGAGATCCATGATCTCAGCTCCACCTAGGCTCTCCTTCTTTGAACAACGTGTCGAAGTCCAAAAGTGGTCCAAATCTGACCAAGGTTTCTTCAAAACTTGGTCGAGGGCCAACATGCCCCCAACACTCACCTGTGACTCGTCCCAAGTCACTCAGGTCAGTACAATGTTACTTCAAAGGCCTCGAGCTTAACTCAAGATTATTTGAATTGCTACTTTGCTTGAGCCTCCTGCTCAGCGAGCTCCTGGATCGTCTGCTATGTAACAGGCCCTTCTAGGCAATGTTCTACTGATGTGACCACTTGGTCCAATTGCGAGCCCTATCCATAAATATCTTCAAACACCTTGCAGGATTCATCTTGCACAAGTCACAACTTCTGCGTGACTTCCATTACCTTCCCTGGAGGGAAGTGATCTATTGTTGTACTGCGCACTTCTTGCGGGATCTCTTCATTGTCTCAATTGTGGTCAGTAGCTTCATCTGCACCTACATAGAAAATGCCTATTGTTGCACCTCCTGTAACTGTTCTTCCATCTTTCTTAGCTCTAGATCGTTGGCAAGGTGTTCATATGTCTGTGCGCTTCTATCACTCAGTTGTTTGCACTCCAAGGTGAGGGCTCTTATCCTTACTACTATGATCTTAGCGGTTTCCTCCCTTTGGTCACGTAGCTCTTGAGAGTTGATCGATACTGCTTGGGCCTCCAACTCTGTTATTCTATCCTGAAGCTGCTGGATGATCTCAACGAGCTTCACTACTTGAGATTCGATAGGATCCTACTCTTCCTGTACCAACCCTGGTATAGAGTGACATTCTTTACTAACTGCTTCTTTGACTATATCCTTTTCTATGATCAATTGCCCCTTTTCTCTCTGTAGTTGGGCTTCACCAACTCTCTTTTATTCCTGAAGCATCACCTGAAACTCTTCTCTCTTGCTTTCATATGTGACTACATTGTACCGTGCTACTCATAATTGTTCTAGTATTTCGTCTTTTTCCTTTTTCAAGGCTTATGTAGCCTTCTCCTTCTCTTCTTGGACTTTCTGGAACCAGGCTTCTATTGCATCCACCAATCTTCTCAATTGGGATGGTTCATCCCCCAGTTCTACAGTTTGTGACGAGGAAGGCGTAGTAGGTACTGCGCATACCAAACAAATAGCTTGTTGTACTTCCTTCAATTCCTTATCGAGCGTTCTATATAGCTCTTCCTGCTTCTCTCCATATCTCTGCAAGATGTCCTCGGAAACATCCTCCATAGCTCTGCGGACCAGACTGATATCATCCTCCATGAGTGTGGCCTCCAACTGGGGCTTATCAGTGTGCATCTTCTTCCTTGCTAAAGGTTTATTTGGAGAAACCTTCCTCTTCTGCAGTGTTACTGTCCCGACAGGGGGATCCTCAAGTGGAAGGGTGGTAGCTTCACCTCCTCCTTACCCTTCTTCTCCTTCATTTCCTCCTCCCTGTCCTTCTACTTCGTCTTCTCCTCCTCCTCTGAGTGAGCCAGACCCATTAACTTCAGAAGCATTGTCCTCCTCATCGCTTTCTATATCCTGGACTTCCTCCTGCTTTTTCGTCTTCTTTGTCCCACTGAACTATCCGACATGCTCAGTCCGGGTGACTATGGGGCTTCCTATGGTGTCAGTGTTGGAGAGTTCTGCATCAACGACAGGTACAAGGAATTCCTCTGACCACTCCTTTGTAATATGCTCCATGTCTTCATCTGTTATCTTGTAGTACGACTGTAATTCTTCCTTGTTCTAGTCTCTCCACGTAGTGATGTAGATGAAATGTGGATCTGCACGGAACTTTGCTATTGTTCGGTACTGGTGTAGGATGCGCGGTGTCATGCATGGAAATGATTCGATGGCAACCTTTAATTGTTGATAGTATGCATGAAATACAATGTTGGACTGTCATTGCTTCATCATGTCATTGGTTTACCACAGGGTTGAAAACTGAGTGTCCAACGACTCCAAGGGTTCAATTTCTAGGAATGTGGCACCTTCAGGCATTTTCCAAGCGACAAATGTGATCAAAATGATCAACCAAGTGTAGTGGAATTCATATCCCAAATCCTAGGCTTCATGATAGTCTTTCTCTAGTTCATTGACGAGGTAAATCGCCCAGTTCATTTGCATGCCCTCCACACATTTTCCTATGAGGTCCACCATGAACCTGGTGACATGTGTGGGGTGGTTCTTCCTTACGAGCTTTCCAGGTATGAGTTGGAAAGCGAGGTGCACTGTGCCATCCTGTGTAGAGGCTACCATGTAACCTCGCTTTCCTTTTTCGACTTCTCCGTAAGCTTCCTTGATGCGCTATGCCAGGGAGCGATCTGAGGCCTTCCTTGGGTAAAAATACTGAGGGTCAGGTCCCTTCATGCTTAAGCCTATGATCCGGTGGATCAACACCGGATCCATGGTAATTCTTCTGTTGAGCCACAAGTATCCACCATGATAGCACGACAAGAGGAGTTTAACGCAAGCGTTAACCTCCTGGTGGCAGCCAAAATGTAGAATATTCATCACATTCAACACGGTGGACTGCGTCAGCCCCTTAATCCATGGCTGTGAGATGAGGCAAGGCTTTTTCCCAGTTGTCTTCATGAGATAGAGATGGGGTGCCAACATAGCATAGTTCTTTCAATCTCCCAAGTTGAATTCGATGTTCTTCAATAGTGGGATCTGTCCTAACTGACTTCTGACTACACGTATTTCTTTCAGAATGTACACAGTGAACACGGTGTACTCATAATCTCGGGGGATGTTGTCGTGGTTAACTGCGCCAGTCGAAGGTGGGATATACTCTGGTAGGATTGACATGATCTTATTCACATTAGCTAGATCACTGCGGTGCTTACTTCGCTGCTCAGTCACGGGGTTAACATGACCAGAGCGACGTCCAGTCGAAGGGGAATCCTGCAGTCCCCTATTCAACGATGCCTAGACACCTTCATATATCTGTTTGTTGGCCACTATCTTCTTAAGGACTTCCTCGACAAAATTCTCTAATTCACTAGGTTCGCTCGACATTATCACTTTTAAACAAACAGGTCGGGGTAGATGAATGGATAGGCGGGGTAGACAAATGGACAAGCGGGGTCTAGCTTCAGATAACACAACTCGACACATAGAAAATTATCTTCTTGGCTCAGTTAATCATGGGTATCAAAAAGTGGTCCCGATGCAATGTCTGACGGGTTAAATAAGTGAGGCACCGTAACTGATTCTTCCAATAGCCAAGAGTGCTTCCATCAATGTGAATCTTTCTGTTATGGCATGGTCTCAACGTCCAAAAGCGGTCCATTTGCCCATAAATGCGTTTTCTAACCATTCTGGAGCATCATTCTAATGGTCGAGGTGCCTCCAACGGTCATATAGCTTTGCTAGGTCGAAGTCCCATTCTGCGCAGACTTGTTGTTCCAACAAGGTTCAAATCCTGTGAACCTACCTCCTACGATGTTCTAGTCTGTGAAGTCTTCCATCTGTTCTCTATAGCTTCTTGTAGCTTTTCCAACTTAGCTTTATTTTTATTGAGCTTCCTTGCCTTCTTTCCTGTGATCCGAATTTCTCTAATTGTTTCTGGAATTCTCTTTCCATTTTTATTCTTATCTTCCCTTAGCGTAGTGACTTCGCATTGTTGAGGTGCCATCAAAGGGTATGAAGTTAATATCCATTTTCTTAACACTTCTTGAGAGGACACACTTCTTTCTTGAATATATAGGTCCTTCAAACATTCTTTCATTCTTTCAAGCTTGACAGTTAATTCTCTTTCCTTCTGTCCTTCCTGCGTTGTTACTTTGTTTTGTTGCTTCGACTTATCCTCTCGTTCTTCTATTAGTCAGTCTATTTTTCTAGCTATGAAATCCCTTAGTTCTTGATTTTTATTTTCTGTATCTTCTTCCTCTGCTTTCCTTATAATCTGATCCTTCTCAATCCAAGTCTTGCCTAATAAAAGTGGGAAAGGGGCATTGTTCCCAACAAACTTAATGACTTCAAATTCCTATTCAGTCGATGTTCCATGAACAATAATAGGTACACTAGTAACTCTTCCACATAAAGTTGTCATCTTTCCCTTAAACAAGCCTATCCTTCCCAACGAAGGTACCACAGTAGGATTTACCAAAATTTCCCAAGTGTCTTCTATCATAATGTTTACTTGTGTTCCCTCATCCAAGACACAATCTATGTCGAAGTCTTCTATTCTTGCACTTATGCATTGTTTTACTTTCAATATCTCTGGTAAACTGAAATCTTTGTGAACATCCATCATTTCTTTCAACTGTAATAATGTAGTTTGAGCTTCCTCTGATTCTTTCTCTTTATGACTCTCTAATATGCCCTTGGTCTTTTGACTTCCTTCATAGTTTTCTTGTCTGATGTTCATCCTTTCAACTTTAGCAATCATCCTTGGACAATCTTCAACTTCATGACCAACAATCTTACAACAAAGAAAAATAGGACATGTGCCAGGGAATTCCTTATCAAGGTGTCCCGGTCTTCTGCAATTATAACACAATGCCAATCCTCTTTTTCTTTTAAACATTCCCCAACCTTTTCTGTACTGTGCACTAGGATTATAGTGTTGGACTTGCAATCTACAAAAATTGTTTCTAGGTTCCTGCATCCACTTATTAGTCCAAAAAATATTTGGATGCATAGGAATAACATATCTTTCTTCATTTCCATTAAATTTAGTCAAATCATATCTTTCTTTCAACTGTGCCCTAGTCTTCAAACTAGGACAAAATCTATTAAACATACTTAAAATCATGCTTTCGAAAAAAAAAATTCACTTATCTTTCTCTTGTCAAAGCACAAACCTTTACCTCTTTTTAGATATTACCTCTTTTCTTTAGATCAGATTTCCTTTTTAGCATAGAGCTTCGCAAGTCAATTAGAGTACTGCACACTTCAACAACAGATCTACGCATAGATCTTCTCTTTTCTTTACTTCAATTCCCAACAACCATAGTTTCAGGTCCCGACAACGTAATCATTTGTTGGCACAGGGGCAAACCCAGGGTTCAACACTTAACAATGCACCAACAATAACCAGACTACCGTCCCTTTTGGAAACACCTGCAAGGCAGGCGAAGTCTCACCTGAGGTAGAAGCAAGGTGGGGGTTATAGGACTCAGGTGCCTATAACCAAGCTGGGACATAGATCTGTGATAATAACACTTCGCAAGGTATTCTGTTAGCACTTAAGAAGTGATACAAATTAGTTCATTAGCCTTATTAACATTGCAGAATTCACCCAAGAATAGATCTAGCATAGTAAAAACAAAGATTAAGTACTTCAACCACTTATCACATAGTAATTTGAATCAGATCTAGCATTCTAACATAAGCAATGCATTTAAGAAACACATACATGTTCATTACACATCTAATCTGAGCACTAAGAAAAACATAACAAATATAACATTGCACAAAGCAAACCATAATACACCATATGTATGTGGTTCACCCCAGTGTGGGGCTATGCCCACCAACCACTTCTCCTTCTTTATTATTCATCAATCTCTTACATTCATTCACTCATGTGCACTAAGCCACAGAGTCAAGCTTCGCATAGGACAAGAGATCTGCACACTGAGCACTAGATCCTCCTTTCCAAAACTAGGTCAGGACACAGAGCCAACTCTCTGTCAAGCAAAAAGACTTAACACACATACATTCCTTAGCACAAATCCACTCAAACTTCTTGCACTTAGCTCCAAAAGTTACTTAGAAAACTTCTCCTTCTACCATACATTCTTCTTTATTTATAATTTTACAAACCCTTACAATAAGGCCTAATCATGGGTAAACCCCATGAGTTGAAATCCCATAAACCTATTACAAAAAACATGGGTCCACATAGCCCGCAAAATCGATGATATCCATGATCTCAGCTCCACCTAGGCACTCCTTCTTTGAACAATGTGTCAAATTCCAAAAGTGGTCCAAATATGACGAAGCTTTCCTCAAAACTTGGTCAAGGGCCAACAATATACTTCATATGGAAATTATGCTAACCCAGGAAGCACATCGTTTAACAGAGGTTGTCTAATTGTAAAATGTATGATTGTGTTGCCCACGTTTTGGATGGCAGCATTGAGGCAATGCCTATATATGTAAGGGCATTTTTTACTGCAACGTAGACAATAAATTGTATCAACATTTATGAAAGCAGAAGCAGAAGCAAGAGAGTTTCATTTGGCACATATAGGATTGAAGGGGGTCGAGTACGGATTCACTGCAACCAAAACACCCTCAACCTGGGCACATGAGCATAGTAGTTAATATATTGAACAATATAATATACTACTGCAGATGACATCAACATATTTACCATGGAATAGATGAATAAATAGTTGAGGATATTTGTTTGGTAAACATATGAGGAACACAATGTATGCATCTTTACCTTTGTCCTTGTCGGTCTTTTGATGTTTGCGATGATTGAATGCTCATGGCCATGTCACTAGTCCAACTTTTTCTGATGCAAGCATGTGTAGATGAACATCAGAAGGACTAAATAAGAATATGCATTGTACGATGTCCATAATTGTTCTGAATGTCACATACAGGTTCAAAGGAGATGGAATATGAAATAGGGTGTCAATGGATACTAAGGAAACATGAGGACTCGACAGTCAAATTGTATGCCTCAGATTTTTTTACTGCAAAAATGTGTAACAGGAAATAGGGCATGATAGGGGGGGTACGATGACCAATCTGTATATCATGGAACCTCTGAAGCTAGAGGCACAATCTTAAACCCACCAACCTAGGAACCTGCGATCTAAAAAGTGGCTAAGTATGGAATGAGGAAAACATCGATCAAAGTCGTGATATAGAAGCATGAGAATAAATGTGAACCCGTGAGTATGCCAACCCGTGCACCTAGAAATTTTTGAAAAGACGACTAAGAAAAGAAACCAGAAAGTGAAAGTAGATGAGAAAAACGAAGGGGAATTCAGTTAAGTATAGAAGAAGGGAAAAAAAGGGATAATAGAAAGTGGGGAAATTAGAAATGGGGAGGCCATTGTTTGGAAGCAGGAAGTCTCAACAAAGGCCCATTGTTTCCAAATCATCATTTTCTAGTCCAATACTATATGCACCCACCTGTTTTGTGTGTTTGATTTACTAGCACAGTTGGTATACCTTTTTGAACATTGTACTACAACCCCCTTTGTTGTGGCATATAAGAATTCATCTTCCTGTCTAACCAATCTATTTCTTCAATGTAGCAACACTGAACATAAAATGGACATAAGTTAGTATGCAGAAAGACATGTAAAAGAAAGAAATACAGTTCTATTTATTTCAATGTAGCATCAAAGAGAATACAATTCACATGAGGATACGTTACTCTGTAGAAAGATACATAGTATCTACATACAGTAAAATAGGTGCAAAGAAGTAGAAAAAGTAGAACAAATATACATAAAATAAATGAAATACTAAACATTGGAATATGGAATAAGAGTAGAGGCATGCACCTTTGTAACTCCTCCTCTACATTCATGACAAAGAGTCCATCGTCTTCTCCAACCACTCTGTTTGTTGAAATGTAGCAATGCAGAAAAATACAATGGACATGAAGGAAGTTGGTATGCAGGAAGACATGTAAAAAAAAAAAACAGAGTTCGATTTATTTCAATGTAGCAGAAAAGAAAATACAAAGGACATGAAGATAAGTTATTATGTAGGAAGATACACAATATCTACATACACTAAATTAGGTGAACACATATACAAACAATAAATGAAATACAAAAAAATGGAATGTGAAATAGCAGTACAAGCATGTACCTTTGTATCTCCTCTTCCACACTTGTGATAAAGACTCCTTCGTTTTCTCCAGCTATTCTGCTTGTTTCAATGTGAGAACACAAAAAATACAATGAACATGAATGGAAGTTGGTATGCAGGGGAGAACAAGTAATATGTACATACACTACATGAGAATCAACGAATAGAATAAAAGATAGTTAGAAACATGAACCTTTGCTTTTCTCCATCCATGGTTGTAATTCTATAAAGTTTTTCCTGCCCAAAATATATTACAAGCCAGAAAATATTAAGAAATTGCATGGCCATAGCTGAATGATTTTGGTTTTCTATAGCAAAGTATCCATATATGCTTTGAGACATGGAAATATAATTTTGCAGTATATTTGGTGTACATCTCATATTTCAAGTACAAGACAAATTGTATCGTGGTCACACTAGTCTGTGTACAGGATAAAGAAGCTGTATTTTGATATGGGCACATTTCACCATATATGGTTAATAAGTGTGTTTTGCATATGTTTTATCCTAAGAAAAAGACAATAGACATTGTAATTTCACATGTAGTTGTCCAATTATTTGTTATGCCACTATTTTGTATCATGTAAACACTGAAGTATCCTAGAATGATAATGGTTTTATCCAAATGTAAATGGTGTGATGCATTTGAGAACACATTCATTATGATAACAATGTTGCACGCCAAACAAAATAGGAATTGAATACTGTAATTTGCAATCCACATAACACCACTCTTGCTAGCACCATCTCAATATCCTTTTCTTTTACAAGAACATTTTGCAAAGACATGTAGGTATGGTCTAGAGCTAGGAAAAAGAATTAGAGAAAAATTTAAGAGCACGACAGGCGGGCACGGGATAGGAACCAGATCTCGACTTCGCCAAACACGGAAAACGACAGAACCGCAGGTCCACTCACGGGTGCAGGACTTGAACACCACAAAGTGCAAAAAAAAAATAGCTCCATCTGTTGGCACATGACCCCAACCCTGCAAATCCGAAGTAAACAAAAGAAAAAAGCAAGCAACAAACCAACGAGAAAGCACGAACAGGCCCAAATGTAGCCCTAGGACCTCAAACTTGCAAACTTGAGCCAAACAACAACAAGCAACAACCGATGAACCAACGAACCAGTGAACAAGAAACAACCACTGAACCAATAAACAACATATGTATCTCCAATGATTACCAAACTGTAGCCCAAGCATATAAGGAACCAAAAACATATGATGAGCATGCCAGTAGAAATAATCAAACATTCTTACTTGCAAACTGCAAACAATGAACAACAAAGAAATAATAGAAATGAAATTATGGCATCGAAACTTACTCCGAAATGATGAACGACAGAAGAGCAGGTCGAATTGTGGGTGCAACACCTGGACCCCGCAAAGTAAAAAAAAATAGCTCAACTGTGAATGCAGGACCCCAACCCTACAAAGTTGAAGTAAACAAAAGCAAGCAACAAGCACCAACAGGTCCAACCATAGGCACAGGTCCTCAACCTTGCAAAGTTGAACCAAACAAAAACAAACAACAACTGACAAACCAATGAACAAGAAGCACCCATCGAACCAATAAACAATGTATGTATCTTCAACGATGACCAAATTTCATTCCAAGCATAGAAGAAATATGAAGCAAACAATGGCTATGCAACTGGCGATGGACAACAATATTGTCCAAATTCATTGCAACATTGTATGGAAAAATTCAAGGAAAAATGTACTCTGAGAAGCCTATTTAGGAAAACATTTAAGGCTGTCAGGATGTTTAAGGGCCTCACGGTATGCAAACATTTAAGCTATCAGGCCTATTTCTAGACCTTGCGCTATGTAAACATTTAAGCTGTCAGGCCTATTTAAGCACCTAAAAAAAAGTGTCAATGCTCTAAACCTTTGGTATGTAAACATTTCAATACAAATAGAAATAATAATAAAAGGACATATTAATATGAATTCAACGAATTATCAATCACTATAGTCCCTCTACACCTTCGGCAAGGACTAATCATAATAAAAACATTAAAAAACAACATCAATGCTCAAAACTTTCGGTATGTAAACATTTCAGTAAAAATGTAATAAAAATAAAAAAAGAGCGTCTAAGTCAAAACTTTGGATATCTAAACATTTACAACATTGGGAACATCGAAGTTGGCAATAAGACCTCCAATATATTCTCCAATGAGACGATGACATATAAGGTTTTTTTTATTATAAAAAAATAATGTTTTTACTTCTATAGTACGAACAATCCAGATGATGTGAAAATTTATAGNCATTTGTCCAACATTATCTCAGTATCCTTTTCTTCTACAAGAACATTTTTCAAAGACATGTAGGTATGGTCCAGAGCTAGAAAAAATAATTAGAGAAAAATTTAAGAGCACGACAGGCGGGCACGGGATAGGCAGCAGATCTTGACTTCGCCAGACACAGAAAACGACAGAACCACAGGTCCACTCGCGGGTGCAGGACTTGAACACCGAAAAGTCAAAAAAAAAAATTGCTCCATTTGTCGGCGTAGGACCCCAACCCTGCAAATCCGAAGTAAACAAAATAAAAAAGAAAGAAACAAACCAGTGAGCAAGCACAGACAGTCCCAAATGTAGTCCCAAGACCTCAAACTTGCAAACTTCAGCCAAACAACAACAAGCAACAATCGATGAACCAACGAACCAGTGAACAAGAAGTAACCACTGAACCAATAAACAACATATGTATCTCCAATGATTACCAAACTGCAACCCAAGCATAGAAGGAACCAAAAACATATGACGAGCATGCCAGTAGAAATAATCAAACATTCTTACTTGCAAACTACAAGCAATGAACAACAAAAAAATAATAGAAATGAAATTATGGCATCGAAACTTACTCCGAAACGATGAATGATAGAAGCGCAGGTCGAATTGTGGGTGAAACACCTGGACCCCACAAAGTAAAAAAAAACCAACTCAACTGTGAATGCAGGCCCCAACCCTACAAAGTTGAAGTAAACAAAATCAAGCAACAAGCACCAACAGGTCCAACCACAGGCGCATATCCTCAACCTTGCAAAGTTGAACCAAAAAAAAACAAACTGCAACTGACGAACCAATGAACAAGAAGCACCCACCGAACCAATAAACAATGTATGTATCTTCAACGATGACCAAATTTCATTCCAAGCATAGAAGAAATATGAAACAAACAATGGCTATGCAACTGGCGATGGACAACAATATTGTCCAAATTCATTGCAACATTGTATGGAAAAATTCGAGGAAAAATGTACTCTGAGAAGCCTATTTAGGTAAACATTAAGGGTTGTCAGGATGTTTAAGGGCCTCCCGGTATGCAAACATTTAAGCTATCAGGCCTGTTTCTGGACCTCGAGCTATGTAAACATTTACGCTGTCAGGCCTATTTAAGCACCTCAAAAAAAGTGTCAATGCTCTAAACCTTTGGTATGCAAACATTTCAATACAAATAGAAATAATAATAAAAGAACATATTAATATGAAGTCAACGAATTATCGATCGCTATAGTCCCTCTACGCCTTCAGCAGGGACTAATAATAATAAAAACATTAAAAAACAACATCGATGCTCAGAACTTTCGGTATGTAAACATTTCAGTAAAAATGTAATAATAATAAAAAAAGAGCGTCTAAGTCAAAACTTTGGATATCTAAACATTTACAACATTGGGAACATCGAAGTTGGCAATAAGACCTCCACTATATTCTCCAATGAGACGATGACATACAAGGTTTTTTTTATTATAAAAAAATAATGTTTTTACTTCTATAGTACGAACAATACAGATGATGTGAAAATTTATAGTCAAAGGACATATTAATATGAAGTCAACGAATTATCGATCGTTATAGTCCCTCTATGCCTTCGACAAGGACTAATAATAATAAGAGGAGTTATTTGTAATGAACTTAAATGTGAAAACATAACTAACTTATATATATATATATATATGAATGAGATAAAATATAATTTAGTGGATTAATAAAAAGAGAAACAATTTTATCAGTATTAAAATGAACAATTTTTATAAAAGTTTTATTCTAAGCACATGAAACCATTTTAGGGAGAATATTAGATAGCACTGATGCTATTGTTTGGAAAGAGGGTAGAATTACGATCTATACAAAAATAAAAGTTTCTTGATATCCCATTAAAATAATTCCACAATAGTTCACACTAGATAATCACGAGGATATTATGACCAGCCCAACAATCATATATTTCGATACTAACTCTTTCTTGNTTTAAGTTACTATGAAAGGGTGGTAGGTTTTATTGATATCCGCAATTTCGATTGGGAAGAAAATACCCTTTTTTAAGTTTTAGGTTAAACATTTTAAGTTTCAAGTTTCATTTTGATTTTTATATGGGGATATTTTCTGGGGATTAGATCTATTGATGTTTGGATAACATTGGGAAGACATTCTCTTAGATTAATAATTAATAATATAATTATTGATTATTAAATATCATATATAATAATAATAATAAATATTTATTGATTATTCAAGGAACACATCCTTTCATGGATGGTCACCATATGTTCCCTATATATGGAACACTTATCATTGTAATAATATATCGATTACATCTCA
>SNQJ01S0014659.1:33041-45829 GCA_010110895.2 Picea sitchensis
ATATATGAATGAGATAAAATATAATTTAGTGGATTAATAAAAAGAGAAACAATTTTATCAGTATTTAAATGAACAATTTTTATAAAAGTTTTATTCTAAGCACATGAAACCATTTTAGAGAGAATATTAGATAGCCCTGATGCTATCGTTCGGAAAGAGGGTAGAATTATGATCTATACAAAAATAAAAGTTTGTTGATATCCCATTAAAATAATTCCACAATAGTTCGCACCATATAATCACGAGGATATTATGACTAGCCCAACAATCATATATTTTGATACTAACTCTTTCTTGTGATAATTTCTGCAATGATTAATTGATCATACGGGAAAGAGTAAATATGGTCGCTTTGGACAGAGTTGAGTGTTTTTAAGTTCCTACGAAAGGGTGGTAGGTGTTATTGATATCCACAATTTCGATCGGGAAGAAAATACCCTTTTTTAAGTTTTAGGTTAAACATTTTAAGTTTCAAGTTTCATTTTGATTTTTATATGGGGATATTTTCTGGTGATTAGATCTGTTGATGTTTGGATAACATTGGGAAGACATTCTCTTAGATTAATAATTAATAATATAATTATTGATTATTAAATATCATATATAATAATAATAATAAATAGTTATTGATTATTCAAGGAGCACATCCTTTCATGGATGGTCACCATGTGTTCCCTACATATGGATCACTCATCATTGTAATAATATATCGATTATATCTCATATGAAGAAAAACAACATGGTATCATAGCGGGATTGGGCTTGACTCCTTCACAGAAGGGCCTAGGAAAATGAGAGTAGAGTAAAATGTTGGGAGTGTTAAATTTATGGGGTTGTTACAATCTCTATGTTTAATTACCTAAATATGAGGAATGTAGTGCATATTTACTTCTACCTATATTTATGCAAAGAATTGCATGGATTATGGAGGAGTAATTTAACAAAGTCAAATGCTTTGTGGATGGATTATAACCAAATTGATCCAACTATTTATAAGAAAGAAAATTTAATTTATTTTTCAAAGTGACGTGTTTTTTTGGATCAATCTAATATTACTATAAAAAGACACAACAATAGACACACATATTTTTTCTCTCTCACACGTGGGATAAGTGATCTAAGGAAGAGACTATGAAGTTGAAATTTTCCAAGTTACTTAGTGATGTTCTAGTGTTTAGTAAATTAATATCGTATATCATTGGAAGTAATTACCACTTGCAGAAAAGTGTGCTTGTTTAATATAACACTAGAAAATCAACATGGTTATTCGTATGACATCGAGTATATGATGGATGTGTGTTGGTAGCAGTACGACATCGAGTATATGATGGATTTGTTTTGGTAGCCTTATGACATCGAGTATATGATGGATTTGTGTTGGTCATAGTAGAAGACATATTATTTGGAGGGTTATTGTATATAGTTGTGCACAAGATAAATTGATCTCCTCTAGAAGATGCTTTTTGTTGTTCTTGTTTCTTGTTTTGGGAAGGTCACAGGTAATAGCTTTGAGAAGGAACCATAATGACAGTCGCAAGAGGAAGACATGGAGGGAAAGACCTTCCAAGATGATATCAAGGAGAGACATTGCCAGACATGATGCTCAGAGATAGGAAGTCTCTAGGAGAAAGGTACCTCCCAGGATGGGACGCCAGATAACATAGATAGTTCCAATGATCATGGATACAAAGATTCAAGACCGACTACAACACAACTATGGTAGATTCAATAGAGGAGGAAAACAGATTATGAGACTTAGAGGGAGCAAGCATAGCAGTCCCAGTACATGAGTTGAGCTATGAGATGTTGAGGAAGTAGGCATGGTAGCAGTTCTAGTGTATGTAGAGGAACTCCTAGAGAGGGAGGCAGTACTACATCTAGAGGGAGCAGATATTGAGTTACTTCTAGAGAAGGAGGAAGAACTACCTTTCGTGTTAGAGGAAGCAGAGATAGAGGAGGAGTCACATCCATGTACAGAGGGAGTGTCGGTGTTTTTCAGCTTCCTGAGACATTGGTTTCATGAGGGAACCTCGATATATCAAGTATGGTCCAAGATGACTTAGCATGATCGATATTTACCTATGTTTCTGTGGGAAAAGACATCCATGACTACAATGTATGTTCAGAACAGAAGTCCTCATAATACTTTGAGAAACATGATTTCTGAGGAGGCCTTCACCATGTTGAGATTTATGTACCTTGGGAAGTGTTCCCCATGTGTTTTTGAGCTCCTAAACACATGTGGGAAGTACTATGTACTTTGTGCCTTGTAATTTATGACTAATTTCACTTTGACTTAGGAGATTTAAGTCAAAAGTGAAATTTGGTCATTTTAGCCTAAAGTGACTATTAATTCACTTTGTGGTTAAATTAGGAGACATAAAGTGAACTTAGGGAACTTAACCCAAAGTGGGTTTAAGAGTGATATTATTATGGGATAATCTCAACCTTTGATTAGACTTGAGATGGGATGATATCAACAGTCTATCTTTTAGGTTTCCTTATGGAGGTTCAAGAGGGGCGCAAAGGGTAAGGAGGAGCTCATTATCTCATTTGTTCACTTGGAGAGTTTGAGAGAGAGAGATCATGAGGATGAGGTTTTTTGCATGCGTTGAGGAAATATTGGGTGCTTCTATTCATGGAGGCTACCAGCAAGCTTAGGTCCTCTATTATTTAATGGAGAGGTTCTTGTTGTGAGGAGGGCGCATCATCAAAAGGGAGGACTTTCAGAGCTCATATTGCAATGAGGTATGTTTCAGAGTGAGGCTACTCATCAGTATCAGAGTATTGTGGAGGGGTTTCTTCATTAGAGATTTCAGTTGGTAGTTA
The DNA here is from genome assembly GCA_010110895.2 of Picea sitchensis. Classification (NCBI taxonomy): domain Eukaryota; kingdom Viridiplantae; phylum Streptophyta; class Pinopsida; order Pinales; family Pinaceae; genus Picea; species Picea sitchensis. Next base: position 35,871 of record SNQJ01S0014659.1, read on the forward strand.
GCTCCAGTTCAGTGGTCTTGACAACATTTATGGAGGGCGCACCATCCTAGGGCACTCTTGCTTAAGTTGGGTTTGTGTTGTAGTTTGGATCAAGCTGATATTGTATTAGGTTCTTATATATATTGTACTTTTTGTATTCCACCTAGTTTTCCCCAGGGGGTTTTTATCCAGGGTCATGTTGACCCAAAATACCTGTGTTCATTTTCATGTATGTTAGAGTTTATAAATATAGTATATTTGAACAGTAAAGATCTCTAGGTGTGTTATATATATATTTTGGTATGCATGTGCTAACCCTTGGTGACAAAAACTACATGCTAGAACACCAAAATTGCTTATGTAACCGTAAAAAATCCGCAAAGAAGTTCCTAAAATGTTGGTTGTTATAAAACAACAAAAAAACCTTCATTGATAGTTGAAACTTAGAGCCAACTTGAGGTCAAAGCCAGACCTAGTTGGCAGCTTGATAGGACCTAGAAAATCTTCATGGTATTAGAGCTTGGTGGCTGATTTTTGCTGAGTTTTGGAAAACATATGAGTGGGATGTTTTAGACACCTTTTGGGAAGATTTTGTGGACAACCATTGACGGATTTTAGTGGAAGCTTGTTGGAAGAATTTTGTAGAGGCTTGTAGAGAAGTTTGTGGACATTTTTGTCAGTCTCGTTTCACACCTATGTGGTAGGAGTGAGGATGATTTTTCACGACCTCTTTTCACACCTATATTGCTAGGAGTGAGGTCGGTGTTCATTTGCCTCTTTTCACACCTGTGTTGACAGGAGTGAGGAAGTGTTGCTTTGTAGTTGGAGCATCAGTTTGAGTGTATTCGGTAGTGATTTCAACATCTTAGATGCGTGTGGAGGATAGGCTAGCTGGGGATTGAAACTAGTTGCCTTGGAAGGCTAGGATTGTCTTTGTCTTGGAGAACCTCGAACTATGGGATATAGTTCAGGTAGTTGTTCATGTTCCCCCTGATATTTCTCCCGTCTTGTTAGCAGAGTTCAGGAAGAGGAACAAAAAGGCAAAGAGGATGATATGTGATGCAATGCAGGATCATATTATTCCTCACTTGACTGGGAAAGATTATGCATTTGAGATGTGGGAATCTCTATGTAATATTTATGAGAGCTCTAATGAGAATTAGATGATGGTTCTTCATGATCGAATCAGGGGAATTCACATGCTCAAGAGTGAGTCGGCGACTTGTTTACTTGTTCAATACACACAGTTCATAGACGACCTTGGAGACATTGGAGAGGTGGTGGACCCATATTCTATGGTGAGGACAATCTTAAACAACTTTACAAAACCATGGGGTCCATTCATCCGTGGTATTGTTTCTAGGGAGGTCATGCCCACATGGGAGAGGATGTGGGATGACTTCATCCAAGAGGAAACTAGACTAGTAGTATAGGCTTCTGGATAGCAGCAACAACAATAATCAGTTCAGGGTGATGAGGATCTTTCTCTTTGGACAAAGGGAAAGAAGAAGGATGGCAGGGTCCCAAGTTTGGGGCCCCACCATAGGGAGGAGAGAGAACCAGTGGTCATAAGAAATATATGAGCAAAGTGAAGTGATTTTTTTGTAAGAATATGGGGCACTATGTTGGACAGTGTCCCAACAGGAAGAAGAAGAGGGGTGGTACCGCAACTACAACAGAGGAGGCAGAGTTTCAGACTCAGTTTGAGAGAGTGTGTGCTTTCCTTATATGTTGCACTTCAGCTGAGATGACACCCAACATCTGGTATATTGACAGCAGGGCATCGAGCCATATGACTGGAGTCATAAAGAATTTGACTGATCTCAAAGACACAAAGGTCAGGATGGAGATTGCCCTCGGATGTGACTCTTTGGTTAGAGTTGTTAGGATTGGCAGTATTACCTTTTGGAGAGATGGCATGCCACCTATATCATTCAGGGATGTTCTCTATGTCCCTGGGCTGAAGAAGAATTTGATTTCAATTTCTACCCTCCAGGATAGAGGTCTTGAGGTGTCCTTCAGAGAAACCAAGGTATTCATACACCCTAAGGGGTCCTTGCTTGCCTCGGGACAAGTGATTGGAGTGAGGGATGGGAAACTTTTCAAATTTCTTTTTCAACCTCTTCATGCATTGGCAGTGAGCAACGACAACAACAAAAAGACATGTAAGCTATGGCATCGTAGGATGGCCCATCTACATCATGGATCTCTCGGAGGACTCAGAGAGGTTGTGACCAGAGTGCCACAGATCAATACAGAGCATCATGATGTTTGCAAAGGGTGTGAGCTTGGTAAGTTTACCAAGGCCTCGTTCCCTAACAGTGACACCAGGTTAGTTGGGATACTGGATTTAGTACACATGGATGTGTGTGGGCCCATGTCTCAGAAGTCCTTGAGTGGTTGTGAGTACTATCTCACATTCATTGATGACTACTCAAGGACGACCTAGATCTATTTCTTGAAGACCAAGAGTGAGGCCTTCAAATGGTTCCAAGAGTTCAGAGCTCTTGTGGAGAACCAATCTGGAAAGAGGATCAAGGTCTTGTGGTCGGATAATGGGGGAGTGTATTCCTCCACATAGTTCATAGACTTGTGTGCCCATCATGGCATAAAAATTTAGATGACCGTACCATACAATCCCCAGCATAACGCAGTTGTTGAGAGTAAGAATTGGGTTATCACTGGTGCAACGAGATCCATGTTGCACGATCAAAGTTTGCCTCTTTAATTATGGGAAGAGGCGAGTGCTAATGCAGTTTACCTGCAGAACAGGAGCCCCCACAGGATATTGGGGAAGATGACTCATGAGGAGGCCTTCAATGGTAGGAGGCTCGATGTCGAGCACATCAGGATCTTGGGTGCTTGACCTTTTCTCATGTCCCCTCAGAGAGGAGGACAAATATAGACCCCACAACCTAGCAGGGGATACTAGTTGCATACTCAGAGGTGTCCAAATCCTACCGTATCTACATTCCACCACTTAGGAGGGTGGTGGTGAGTAGAGATGTCAGATTTGAGGAGGGTAGGTATTTTCAGAGATCTCTTGAGTCAAGAGTGAGTGTGGAGGATGATGAAAAGGCACCAATTGATGCCTCATGGGGAGCACAACCTCAGGTTTCCGGTACACCAGTATCAGAGATGACCGGGTCACCATGCACAACTTCAGGGTCATAGTTAGAGGGTGTCTAGTCAGAGGGGGCAGAGGCTTCAGGATCTCAGACTGTTGAGACTAGTCCTGAGGAAGTTACTCTTGGGAAGAGAGACCTTACTTCTCGATTCACCACTTCAGGGAAGAGGATACCTAGATGGTTTCAAGAGACCCTGAAGGAGGCCAAGGAGAATGCAGGTGAGACCAAGAGCCAGATCAGAGAGAGTAGACCTCCAGTCAGAATTGGATCATATTTGGATTTATTGACGAGTATCTCAGATACTTAGCCACATAAATTTGTGTAGGCAGTGGACCAACAGGTCTGGAGAGAGGCCATGCTGGAGGAGTATGACTCCATGGTGCACAACGATGTTTGGGAGGTGGTTCTGAGGCCAGTGGGGAAGTCAGTTGTGACTTCTAGGTGGTTGTACAAAACCAAGTATACTATAGATGGAAACATGGAGAAACACAAGGACCGTTTTGTGGCGTGAGGCTTCTCTGAGATAGAGGGAGTCGATTATGATGAGACATTTGCACCAGTTGTGAGATACACCTCGATCAAGAGAATTATTTCCATAGCGACATAGATGGGTTGGAGCATTCATCATATGGATGTGAAGATCACATTTTTGAATGGATTTATAGATGAGGAGGTGTACATTGAGAAGCCACAGGGGTTTGAGGTGAGTGAGAGGGAAAATCACTTGTGTCTTTTCAGAAAGGTACTTTATGGTTTGAAGTGAGCTCCCCAAGCTTGGTATTCACGTATTGACACATACTTGCTTCAAATGGGATTCAAGAAGAGTGATGTTGATCCTAACCTCTATTACATCATTAGAGGTGAGGACACGCTCGTTATCATTCTGTATGTGGATGACTTGTTCATCACAGGAGCCAAGGATCTCATAGTTGAGTGCAAGATGGGACTTGCATCAAAGTTTGAGATGAGTGACATTGGGTTGATGCACTATTTTTTGGGTATGGAGGTATGGCAGGAGGAGGGACACATATTTCTCGAGCAAGGGAAGTATGTTGCAGATATTCTGAGCAGATTTCAGATGGAGGACTGCAGACCTATGTCGACACCCATGGTTACCAACTGGAAGGTGCTTAGTGCTTTAGATTCCCAGTTGGTAGATTCTACAGTTTATAGGAAGTTGATCGGTTCACTTATGTATCTGGTCAACACTGTACCAAATATTTGTTTTGACGTGAACACTCTCAGCCAACATATGGTAGAGTCAAGGAGTGTTCACTGGATTGGGGAAAAACATGTGTTGAGGTACATTACTGGGATAATTAATTTTGGCCTAGACTATATCAGAGGTGATGGGGTTAGTTTGGTTGGCTACACCGACTCAGACTGGGCAGGATGTGCTATTGACAGAAAAAACACCTCAGGGTGCTGCTTTGGTTTGGGGTCAAGACTTGTTTCCTAGTTCAGCCGGAAGTAGAAGTCAATTGCTTTGAGTTCCACTAAGGCAGAGTACATGGCAGCTAGTCAGGCCAGTTGCGAGGCCATTTGGCTTCGTAAAACACTGGTAGGATTATTTGGTTAGGAAATTCCACTGACCGTCATACAATGTGATAATCAGAGTTGTATCAAACTCTCTGAGAATCCAGTTTTCCATGATCGATCGAAGAACATTGAGATCAGGTATCACTTCATCCAAGATTGGGTTCAGAGAGGGGCAATGTAGTTACAGTATGTATCAACTGAAGAGAAAACTACAGACATCCTCACCAAGGCCCTGCCAAGGGGGAAACATGTCTACTTCAGAGACAAGATGGGCTTGGTGAGAAACACTTTCCTTGGTAAAAGGGAGTGTTGAGATTTATATACCTTGGGAAGTGTTCTCCATGTGTTTGTGAGCTCCTAAACACATGTGGGAAGTACTATGTACTTTGTGCCTTGTACTTTATGTCTAATTTCACTTTGACTTAGGAGATTTAAGTCAAAAGTGAAATTTGGTCATTTTAGCCTAAAGTGACTAGTAATTCACTTTGTGGGTGAATTAGGAGACATAAAGTGAACTTAGGGAACTTAACCCAAAGTGGTTTTTGAGTTGTGATTATTGTGGGATGATCTTAACCATTGATTAGGGATGGCTTGGGATGATCCTAGCCATCCCCATTTAAGTCAAAAGTGAAATTTGGTCATTTTAGCCTAAAGTGACTAGTAATTCACTTTGTGGGTGAATTAGGAGACATAAAGTGAACTTAGGGAACTTAACCCAAAGTGGTTTTGAGATTGAGATTATTATGGGATGATCTCAACCTTTGATTAGACTTGAGATGGGATGATCTCAACGATCTATCTTTTAAGTTTTCTTATGGAGTTTCAAGAGGGGCGCAAAGGGAAAGGGGGAGATCATTATCTCATTTGTTCACTTGGAGAGTTTGAGAGAGAGAATGAGAATGCGTTTTGTTGCATTTGTTGAGGAAATCTTGGGCGATTCTATCCATGGAGGCTTCCAACAAGCTTAGGTCCTCTATTATTTAATGGACAAGTTCTTAACGTGAGGAGGGCGCACTCGGTGAGGAGGGCACATCATCAGCAAGGAGGAATTTCAGAGCTTAGATTGCAGTGAGGTATGTTTCAGAGGGAGGCTACTCATAAATATCATAGCACTGTGGAGGGGTTTCTTCATCAGAGCTTTCAGTTTAGTGGTCTTGACATCATTTATGGAGGGTGCACCATCCTAGGGAGAAATTTCTTCAGTTGGGCTTGTGTTGCAGCTTGGATCAAGCTGCTATTGTATCATGTTATTCTATATATTGTACTTGTTGTATTCCACCTTCTATTCTCCCTATATATACACTTNACATGTGTTCATTTTCATGTATGTTAGAGTTTAGAAATACAGTATATTTGAACAGTAAAGATCTCTAGGTGTGTTATATATATTTTGGTATGCATGTGCTAACCCTTGGTGACAAAAACTACCTGCTAGAGCACCAAAATTGCTTATGTAATCGTAACAAATCAGCAAAGAAGTTCCTAAACTGTTGGTTGTTATAAAACAACAACAAAACCTTCATTGATAGTTGAAACTTAGAGCCAACTTGAGGTCAAAGACAAACCTAGTTGGCATCTTAATAGGACCTGGAAAATATTCAGAGTGAAGCCTGAGGTTGGACACTTCAAGATATTTGGGTGTCCAATATACATTCATGTACCCAAGGAGAAAAGGACCAAGCTAGAACCTTCAGGAAGAAAGCATACAATTGTGGGGTAGAGTGAGTCTTCGAACACATACCAGATATACATCCATGTTCAGAGACAGATTGAGGTGAGTAGAGATGTTACCCTTGAGGAGGAAGTATCCTTCATGAGATCTAGAGGATCTCACATGGAGATTCATAGTGAGAGATAGGAAGAGATGGTTCCTTCTCCCCCTCATGATCCAACAGTTCAGAGGGAGACAGTTGAGCCTATTGATCAAATTGATCACGTTGATCATATAGCTCCAGTTGATGTTCTTAGAGATATTGTAATAGGTCGAAAGAGACTTACATGGGCTCGTCATACTCGGCAGGAGGCAGAAGGACATGCAGCTCCTCGTGGTACCTTCCGAGAGAGAAAGATACCTCAAATATATTCGTGATATGTTGTATTTATGAGCCACATCATTGTTTTTGAGCCTTCCTGTTATGAGCAGGAAACTAGTCATCCAATATGGAGAGATGTCATGATGGAGTATTAATCCATCATGAAGAATGATGTGTGGGATATTGTTTCGAGACCTGAAGGGAAGTCTGTAGTGAATTCCAAATGGATCTACAAGATCAAACACACAGTTGACGGGAGCATCGAGAGGCACAAAATGAGATTTGTTGCTAGAGGATTCTCTCAAGTGGAGGGAATAGATTATGAGGAAACATTTTCTCGTGTTGCTCAATACACTTCTATCCGGATGATTATTTCCCCTACATCATCCATGGGTTGTATAGTACATCATATGGATGTAAAGACAACCTTTCTCTATATGGAGAGCTTAGGAAACCAGATGGTTTCATGATACATAAGAAGGAGTCTCATGTGGGCAGGTTGAAGAAGGCCTTGTATGGACTCAAGCAACCACCTTGAGCTTGATATGCAAAGATTGATGGACACCTGATGATATTGAGATTCAAAAAAAGTGTTGTCAATCCCAGCATGTACTACAATATTTTTAATGGTGAGTCCTTGATTTTGGTCCTCTACGTTGATGATTTATTCCTCACCAGTACATAGAGCATTATTGTTGAATGCAAGTATGAATTGGCTTCTGATTTTAAGATGAAGGACCTTGGTATGATGCACTACTTCTTGGGACTAGAGGTGTGGCAGAGAATTGATGAGATCTTCCTGAGTCAGGGGAAGTACACAGTTGATATATTGAAGAAGTTTGGGATGTTGAACTGTAAGCCCATGACTACACCAATGGTGATGAATTGGAAGAAACTAAGTGTGTCTTATTTCAATTCTGATGATATTGATCTGACTCTGTACATATAGCTGATTGGATCATTGATGTATCTAGTTAACACTAGACCAAATATTTTCTATGTGGTGAGTGCACTTAGCCAGTTTATGAGTCAACCGAGATAGACACACTGGATTGTTGTGAAGCATGTGTTGAGATACCTGTGAGGAATAGTTGGACATGGTTTGAGATATACTTCTAGTATTGATATGATATGACAGGAATATATTGACTCTGATTGGGCAAGGAGTGCAGTGGACAGAAAGAGCACCTTCGGGTGTTGCTTCACTTTGGGATCTTCCATGGTTTCCCGGTGTAGCATGAAATAGACTTATGTGGCTTTGAGCACAGCAGAAGCAGAGTACATTGCATTAAGTATATCATTCTATGAAGCAGTGTGGATTCACAAGCTCCTTGTAGATTTATCTGAACATGTGTTGGATTCCACCATTATTAATTATGGTAACAAAAGTTGTGTGAAGATATGCGAAGAATCCAGTGTTTCATGACAAATCGAACCACATTGTGATCAAGTACCATTACATTTGAGACATGGTGTAGAGGAAGGAAGTACTGGTGCAATACCTTCCTACAGATGAGAAGGTTGTTGATGTGCTTACCAAACTAGGACAAAGTTCAAAACTTCAAGTACTTCCGTGACAGACATTTATTGTGGCAAATAATGCCTCCCTCGCTAAGAGGGAGTGTTGATGTTTGCAGCTTCCTGATACATTCTCTAGATCATACTCCTTTGTGACTGATTTGATTTGATCTATGATGACACTTGTCCAAGAAGGGATAAGTGGGACACTTATCTGAGAAGGGATAAGTGTGTTTGGGATTATAGCCCAATGTCCCTTGTGGAGATCACATGAGGACAGGTCCCATGTGGAGAGCACATGAGGACATGTCAAGGGAGTTGACCTTGATGTCACACACTATGGGTAGTTGACCCCAGTATTTTTAGAGGGAGTAGCCTCTAGAATTCCACATGGGAGTGACATGTGTGAAAGAAATTCTCCAGATTGTACTCCTTTGTGAATTGAGTTGATTTGATCTGTTAGGACACTTGTCCAAGAAGGGGATAAGTGGGACACTTATTAGATAAGGGTTAAGTGAGTTTGGGATTATAGCCCAACGTTCCTTGTGGAGAGCACATGAGGACATGTCCCTTGTAGAGAGCACATGAGGACATGTCAAGGGAGTTTACCTTGACGTCACACACTATGGGGAGTTGACCCTAAGTGTTCCTAGAGGGAGTAGCCTCTAGAAGTTCACATGGGAGTTCCATGTGTGACAAACCTTTTGCTACTATGGTGGTTGTGTACGACTGGCGGAGACTCTATGTCTCTAAACAGTAGTTGTGTACTACTATGGAAATATACCTCCCTAGCTAAGAGGGAGTGTTGATATTTCAGCATCGGGCGAACCTTCTCCTAGATTAAGCTGTAGAACAAGGGAGATAGGATACATTTATCATAAAGGTGCACTTGTGGTAAATGGGCCTAGACGTAGTCCTTCCTTGATCATGCCAAGGAATACTATGGAATCGAGGTGCTTGAAGTGCTTTCCACGTGTCAGTTAGCATCAACCTAACATTCACACATAGGTGTGTACTTGTGGTGAAAGATCCTAATGTGGTCTTTTTCCTAGTCATGGTGATTTGACAAGGAATGATAAAGACTCAAGATGTTATATGCTATTACATGCGGATCCAGAGTGAGACTGATCTTAGAGAGAGTTAATTGGCTCAAAGGAAGAGCCGCATAAGGAGTTTATCATCGATTTAGGTGGGAGAGAGATGTCTCCCAAGACTGACAAACAAGTGTCATGATGCAGAATGTCTCCCTCGTTGAGAGGGAGCATTGATGTTTGGACAACATCGGGAAGACATTCTCTTAGAATAATAATTAATAATATAATTATTGATTATTAAATATCATATATAATAAGTAAATGATAATAATAAATAGTTATTCGTTATTCAAGGGACTCATCCTTTCATGGATGGTCACCGTATGTTCCCTATATATGAAACACTCATCATTGTAATAATATATCGATTATATCTCATATGAATAAAAACATCAAGATCTACATATTTGAGTGGTTATTTTTGTATAATTTAGGTGCCCCCAATGGTTTTTCAGCAGATTGAATCCATTCAAAAATGCAATTTAAACAACACGAAATTGTCATTTAGTGCAGATTTAAGTCATTGAATTTCGGGAAAAAAAAAAAAAAAACTTAAAATAGTTATACAAAACCATTTTTTAATTGTGGAGCTTTAATTTTTTATTCTTTGTCAAGGAAATTTCATGTGTAATGTAAGGAGATTGTAAGTAAAATGATAATATATATAT
>SNQJ01S0014659.1:45991-60173 GCA_010110895.2 Picea sitchensis
ACTTTTTCTCAAGTTTTGCATTCTAAAAAAAGTTTTCACCTCAAGAGATTTTTATTATTATTTTAATGCATTAGGTTACATGAACATCTCTCCCATATTGGATTACTATATATATATGAATCAACAAAATTATTTATTATTATTTTAATGTGTTACTTTACATGAACATCATCTCCCACTCTCCCATATTGAATGTAGTTTGTGTGGTTGAGAGGAATGATTGTTACCCTCCTCACATAAATTCAATTCCTTGTAAGTGACATATGAAAGCCTCTCTTAGAGTTCCAACCCATCTAAATTTTAATTGAATTTTTTAATAACTTAATTTAAAATTTAGAGAATATATATATATATATATATATATAATTTCAGGAGATCATCGTAAAACTCCACTCTTATTTAAAATTTATACTAAATTTTTATCAAATACCTACATTCTAATATCTCTAAATCCAATTAAATTACCCTAAATCCTTATCGTGAAACCTATCTACTTACCCTACACTGCAAGCAATAAACTTGAAACCATAAATACCTGTCATGAAACTTGAGAACTTGATATTTTGCAATTTCCGAAGTCTGTTTAGAGTCTAATTAGTGTTTAAAGTTCGCCTTCCCAGTCCACGATTTTTAGGCATTGTGAATGGAACTTGTGCCTCAGTGAATTATTGTTAAAGAATATTCGAAGGTATTCGTGTATAATTGATTCGCCACCAATTGTATTATTAACTTGTTTCATAGCCATGGGCTCCGCTGCACACACAATATTGCTTCCCATGAAGTCAATACTGGCCATCAGTCAGGAGTACGCAACACTCTGTGTGCTGGGATTTATTTTCAGTTTGGAATGGACAGTGGAAGTGCTGAGAAATATAGTGAACGTCACGGTCTCGAGGATCCTGGAATAATTATGCTGACAGAACCTTACTCCTTATTTTTTCTATGCACAAGATGGAATGAAAATGAATATATTTATTAAAAGGGTATTTGTTGAAAGTTGAAATATGAATTTATATATATATTATTTTATTAAAATTAGTAATACTGACGTAAGTTGAGGAAAGTTTTCATGTTAATTTTGTTAATTAAAATCATAAAGATATTGCAATTAAAATGATCTTATAATCTTACAATAACTTTCAAATTGATGAAAATATTGTAAATTTTGAAAAGAAAAATAAAATGTAAATCCTCTTAAACTTTATATATATTCTAGAGTAAATTTTATTCTTAAATGTATGATTTATAAGCTATAATTTTATTTTAAAGATGATAATGAAGATGTGGATGAAGATGAAATTTAAAAGTAATTTCTTTTCATCCTAGATATTTTGGTGAATAAAAAGTTTAAAAAATAATATTTGCAAATATCAAAACCAAACCATTAAAATTTAGTAAATAAATTTTACTACACAATAAAAAAGAATTAAAGTTTTCAACCCTAAATTATAATATAACACATATATTATAAGTGCATAAAAGTATATTAAACATATATCAACATAAAATCAATCATTATAAAATTATCTATTGCATGTTAGGTCATTATTGAAATGCTAACGACTCCATATTACAATATAAAGAAACTGCAACATATACATTATAATGACATAAAGGTATGTTAAACATATATCATCATAAAAACAACCATTATTGAAATTGTATTTCATTATTAGAATGTGAAGTGCTTCACATTATAGTATACAAAAATAATACTGCAACTATGTCTATAGAATGTATATAATTGAAATTTTAAACCCAAACAAAATTAATAGATTAAATTGTATATATGAAATCTATATTATAGAATACATATAATAGAGATTTTAGAATAACTAAAATTCATCCGGAAATATATGCATCACCTACTACTTTTTTGAGCATTAATATTTAAATTGTTTTTGTTTTTTTCTAGTAGAAATTTATACCACGATCTCTGTAAGAAAACACACAAACAAAGCTAAAATATACAAACAAAGATTTCAAATGTTTCCATGTTTATTTGCCATGCAATATTGAGCATGCACAAATATGTGATCTATATATTCTCGCTTTTATTTGAATAACAATATTTTGCATGTACAAACACATTGTTATTGTGATTGTAGATTAAGAGCTAACTATTGATTATTTTCTATTTATCTTTATTTGAATGTAATGTTTTCAAAAATGAGTGGTTAAATTTTTTTGAAATGATAAATTTAAATGTATTCATGATTTTTTTTTAATGTAGATATTGAAATCATAGTAATGGAATCAATACTGTCAAAAATATTTTCTTTACAAAGTATATTTTGTAAATGTTTTTCATAATATTGATCTTTTCCACAAATAGATTTTTAAAAGGCCAAAAAATTAAATAAATTATATATATATATATATATATATATTCTAAATATATTTATTTTTAATATCCTAAACTTCAAAAAATCAAATAAACTTAATATAGATTTTCTTTTATTTTTGGTTTTCTAATTATAAATACATTTATCTTTGATATCTTAAAATTTATATTGTTTTACTTTTATGAGATATATATTTGTGTTTTAGGAAAATTATGATTATATGTGTGTGTTTTAGGAATATTATGATAATATAATTATGCGAAGGCATGTACATAGGAAGAGTTTTTGCTAAAACCTGTGAATAGCCCAAAACTTGTCAATCAAACCACCTTCTATCAACAACTCGAAACTTGTCAACCAAACCACATGTATCCATTTGTCATGTGAAGTACTGGCCTCCATCACCTCATCGCTACCACCAAGCCAACTTGTTTCCCCACCGTCTTTCACGTGAAGTACGCGCCTCCTCCACCTCACTACTACCACCACGCCAACTTGTTTCCCCACCGCCNTCCTATCTGAGACAGAGCTGGAACGTAGAGATGGCCTCCTCCTTACAGAGAGTTGAGAAGAACTCCATATTATTCTCTTGTGTAATGCAACGAGAAAGGAGATCTGCAGAGTTGGATGTGCATGTGGCTGAGCGCAAGGTGAACGTGTGAAATCCCAAAGTGTTGGGTGCATCATCATGAGAACATAAAAGAAGATGATGTATCAACCTCCTCTGAGCATAGAGTTGATGAGAAACTCCAGATGACTCTCCTATGTAATTCAATGGGAAAGAAGATTTGTTGAGTGGACGTGCATGTGGATGAGCACAGGTGAACGTGATCCTAGTGGCTGAGCACTAATGAAGAAGTGGTTCTTCTGTGTAATGCACTGAGCCAGAGATATGGACATCCCTATGGATGTGCCCCTAGTGGATGAGAACTAGTGGGTGTATAAGATCCCTTTCTATATTGTTCAAGAGTTAGACCTACCTATAACCCTAATTGTAATGTAAAGGGTACAGGTCGGCCCCACCTTTATGTGATTGACAATTAATGTAAAAGATAATTAATATGGTTAATATTAATTATATTATGAGATAGAGAGGTTGGCCCTGTTGTGCCAATAGACACTTTTGTTGATAGGTGAAGTCTAATATAAGTAAAGGTAAATTCCCCATTGAGGAATCATAACTTTTGTGTGATTTTGGAAATTTCAGCAAGTACACCTTCTTGGGAAAAGTGTGCACCTCTCTTGGGCACTAGTCTTATAGGGTTTTCAAGCACCCTCTTGTGTGCTAGGTTTTCTTGGTGGTGAAGGTATTTCTCTTGAATAATATAGCAAAGGATTTGGCTGGGTTTACTTCCCTTGTTGAGAAGGGTTTCCCAGGATACTTCTTATGTTCTTGTGCATGGTGTTTCTTCTTGTGATCTTGGTTGCTGCAACATTATTGGTTATGGTTAAGATAAATGTTAAAAATGGATGAACTTCATGCTTAACCTTGCTTATTGAAAAATCAACACATATCCCTTAACCTATTATAAATATCTTTGTCCCTCCCTTTTGATAGCTTTCTAAGAATTTCAATTGGACATGAGTGACGACACTGGCGAGCTATCTAGACTGTGATATTTAGATTGGAGTTCCCCATTATCAAGTCTGACAGTTAAATAAGGAAAAGCATTTATCTCCAGAGACGATAGTAGCGAGCGAAATGTGACTTCTTAGCTAGGACTCCAACAAACCATCAAGGCTTAATTTAGGTTTTCTTCATACTTCTTTATCCCAGATGCAAATAAGGATAAATTTCGGTTTGCTTCACACTTATTTATCCTAGATGCAGATAAGTAGAAGACGGTTTCAAAGATAATCATTTTGAGACAGATAATAAAAAAAAAATCAGTGGATCAAATTCCTTATGAAATGTTTTTCCACTGATATTTAGAAACATGAGGAAACAACATAATAAAAAAAGAAAACCAAATTCCTCACTAAGATAGTTTTCAACCAATTAAGAATTTACATAGCAATGTCAACTCCTCAATTATTCATTACTAGTATTTCAGTTTTCAACTTTGAATTGTATCAAGAACAATAAAATAAATTTAGAATTTTTTTTTTGATAGTTAAACAATTAAAAAACTTATTGGAGCAGATTTATCACCATCCTTGGCATCAAAAAACACACTAAGATTTGTCCTTGGAGTACAATCAACATCACTTGCAGACCTCCAAAACACTTCCTTTGCATTACTTTTGGAGCAACCTTCAACTTCTGCCAAATTATACTCATAAGCTTCATTTTTTTCATCTATGGCATCATCTTCTTTCCAACCTGGAATTATAATACTCCTAATTCAAGATCTACCATTGGTTGGAACAAACTCCATCGACGTTTCACTTGAGCTCAAATACTCTCTTGGAGTAAAAAAATCCTCAAACAATTTTAATTTGTTTCCATGTTCAACAGGTGTTTTCTCGCTGACTCGGTTGTGTTATCACACAAATTATAGGTTGGGAAAATCCTGACCTAATCCATAAGATGGAAATAACTATGGGAGAGTCTACCCACTATCACCTTAGATCAAACCTACCCTCACTTTAGTGAAGGAGAAATCCTACACAACGGGGGAATCCCGGGAGACCCTAGGGGGAAATGAGATGGAAAGTGAGGTTATGGAAGATGATGCTCCTATAGTTCAAAATAATAAGTGGAAAGTGGATTGGGAACAAGTCTCAGAGATGGTTAATGGTTTCCAAGTGCTTGAGTACTTGCGGAAGATAGTTTTACCTGTCCGAGACGCAAGAAGAGACAAGTATACGAGCTCAAAGATTAAGTGGACAAGAAAGTTAAGATTGTTGTCCCAAACTATAGTGGTAAACAAGAGTATATATCAGCAATGAATAAAGCTAATTACTGCATATTTAACCACTCAAAGCATAAAATATTTATTGAGAAGTGAAGCATAAAACAAGTAGATTAGCTCCCAATACTTTAGCACAAACTTCAGTGGTATTAGAGTGTTGTTTTATGAAGTTTCTAGAGTATGTTTGTAACAGAAAAGTGGTTTTATAAAATATTTTCTACTACAACAAGTTTCAACCATGAGAATAAGCAAGTAATCCAATAAAAATTTCAACAATAAGCAATAGAATGATAGTAATGGATTACAAGTAAATTTCCATAGTTGAAATGCAAGTTAAAATTGAAGATATAGAGTGATTTGTTGTTGTCCTAATAGTTGTAAATTTTATTAAGTTATATATCCAAGGATACTAGGCCAATCAAGATGCCCTAGAGGCTTTAGCAAGCTTCAAGCATCAAGAAAATATTCCAAGATGAAAAAAATCAATATCTTTCTAAATCATGTTTCCGAATGAAAATAATTTATTTCTCCAATGCAAATAAAGATTAGTGCCTTGAAAAATGGGTTATGGAGTCTTCTTTTATTAAGTTAGGTCTACTAAATATCAAGGGGTGTAATCCCTTTTACTCCCTTGATATAGCAACCCTAACAAGGTAAAGTCTAGGATGGTGTAAACCCTTTTACTCCTCCTAACAACCTTTGCAATAGCATTTTCAACAAAAAAAAATGATAAAACTTGGTGGAGGTTGTAAACACTTATAATTCTCCAAGGATATAGCCAATAAAAACCATGGAACAAAAAACAAATAACAAAGTGCATATTTTCCTTACCAATTCCAAAAAAATGGCAAGACAAACCCTAGTTACCTAGTATTTTTCACCATCAAATCAAGAGAAAGAACCAAAAAGAGATAGAACACCAATTCAATCCATAAGACAAGAGCTAAACCACATCACAAGAGAGAGAGATAATGAATTAGCCCAAGAGGGGCACAAATTTAAGCAAAATAGTCATCTCACAATGGGAGATCTATGATGAAAATGAAATAGAAATTATCCGCATTTATACAAATCCTATAAAAAGTGTTTTTCCACTTACCTTTAGGGTAAACCAAAAATTAAGGGGCCAACAACCCTTAATTTTCCTCTTTACAACTTTAAATTTTATTTTTCACATAAGAAAACCATAAAAGAAACATGACATCACCCCTTTAGGGAAACGTTTTGGCACTTGGAGAAATTCGTTGAGCTTGGAGGTGAAATGTTGGGCCTCCAAAGGCCTTCCTCTCATATTCTAAGGTCCCCTCCATCAATTCAAGGTATCTCTCCATCCAAATGTGTCAAGTTTCAAGTCAACCACACCACCACTCTAAACCCTAGCCCAAGGGTGACGTCAAGCCCTCCAAATGTGACGTTTTGACCTCCAAAGGAAAAAACGTTGGGCTTGTAGGGGCTAGGTGAGGTCATCAAAAATTTCTCTCAAGCCTCCAAAGGTTTTCATCATCATCTAATGTGTAGGCCAAGGTATTCATCATGTGGGCTTCATGCCCCAAGGAATCCCAAGCTAGGATTTTTCCTCCAAAACTGTCCACCAAGCAAGGTCTTGCAAAGATAATTAATACGCCCTCCAAGGATCTAAATTCAAGCACATCATGATAACTAAATCAAATCAATAAAAGAGTCACCTAATAATGTGAATCAAAATCCACCTCATCAAATTAAACAAGTGCTCAGAGACCCTATGCAACTTGCCAAGTTTAGGTATGGGAGGGTTGAAAAAGTGACTTATTGGGTGAATCATCCCCTAAGTCAAGGAGTGTTTCCCAAGTGGACCCCCCTCTAATTCATGTGTAGATGATGAAGTGGATGGAGAATATTTTTTGGGGCATGGGTTTCATGACATACAAGGGATCCTAGTGTGTCATTTATGGGTGCCTTTGTAGAGGGTGTGTTGCACCTTTGTTTTCAATGCATTATTTTTCCAAGCCCATTTATTTCGTTTTTTTTTTTTTTATGTTTCCAGGTTGAATAAAAGGTGGGGCTTCTACCTAAGAATCAAAAACATTTCCCACCTTCATTATAACATAGCCACATTATGCTTCCCCAAGTTGAATACAATGTGTGGGGCTTCTACCTAAGCACGAAAAACATTGCCTACACACGCTCTACCTTGGTTGGTGTTTTCATATTGTTATTTTTCACGGGTCCCATCAGTTTGTTATGAGAGACATTTCATTGTCCTCGGGATCCCTGGGTGAGCATATATAAGGTTCATGATTGGATTTTATAATTTTCTAGCTACAAACATTTAGGCTTTCAACTCCTTCTTCCCATGAAATGAGGGACAATCTCTTCTTGGGTGTGTACACCCAAAAATACCAAAAGATAAGGAGGTGAGGGGGATAAGTGTGGAAAGTAGTAAGTATGATTGGGAATGGAACCATAACTTGTCAATGGGACCTCCTAGTAGCAAACCCATCCCTAAGGGTGACCACTTACTATGGCACAATGTCAACCACCAAGGTGAAACAGGGTAAGGAGCATAACTTCCAAGAAAATGTTACATAATCAAAGGCATATTTTAAATGCAACAGACTCAAATGCCTCAAATATTGAAATGATACTCACCATAATATCTGTCTTGTACCTCATGGAGAAAGACCTAATGTCTTTCAGAAGCAATCTAGTGTGGCAGATACCATCATGATGAATCTGATATCTGTGGTGGTGAGGTAGACCTTTGTCTGTACAAGTGGACACTATCAGTCATCTATCTCTTGGTACTCCATATATGCAACCTGAGGGCATCTAGACGTCATCTCCTTAGTTATCCCTAGGAAATGGGGATAACATCTGGATTTACTTGGGGAAATGTAGTCTTCGTAGAGTGCATGAGAACCACAACACCTCCTGGTTAGACCTGTGCCTACACCGAAACAAACAAACGTAAAATATAGGGTAGTTCTATCACCCTTCATCCATATATATCAAAATAAAAACTCAAAAATAAAAACTAATCTAGAAAAGAAAATTTTGCATTTTTTCAAAAATTTCTAAACTAAATAAGTAATATAATGAAAGCAATATGAAAGTAGGAAAAAATGAAACATAAAATCTAGATAAACTACCATGAGCAATCAAAATGAAAATGCAAGAAAACTAGATGACCTAACTACTTACTTGGATCCTGGGCCCTGAACAAGTCAAGTACCTTGAATGTAGGGTCGGAGAAGATACCCATCCACTGGTAATGGAATATTTTTCGCATACAAGACTGTCAAGAAGTATTTCTCTTTCTCGGAGTTCTTATTGATGATGTAAGGGCCATGCCAAGAATTTTTATCCTTCTGGTCGTATTTAGGCGTGTCCTTCCTCTTATCCCACATGAATGCAAGACTTCCTTCATTGTAGTTGATGTAAGGTATATATTCGATGTAAGGATACGAAGGAGGTTCTGTGTTGACTACATATTTAATGGTTTTCTCACGTTCTTTGTTCTGTTTATCCTTTTTCTTTAATATTTGGATGGACCTTGGTTCTTTCCCTTGGAACTTCGCAAGCTTCTCCTTGTACTCAATTTTCCTTGTGAGTAACGTATCTATGCAATCTTCCTATGCAAAAGGAAGATCACATGGATCATACTCAATGATTTGGTGATGTACATCAAATTCACACTCACTAGTGTAATCAAGACTGTTGGGATCCATCACATGCTTCTCATCCCTTTCCTGACTATACAAAATCTCAAAAGTACCATCCCCCATGGGAATATGTGCGTGGGTGAGATCCATACTGAGGAAACCCCCAAGAGCATCGGACCAAATTCTTGATAGAATAATTCCTCAAGCATCTGGAATATCAATCACCAATATGTTCATAATGAGGTTGATATGAGGAAAGTCAATCAAGTAAATTTCAATTGTTGGCACAAGGGCAGACTTGGGGTTCAACGCTTCAACAACGCACCAACAAAACCCTAACTACCGGCCCTTTCAGCAACACCTGCAAAGCAAATGAAGTCTCACCCGAGGTAGAGTTAGGGGTTGCTGCAAGACTCAAGTGTATGCAACCTAGCTAGGACACATATCTATGATTACAACACCTCAACAAAGCACTTAGAAATCGTTATTCATCAATACTTGATCTTAGTTCACAGCGCAGACAAACCCTAATTACAGAGCAACGCAGTATTCAACCAAATCTAACACATCCAAGCACTAAGCACATCAAAATAGATCATATCTAACATTCGTTCACATGGCTAAGCACTAAACTATCATATCAGATATATCTAAACACTAAGCACAAAGCATAAATCACATGAACAATATAACAACCATAATGCACAAAGCAACCATAACACAAGATATACGTGGTTCACCCCCATCTTGGGGCTATGTCCACCAACTCTTCTTCTCTTTATTACTTTCCATCAATCATATACATTCATAGAGCCATGAGATCCCACTTCACATAGGACAAGAGATATGTGCACACTTCTCCAAATCCTCCTTCCCCAAGCTAGGTTACAACACAAATTCCTCTTACAATCTACACAACCTTCTTACATCCACTTGCACTTAGCTCTACAAGTATTCAACACAACATGCACAAAGCATTTACAACTATCACTTGCACTTAGCACAATACCACACAAATCTCCTTGGTCTAGTAGTTACTTCTTACATTGCCTAGACATCTATTTATACATTACAAAAAGGGCCTAAGCCGACATCCCCATACCCGTTACATAAACCCTAACCCCAAAAATGCCCTAAAAAGGGGTCGAGATCCCACGATATCTACTTTGACTTGTGCTCCGCCTTCAACTAGCCTGTTGAAGTCCCAAAAACAGGTCAAACATGCCCAAGGTTCCCCAAAACTTGGTCAAGGGTCAACATGCCAAGCCAATAATTTTTGTCCTTCTGATCATATTTAGTCTTGCCCTTCCTCTTATCCCACATGAATGCAATAATTCCTTCATTGTAGTTGATGTAAGGTATATCTTCGATGTAAGGATATGAATGAGGTTTTGTGTTGACTACATCTTTAATGGTTTTCTCACGTTCTTTGTTCTGTTTATCCTTTTTCTTTGATATTTGGATGGACCTTGGTTCTTTCCCTTGGAACTTCGCAAGCTTCTCCTAGTACTCATTTGTCCTTGTGAGTAACGTATCTATGCAATCTTCCTATGCAAAAGGTAGATCACATGGATCATACTCAATGATCTGGCAAGGTACATCAAAGTCACACTCACTAGTGTAATCAGGACTGTTGGGATCCATCACATGATTCTCATCCCTTTCCCGACTATACAAAATCTCAAAAGTGTTATCCCCCATGGGAATATGTGCATGGGTGAGATCCATACTGAGGAAACCCCCAAGAGCATCGGACCAACTTCTTGATAGAAGCATTCCCCAAGCATATGGAATATGAATCACCAATATGTTCATAATGAGGTTGATATGAGGAAAGTCAATCAAGCAAATTTCAACATCTTCACAAAGTCCGTAAACTTTGAATTTATTAGAATCAATACCACAGGCATTTCATAAGGTAAGGTCATCTTTAAATCGATTTGTTCCATCACTTTCAATGAAATCACACTTGTCGAGGCTTCGTATTCCAGCATACAATTGTTCAAATAGAGACCATTTATCCCCAAATAAAGATAGAAGGGGGGGTTATTATCTTTTTGTCGGTCAAGATACATAGTATTCAATATTATTGGAGGGTCCTCCTTTTTGGTTGGTACTTTCGATAACTTCAATACTTCTCTTCTCAAGGATGGGATCTTTGACATTTCCATCACAAGGATTTTCATATACCACTTTCGAAACATAGTTGGAACACCTATATTCAACTAAATCCCCTCTCCCATCGAAGTTGGTTTTGGAAGCAATTCACCGACTGGAGGTGGGGGTGGTGGGACCACCTTCTATGTATATGGAAGACGAACTTCCACCTCTAGATGAAGTGGAGTGGAAGGTTGTATTGGGGGAACTGAATCCTTGTTTCTTCTTGTGTAGGTCAAAACTTCATTTCTTCTCAATTCCTTTCTCTGATCCTCTATTAACTGATTCAACACTCTGAATTCATCAATCTATTCTTGAGTAATATCTTCTTCTAGGAATTTGCAAATAATGTCCATGAATTTTATACCATCATAGGAGTCTTCATCATGTCGGGGATACTCATCATCCCGATGAGCTTCTTGGCAAGGACAACACCATGGTGTTTCTTTTGTGTTGACCATTGCAACCCAGTTCAACGTGTCGGGAGATTTTTCCTCTTGCTAAGGCTTCGACTTCCAACCTGTGGCATCCCTCTGTTGTCTAGTAAATTGAGTTCTGAAGGCACATGGATACTAAAAAGGGTCAACCTTTGAGTCAAGAATATTCTCTTCAATTTCTTCGGTATACTCTTTGGCTTGTGCCAAATTGGTGGGTTTCTTATCCTTCAATATGAAACATAATTTCCCATCAAAAGAATTCATATAAAGGATATGAATAACTGCATCTGGAGGACGTATATATGTCGGGATTTGGCTGTGCAATCTATCAAATCTATTTTCAAATTCACTCACTGTTTGATTCTCTTTCTTCTTTATCTTATTGAATTGAGCTACACGCATTTTGTTGTCCATCTGTTCTTGAACAAATTAACAAAATATTTATAATATGCTACTGGTTATTAGGAAGGCTCATGAACCATCTTTGGGCATCTTCAGTGAGTGACGAGGCTAGAAATATCATTGCTACGTCTTCATGTCTACTTCTGTATTTTTCATATCTCATCCCATGGCATAGATATGATCGTCAACCATGATCACATTATTCCCCGAGAACTTTTGCAACCATTTGTGAGACTCTTTTGGCATGGTATTGGAATATTTGGGGATGGTGACCATGTTTAAGGGTTTGTAGAGGTCTTTTTCCCAAGGGTGAGCCAACCGATCAAGGGGAAGGGTAACATGGAAAAGGGTTTTGACAATGAGATATTTGAGAGGTGGCCTTCTTTGGTAAATCTTAGAAGGCTTGAATCTTCCTGGGGGAAAGGTCTTAAGGGAAGGTGGTTTCTGGGATGGTGGATCCGCCAAATGAGATTTAAGAAGATCTCATCAAGGGTGGAAAGGGAATTTACTTCAAGTGGAGTTTTCAGGAAAGTTATGGTTTAAGGCTTAGAGATGGAATATTTCCAAAGTGTTGTTAGGGAATGAAAGAGGATTCAAAATCCTCCACGACAGAGGTGCAAAAATGTTATCGCACAAATTGCAGGTTGGGAAAATCTTGACCCAATCCATGATATGGATATAACTGTGGGAGAGTCTACCCAGTGTCACCTTAGATAAACCCTCCCCTCACTTTAGTGAAGGATAAATCCTACACAAGGGGGGAATCCAAGGTGACCCTAGGGGGGAATTAGATGGAAAGTGAGTTTGTAGAATATGATGCCCCTATAGGTCAAACTACTAAGTGGAAAGTTGTTTGGGAATAAGTATCAGAGATTTTTAATGGTTTCCAAGTGCTTGAGTACCCACAGAAGATAGTTTTAAATGCCCGAGACACAAGAAGAGACATGTATACAAGATCAAAGATTAAGTGGAAAAGAAAGTTAGGATTTCTATCCCAAACTACAAAATAATCAAGAGTATATATAAGCGAGGAATAAATTTAATTACTGCAGATTCAACCACTCAAAGAATCAAAGATTTATTGAGAAATGAAGCATAAAACAAGTAGATTAGTTCCCAATACTTTAGCACAAACTTTAGTGGTATTAGAGGGCTATTCTATGAATTTTTTTAGAGTATGTTTGTAACATCCAAGTGGCTTTAGAAAATATTTTATTTATCATCAAGTTTCAACCACGAGAATAAGCAAGTAATCCGACAAAAAGTTCACCAATAAGTAGTATAAAGATAGTAATGGCTTACAAGAAAATTCCCACGGTTGAAATGCAAGTTTAAATTGAAGATATAGAGTGATTTGTTGCAGCCCTAATGGCTATATATTTTATTAATTTATAGCTCCAAGGATAATAGGAAAATCAAGATTCCCTAGAGGCTTTAGCAAGCTTAAATCATCAAGAAAAGATTTTAGCTTGAACAAAATCAATATCTCTCTAAATCATGTTCCCCAATGCAAATAATTTATTTCTCCAATGCAAATAAATATTAGTGCCTTGAAAAATTGGTTATGGAGTTTTCTTGTATTAAGTTAGGTCTACTAAATCTAAAGGGGTGTAAGCCCTTTTACTCCTTGAGATAACAACCCTAACAAGGTAAAGTGTAGGAGGTGTAAACCCTTTTACTCCTCTTAGCAACTTTTGCAATAGCCTTTTAAACAAACAAAAATGAAAAAACTTGGTGGAGGTTGTAAACAATGATAATTATCCAAGGATCTAGCCAATAAAAACCATGGAACAAGAAAGAAACCTAACAAAGTGCAGATTTTCCTTACCAATTCCAAAAAATGCCAAGACAAACCCTAGTTACCAAGTATTTTTTACCATCAAAGTAAGAGAAAGAGCCTCCAAGAGATAGTGCACCACTTCACTCCATAATACAAGAGCTAAAACACATCACAAGAGAGAGAGAGAATTAATTTTCCCAACATGGGCACAAATTTCATCCAAGTAGTCATCTCACAATGGGATAGCTATGATGGAAATGAAATAGAAATGATCCTTATTTATACAAATCCTCTAAAAAAAATTTGTCCACTTAACTTTAGGGTAAAACACAAAGTTGGGGGGACAAAAACCCTTACTTTTCCCCTTTACAACATTAAATTTTATTTTTCACATAAGAAAACCCTAAAATAAGCATGACGTCACCCCTTTAGGGCAATGTTTTGGCACTTGGAACAATTCGTTGAGCTTGGAGGTGAAACATTGGGCCTCCAAAGGCCCTCCTCTCATGCGCTAAGGTCCCCTCCATCAATCCAAGGTATCTCTTCATCCAAATGTGACAAGTGT
>SNQJ01S0014659.1:67162-78186 GCA_010110895.2 Picea sitchensis
GTTTTGGGATCTTTGTGATGTGTACATGTGATAATTTTTATGATGTTTTATGGTGCCTGATCTATATGCTTTGACAAATATTTGATGACTTATGTATGTGTGATGATGTCTTGATGTGATAAATGGAAATCTAACACTAGGTTAGCCATGTTATCTACTATTTGATTAAATTGTCATGGAATATGTGTAAATTTAATTGAATCAAAATTGCGAGATACGAGTCTAACTTGCAGGTATTTGAGAAAGAGGAAAGGATCGTGGACACGGTACACATTGTTGAGTTGCAGGATGACAAGCTGGGAATATAATAAGACACTAAGGTGATGAATGTGGCGATGACTGGCCTTGGCGAGGAGGCCAATGACAACTGCATATTCTTCTTGGTTGTTGGTTTTTGAACCCAAACATATGTCGTTGGAGTGGAGAAGTTCATGTGAGGGGGTGTAAAGGGCCCAAGCGACCGAAGTGAGATTCTATGTCCAGTGGCTAGCTCCGTCAGTGTAACCAATGTGGTAGACTGATGGAGGAGACATCTGTCAATAACACGAATGGTAGATCAGGCATAAGAAGTGGAGGTGAAAAAAGAAGATTAAACTCTACAAATGTGTACGAAGAAAAATCCTAGTGTAGAATGACTACGCTCAAGCGTAAAACTTCTTTAAGTACAACCCATTGATGAGATATTTAAGAGGGTAGCCTTCTAGAGAGGCTAGGATGTATGCGCCTTTAGTGGGGCAGTGTTGGACGATGTAGGGTCCATGCCATAATGACTCGAATTTCCCATGGTCGAGAGTATCATGAGCGATATCATAGGCTAGGATGAGATCTCCTTCGTTGAATGAGCAAAGGTTGACATGGTGGTCAAAGGTGGATTTAGACCATTTTTTAGCTGCCTCATTATTCTATAATGAAGAAAGACGATATTCATCTAGTGATTCCAAGTTCAGCAAGCACTGCTCCATTGGAGCAGTGTCAGGTAATAGCTCGATGGCGGTGCACAACGTGGGAATTTCACACTCGATGGGGAGGGTGGACTCAATCCAATGGACGAGATGAAATAGTGTAAATTTGATGGTAGTTTTAACTATCGTGTGATAAGCCCATAATGTTGAAAACAACATATGATGTCAATTGGTCTTATGTTTGTTGACAGTGCGTTGCAACATGGTTTTGAGGACTTTGTTGACAACCTCGACCTATCCATTGGACTGAGGGTAGTATGGGGAGGAAAAATCATGGGAGAAGCCTAACCTTGAGGAGAGTTCGACGAAGATCTCATTCTCAAATTTTTTACCATGATCAGAGACTAACTGTAGTGGGACTCCGAAACGGGAAATGACGTGGTTGAAGAAAACACACACTATTGTGTCAGTGGTATTGTTGAAGGTAGGCATGGATTCAACCCATTTGGTAAAGTAATCTACTGCCACGATAATGTACTTGTGTTCATTTCTATATGGAGGGTTGAAAGTCATGAAGTCTATGCCCCATTTTCATAAGGGGTCAATAGTGATGACTAGATGTAGAAGAGCAAGTGGAACTCGAGCTTTGTTTGCATAAAGCTGGCATTTGTCGCATCGCTTGACAGCGTGGATGCAGTCATGAAACAATGTGGGCCAAAAGTATCTGGATCGAATGATTTTTTGGACAGTGGACATACCTGGGAGGTGTCCACTGCAAGTGCCGCTATGAAAATCGTTCAAGACTTTGTCTACTTCGTCGATGGTCAAACATCGACGGAGTATGGTGTCGACCCCACGTCAATAAAAAAAGTCACTGATGAGGAGGTACCAAGGGGCTTGATAGCGAAGGTGTCGACGATCATCTCGAGAGAGGTGAGACCCAAAATTATATGTCTGAAGGTAGACAAGAAGGTCTCCATACCAGGGGTCATTCGAGGGGATGTAGAAGAGGTGTTCATCAGGGAAATCCGTGTTGACGGGTGAACTTGTAGTGTCTGAGGGAAACATCGTGATGAGTTCAGCGAGAACAAGTTCTTTCTCGATTTTGGGAGTTGAAAACTCTAGGTCATATTCCTGAAGGATGACGATCCATCGATCAAATTTTTCGTCGACTAAGCAAGTATTGCATGGGGTTTGAATCTTCCACGACTTTAGTAGTGCGAAGCAAGATATAATGACGTAGTTTCTGGACTGCGAGGACAAATGCGAGGGTGAGTTTCTATTCATGATTGTATTTCAGGGGTGGTCCTGAAAGATTTTTACTGATGTAGTAAATAACATGCTCGTGGCCATCATCCCCTAGTTGGATGAGAACTCCTTCTACTGATACAGTTGAGGCCGATAAGTAGAGGATGTAATCGCGATCATAGTCAGGAGGACTAATCAAAGGGGCATTGGATAGCACCATTTTTAAATCATCAAAAGTTGTTTGGGCATGTTCATCCCATCAAAATGGGATATCATGACGCAATAAGTGAAGGAAACCATGCATGGGAGTGGTGTAATCAGGGACAAAGCGTCTTAAAAAGTTGTCTTTTCCTTGTAGGCTCTGCAGTTGGTGCAAATTCCTAGGTGGTGGAATTTATGTGATAGCTTGGACCTTGAGGGGGTATACTGTGATGTTGTGTTGGGAGACGATGAACCCAAGGAGGCATCCGAGATGAAAAATACACACTTGAGGGGGTTCAAGTGGATATTGTACTAGTGACATCATTGAAAAATGACTCGTAAGTCATCTAGATGTTGTGTTCATTTCTTGTATTGAGCAGTGAGGTCATCCAAGTAAGCGAGGATAATGTGAGCAATATCATGGTAAACATATGTCATGGCCCTTTGGAATGTAGCGCCAGCATTCTTGAGTCCAAAAGGCATGACATGATAAGCAAAAGTACCCCATGGGATAGTAAATGTGGTTTTATATTGATCTGTTGGATGGATTTGAATTTGATTGTACCCAGAGAACCCATCCATGAAGGACGGGGCTTCGTGGCCTACACATTCATCGGTGATTTGGTCAATGAAAGGTGTGGGGAAGTTGTCTTTGGGACAAGCATGATTGAGATCACGGAAGTCAATGCAGACGCAAATATTGCCCTATTTTTTGTTAACAGGGATGGGGTTGGAGACCCATGACGTGTATGTGATGGGGTATATGAACCCTACAACATGTAGTTTGTCAATTTAGGCTTTGATAGCAACGACTTTGGATGGTTGAAGTGTTCGTTGATTTTGATGTACTGGGGTGACATCGGGCCATGTGTTGATGCAATGTTCGATGATAGAAGGATCGAGGTCAAGAATCTTTGTATATGACCAGGCAAAAATATCATGGTACTCCTAAAAGAGAGATTTGCAATATATGAGTTCCTCAAGGGAGCATGCGGTGCCAATGGTGATTTCCTCTATGATTCCTGATTTGATGGAAATGTCGATTTTTACAATGGGGGAAATGTTGGCCATGTTGCCATCTTCAAAAGCATCAGGGGCAGGGATAGGGTTGTTGAACCAGTCTATATGCCCTGATGGAATAAAATCATTCGTTTTGATTGTGCACATGGAGGCTTGTCTAGGAGGGTCAAAGGCTTCCTGTGAGAGAAAAAGAGCTCTATGATGGAGCGCATTCCATGGGCAATCGGGGGTAGTTAGTTCCTCCAGGATATCTTCGTCGCAGTGGAAAATGTGAGAATATAGGGGATCCGGGGAAGTAACATCAGTGACTTTCACTGTGTGGTTGTCTTCTGGTGGTGAAGATGTAGGGGGGGTATCACAACTATGATGAGATGGCATGCTTGACATAAACCAAATGTCTAGATACTGTGGGTTGTAAATTGTGGTCGGGGGTAATATTTCCTAGGGGAAATGAACCAGGGAATTGGGAGTATTTGGGGGAAAATCCTCAAACAATATATCCATGAACCATGGAGGGGTAGGAAGTGACTCAGGTTTAGGAGAGGTGATGTGATCAGTATCTGGAGAAGGGGTGGGGGGAATCACTAGTAGTATAGGAAGTGAGGTGGGTGGAGGATTTTGAGTAAGGGACATTTGATGACGTTTTTATTCAATGATCGAAGGACACTGGTACGTGAAATGATCAAGTGATTCACAAAGAGAGAAAGGACACCTCATCCATTCGTTGACTGAGATCAAGACATAATGGATGTCGGTAATGTGGGTACTTAATGACTTGGGTGGAGAGGGATCTTGCTAAAAGGTTTGGCATACAATCGTTAGCATCTGTCGAAATTGAGGTAGAGTTGGGAAATGATGAGTATAGTGGCCATACTCGGAACAAATGGCACACGGGAATTTGGTTTGCAGCCCTTTGTTGCATGCAGTAGGGGAAACTGTGGTAGTACTAGGTGTGCTTGATGAAGCACTGAGTGATGTGGTTTCTCGAGGGAGTTGGATCAGATTGTGTAACTCGGGAAGAGAAGGACATCTATTAGTGTTGTTTCCCTCTCTTTCATATAGTGCGTAAGGAGGTGGAACTCGGGGAGGAAGTGGATCTATGGGATCTTTCTTCTTCTGCCTACCCCCAGCCGTAGCGGGGGTGCTGTCGACGGGGGCTGAGAGTGGTGTGGTTGGAGTTAGTATTGGAATATTCATCGGGATTCCCTCTGATTGGGGAGGGAGGGATGTTTGAGGAACCATCATGGGTGGATGTAGATACCATACTGGAATGGCGAGCACCATGTTGGGAAGGGTAAGTGTTGCAGCTACTTGAAAATATTGTATGCTTGGTGGGGGGTAGAAGAAAGGGATTTGAGTGATGGCTTGGGGAATGGTCTCCAAAACCAGGATTTGACCCTAGGGGAGGGTTTAATAGGGGATAAGTGGTTTCATAGGGTTCTCAGGGGGTTCTTGAGGTAGACTTTCTTCAACTGGTGGGACATCGGGGAGTGGAGAAGCCTCAGTGGGAGGAGTGGTATCTTCAGTTTCAGTTCCATTAGAAGATATGACACACACTTGTGTTGAAGGGTGTATGAGAAGTGGTGCTCCATGGTATGCCCCCAACAAGGATGGATCCTTGAAAATTTTGGGGCTCATATCCATGAGTGGATAGGCGTCAGAAATAGTGTGTACAAGAGGTAAGATGTTATCAATGTTGGAGGAGTGGTTAGGCTCGTAATGTGAAACTTGGTCGATGGTGATGATTTTCCTGTTTTGGGGGAACATCATAGTTAGAAATACAGAAGAGGCCATTGCCTTCATAGCATACATGTATCTATGCCCAAAAAAGATGTTGTAATCGAGTGGGACGTCGATAACCTCGATGTCGATTAGGATGGTTTTTCCCTCAAGTTCAATGGGGACATTTTGAAAGAGTCCTTCAGGAGAGGATGGTCATCTGTCATTAGCTCTCAAAGTGATGGCGGATGGTATTAGCTCAGGGGAGCCAAGTTTATTCCATACAATTTTGGACATGATGCATGTGGATGCACCTTGATCAATGAGACATCGATGAACCGTGATGTTCTAAATATTGACTGGTATCTGGAAAGCTACCAAAGCGGGGAGACAAGGTTCTCCACAATCTAGATCAAATGTGATGAGTCTAGTATCAGCTGGGTCGACTGCCCCCAAGGCGAATAGTAAGGATTTTCGTTGAGTTGGACAGTTTTGGAGGACCTCCAATACTGACATGGTTGCAGGATATTGCACCAAGTCATCGACCAGACTGTAATTGTGCACCACCCTAGCTTGAGGGTTGTTGACATTCTGTCATAATTGGATGCGAGGGATACGAATGGTGGGTTCAGTGTTAGGGTGTGGAATCATCAATGGTGGTCCGAATGTAGCTCGAATTGCTTCCGCAGTGGTGGGAGTAGATTTAGGGGGTGCGTTGTATTGACGACTATGCGCGTTTGCAAAAGAATTTTTCTTCACTAGTGAGGAGGATATTGCGATCTGCCATATTTCCAAGGTTTTGATATTGTCCCATCTGTGGTGGGGAAAGATGCATCTCATGTTGGGTATTCATCACACCTTGGTGTGGAATAGGGTTTTTCAACATAGCCGGGGGTGGTTTTTGCAAATATTTTTGTGGGGCCTCCTGAGGGGTAGGTGGCACTGGAGGACATGGCATGTTCATGGAATATTTCATCCGTTTGAAGTCAGAAATTTGGGGCCAATGGTGAGTGTAATGACCATGCTCACCGCAAAGAGAACAAGGGAAGTTTGTACAAATGTTGTTGTTGTTGTTCCTCCCTTGGAATTTGTTGTTATTGTCCCCTTGAGGGTTTTGGTTACCTTGGTTCTGGTTGCCCCCAACAGATTTTTTTTGTTGGGGGTTATTTCCCCCTAGTTCTGGGTTATTATTGTTTCATTTTTTCCCTTTCTTCTTGGCATTATTCGGTTGATGGGATGGATTTTTGGTATTCATTTGTTCAAAATTTTGAAATTGTTGAATGGGAGAGGGTTGAACAAAGTTAACCCTAGCATGTGGTTGTCCTTGTGGGGGAGCAATTGGCTGTGGAGGACCAGGAAATGGAAAATAAAAATTATTTTGTGGCAATGATCCATAGGGTGCATAGGAAGGCGTAGCACTTTCACTAGTACCCATGTTATAAGTTGAGGTAGAGGGGCTACCGGAACTTGGTTGAGAGGTTGAGCACATCATGGGTGTCGACAAGGGTCCACTCATGGGTGGAGGAAGAGAAACAAGGTATGGATGTTGATAAGGAGGGGGGGCGCTAATAAGGGGTTCCTCCATATATCGACGAATATTGGGGTGTGTCATACATAGGTGGTGGTTGGACGTATGTATTGTGGTGTGTTGTGGTACCAATCAATCCATCCTCCATGTGAGAAATCCCAAGTTTGTCCTGGCCGAACGGTACGAGTCTCGGGGCGTCAGGGATTACTGTGTATAAGTAACCTGATTGAGCATAAATGTGGTTGTATTGTTGAGCCTTGTTGATGGCTTCCTCTTCGATTGGGGGAAGGTGGATGCTACATCTTTGGAAAGGATAGAGATGAGTGATCTGAGAAACCAATCAAGGCATTGTTCTTTGGTGGTTTCTTCTTTTCATAAACTACATCATCGACAATTGCAGCCCACAATTTCCACCTAGGTATATGTCCTAAAATTTGGCTACTAGGTACCTCGGTCAAAGTGCAACATTTAGATTTTTGACATTAGATATGGGTCACAGGCTGGATCCCTTCCAAGAGTTGGGTGACTCAAGGGGAGATGCACAAAACAATTGGACCTTGGCCTTCGACCCTTCACAGGTATATCCCTTCCTTATGGTGTTAGGAACACTTGAATTGAAGGATTTTAAAGTTCCCTATTTGTCAACTTCTAATGTTTTAACATGTTAGAACTAGAAAACGAGGGGTTATTTGGATTCCTAACCCCAAGATCATACCTAGACTAAAACATTTCTTTTGGCACCTCCTGTGGAGGAAAACTTAGTGAGTTTTTAGAAAAACATTAGATGTGGTTGGTTGAGAGATTGGGGGTGTGAACCAATCTTGTTGGAATTAAGTGGGTGTGGATAATTTCTTCAAGAAATAGTGGGATGTTTCAGAATCCCTTTGGAGGAAAATTACTTCAACCTCCACAATTCGAGATAAAATTATGTGAGTGAGGAGTGACTTTGTGTGTGAGCAAGTGAACAAATATATCAAATTTTAATAAGTTGGGTGTCAATTTGCAACATGTGGACTTCCTGTGGTCCTTACAAATCTTGATTACCTATCTTACTAGATGTTGTTGGTACAACCTTGCAGAATTTTAAAAGCCCTAAAGAACTAGCATGTGAACATGTGGGTCCTTACCAATCCTTTAAACTCCCTAATGTGATTTAATCTAAGAAATATTTGAAAAACTATCCTAGATTGCAAGCATGTGGGCATGTATGGGCCCGTTACTTTAATATTTAAACTCTCCTAGTGATGTAAACTAAGAAAGTAGCTTAAAAAACTATCCTATTTTTGTAGCATGTGGGCATGTATGGGCCCTTACAAATTTAAGATGTTTGAAAATAAACTAAGGGGAGCCCTAGGGGGGCTTTGTCGTCTCCTAAATATTTTGTTAAGGGAGATGAGATCTTCCCTTAATCACCTTTCTGATTCTCAAGATCGCTCTATGGCGCGAGAGAAGAGCATACTCAATGATTAAAGTTTGATTTCTTGTCCCAATGCAAGTGTTTTTATATGTGATAGTAAAGAATCTCAACTTAACTTTTACAATCAAAACAAGCCATCCATGTGGAAAATAAAAGAAAAAGAGGAGAAATATGGTTCTTTTTAACCCATTAAGTTCCTATGTTTTGACTAACCCCTCATGTGGGAAGAGAATCTAAGTGTGGTGCATTTACAAATTGCATAACAACAAGGTTTTGAAGGCTAGGGGCCTTCAAATCATCACGAAAACTCTTACAATTTTGGAATTCTGGACAGATGTAAAGGTTACAGTTCAAACAGAGGCGCAGTGGGCGCACAATGTGCAGAGAACTAGAGATATTTTAGCGCAAAGTGTGCAAAATGTGCAGAGAAACGAAGTGTTGTTGGCGCACAGTGCTCGGAATGGACGTCTGTGGGCTGGAACACCTGCGCACATTCTGATACACATCGAGGGGGGGGGGGATTTTAAGTGGAACTCTCCTCCTCCAACTCCAAACTTATCTCTTGACAGGTGAGGCTAGGCTGGTTGTGATCCCTGCAAGGAAAATGGGTCAAAAAGAAGTGCTCAAATTGCCCAAATAGGGAGGA
Organism: Picea sitchensis; assembly: GCA_010110895.2. Classification (NCBI taxonomy): domain Eukaryota; kingdom Viridiplantae; phylum Streptophyta; class Pinopsida; order Pinales; family Pinaceae; genus Picea; species Picea sitchensis. Next base: position 75,844 of record SNQJ01S0014659.1, read on the forward strand.
AATTGATACCTTGTCCCCAGTATGGTCACCGATCCATTGTGTTTGTTTCGTCACTTGGGTGAGAAAAACAAGGGAACTTACAAGTCTAGTTGGGCCGGCTAGACAAGACATAGGTTAGTGTATGAATTAAATAATCCAAGCACATGAAATAAACAAACAACTAAACTAGAAACAATTAAAGAAATAACTAAGGAAATGAAATTGAAATTCATAAGGAACTTTGAACCAAAATCAATCAACCAAATGAATAATGATTATTCCATCAATGGATAACTATATTAGTTGGTAAACACCGTAGAGAAAGAAGGACTGGTGGATCCCCTCTTCCTCCTTGGGAGGGATCTTGAATCCCCTATTGAGAGCTCTTCTTACAATGATAAACTAGAAAGCAAATGGTGAAGAAATCCAAGTCTATTCCCTCAAGAGGTGAGGTGAATAGCTTATTGAGATGTTGCTAGAATGCTCCAATAATAAAAGAGGTTTCTTGAGGGAGGATAGAGGCAACATAACAATACTATGAGATTCTTAAATTATTAGTGCACCCATGGCCTCCTTTTATAGCATGTCTTTGAGACAATATTAAACCGGTTCTTAGTGTGGACAAGGGGCCCTTTAGGGAATCCTTAGGTATTTGACCAGCCCCCCATTCAGATTCAACTCTAATTTAAGGGTCAAATCAAGTTGGGAGTTGGTCCAGAAGTGGGTGAGGGGCCGATAAGAACCATAAATGCGTCTTTCACAGGAGTGTGCGGATTTTCTCATACACAGTCGCGCATATGGTACATTGTGCACTCTACAAGCTTCTTTGGCCCACACACTGTGCACACGCTTCCTTTAGTGTTTTAGTGCATGTCAATTTTTTGACTAGTTGTATAGTTTTTGCTTCTTGGAAATTCTTTTTTGGTGTTGTAGGTGAACTAATAGGTGTTTGGAGATGTTGTATTCCTATAACCATTTGCATGCGATGTTGCAGATGGAATTTCAGTGATAATAACTTGCACCCATTAGTTGATTATGTCATGGTCACTTGTAACTGTGGATTCGATTGCCTATTTCAATAGATAGTTGAAGTCCAAATCTTAACGCAACAATATTTTCATGTATTAACGTGTCGTGTATGGTCTTTGTTTTTTCAAGCTTTTCAAGTATTAACTATCGTGTATGGTCTTTTTATAAAAAAATTCAACCAAACACACTATTGACACTTTTGTTTGTTCAATTTTTAGCTTTTTAGGGACTTGAGAGTGTGCCACATGCAAAAATGCACAACCTTATCCCTTTTGTATAAATGAAAATTTTCCTTACAGAACCTTAATCCTTATTTTTTCTATGCACAAGATGGGATAAAAATGAATATATTTATTAAAAGGGCATTTGTTGAAAGTTGAAAATATGAATTTCTATATTTATTATTTTATTAAAATTTGTATATTTTTTAAGTGGGGAATAGGAATGTTGAAGTAAGTTAAGGGAAGTTCTCATGTTAATTTTCTTAATTGGAATCATAAAGATATTGCAATTAAAATGATCTTACAATATTACAATAACTTTCAAATTGATGAAAATATTGTAAGTTTTGAAAAGAAAAATAAAATGTAATTCCTCTTGAACTTTATATATATTCTAGAGTAAATTTTATACTTAAATGTATGATTTATAAGATATAATTTTATTTTAAAGATGATAATGAATATGTGGATGATGATGATATTTAAAAGTAATTTCTTTTCATCCCATATATTTTTGTGAATAATTTTTTTAATAATAATATTTGCAAATATCAAAACCAAACCATTAAAATTTAGTAAATAATTTTTACTACACAATTAAAAAATAAATAAAGCTTTGAACCCTAAATTATAATATCACAAATAAACAAATTGTAACACATATATTATAAGTGCATAAAGGTATATTAAACATGTATCAACATAAAATCAATCATTATAAAATTGTCTATTGCATGTTATGTCATTATTGAAATGCTAACTGTTCCATATTACAATATAAAGAAACTGCAACATATACATTATAATGACATAAAGGTATGCTAAACATATATCATCATAAAAACAACCATTACTAAAATTGTATTTCAGTATTAAAATGTGAAGTGCTTCACATTATAGTATACAGAAAGAACACTGCAACTATGTCTATAGAATGTATATAATTGAAATTTTAGAAAAAAATAATTAATCGATTAAATTGTATATATGAAATCTATATTATAGAATGTGTTAGTGTCGTCATTTATTCAGTGAGAGTTGGTCTTAGTCAAGTCAGAGTCTGTGTGTCAAAGCGTGTGAGGTCAGGTACCAAAAAGAAAATGGGTTGAAGTCA
>SNQJ01S0014659.1:95924-135837 GCA_010110895.2 Picea sitchensis
TGGTTTCAATCACCTTCCTTTGTAACTCCTCTTCTTTTTGTTTTTCCTTATTGCCTACAACATTGAAAGAAAACAAACTCTCAAGGGGATTCAAGCCCTCGGGAATCTTATTATTTTCTACAGATATAATCTCCTCGGGCTCAAGAGGTTCATTTTGAATGACAGCACAAATGCTCTTATCGTTAGGGATGGCCTCCCATAATCCTTCATTTTCATAAATGTATGAGCGATGCAGAGATTGGAAAGCACAATCAGGCCAGCGAGGCAAGAATTGTTGAGTAGGAGAGGCTGCAAAGACAGCTAACCGATCAGCTATTGAATTCAACCCCTTCTTAACAAGAGTGATGTTGAAAGATAGAAGGTTCAAGACAAGTGCCCAAACAGTTTAGGAGTATTGTTCCATCATCGTGTTGCTAGGAGAGCATGTCTTACATATCAGATTCACAACAAGTTCAGAATTTTTGAAAACTGAAACCAAGATTAAGGGCGTTCTCAATGCCTAACAACAAAGCTTCGAATTCACCGACATTTTTTGAACAAGAAAACTCCTACTTGTATGACAGATTATGAATCTTTCCTACAGGGGAAACCAAGATAATACCAACCCTTTTACCTTCGTTAGAGTGTGAACCATCAAAGTGCATACACCATAATTCATCATTTGAATCAATTTCTTCTAGAGGAATATTATCCTCTTCAAAAAATATGAAATACACTCCTACATCTTCTTCCATATAGTTTATGCTAGATTATGGAACACTCTCTATGTAGGGTGAAATTATTCCTTCTCTAAGGACTATAATATTCTTACCATTCCAAGGAACAGATAAATGTGTCCTGTCGAGTGAGATGTATCCACTTGTTAGGGCTTTCCAATCTCTTCCCAAGATAATTGAATAATTTCTCACATGCATATCAATCACCTGAATGTTGAGGGTTGTCCTTATCTCAGGATGAGTGCATAAAACCAAGGTTACATCTTTAATCTTGCCTATGGTTGTTTGTTGTAGACTATTATAGGAGAGCATGATTCTGGAATTTTTGTTTGTACATGAAAATCCTAGCTCTTCCATAATAATCTTCGACATGACACTTGGCATTGAACCACCATCAATGAGGAAACAATGGGAAATATTATCCATGATATTTACAAAAATGTAAAATTGGGGGTTTTTTACAGGGTATCTAAATTTATGTACACCTACTTTATTTACAGAAGAATCCTCTTCGTCTACCTCTTCGAAAAGATTGGCTACAACAGAAGCTTTTCCTTCCATGAATTGTTTCAGATGCATCTATTTTTCAAGGATGACAACCATGTCTAAGAGGGTTGCATCTGCTTTGATGTTGGCGAATTGATTCAAGATATTGTATTTGGAAGAGGGAGGAAGGGGAGTGATTCTTTGACTCTCAGGAATTTTAGGAACCTGAGGCATAGCAGCGGTTGAGGATGAGCCTAGGCTAGAAGAACTGTGAGGAAGATCAAATTTACCGTTGGGAGCATAGGCTTTGCTCCTAGTGTTGATGACCATGACATCCTATGGTTCTGCAAAGTCTAGGACAACAATAGTAGCTTTTGGTCTTTTACCAAAGATCTTATCTCTGGAACTATTCTTTACCTCACACGTGGTTTCTTCGTGGTGTTATTCGCAAAATTTACACCAACTTCGAGGTAAGATAGCCTTAGGATGAAAAATGTTTTCAACTGGATTTATAAAGGGGGTTGTAGAAGAGGTTGAAGCTCTATGGGTGAGAGAGGAGACAACACCCTTCCACTCAAATTGTATCATACGGTTATTCATATTTTGTACTAGTTGTAAGAGAGCAGACATGTCTTTTTGTCTAACTAATTCTCCCTCGGGAAGACCAGTTCTTTCAAGTTGTTCTTCATACTCTGAGCAAGTATGCAGAGAGGAGTTGAGATTGTCGATGGCCTTTTCCTCAAGCCTATGATGGTATGGAGAAGGAAATGAGTTGTAGTAATGCATGAAAGTGGCTTGGTTAGGAGGGCGGATAAGTTCGGGGATTTGATTATACAACTTGGTGAAATGCAAGTTGAAAGACCTGATGGTCTCACCACCTTTGTAAGTGATGTTATTGTATTCCCTTAACTTCTCGGTAGGGCTTTTGTATTGCCCATAAGTGGATCGGAACCAATATATTAACTCCTCCCAAGTAGACATGATCTTAGGAGGAAGGTCAAAGAAGTCGGTCGCAACCTTTCCTTCCAAGGAATTGACAAACAAGCGCATGTAAGCGTCATTTTTGTTAGCCCCTATGTTATGACAAGCATTAGAAAATGCCACTAGGTGTTCATTTGTACTTACAGTGTTATTCCTCGAAAACTTAGGCAAATGCTCCTTAAACTTCAGAAGTGGGCGAGTAGCAAGTGCTAGGTTAAGAGGAGAGGACACATGACACGACATGGTTGTGGTATATTCTTCGAACTGAAAAAGTCCATACTTTTTTATGACTTTGGTGGGATTTGTGGTAGATTGGACATGGATATAGTGGCTATATAAGCTACCAATCACTAATGATGATGAAGATTGAGAATATGGAGCACTTCCAGTGCAACCAGAGCCACTACTAGATGTTATCCTATGGATAATAGGTGAGGGAAAGATAGACGAATTGGATGAATCAGATAAAGTTCTCCTTAGATCACTTTATTGGGCAAATACCACAACGTTTCTCCTTCCTATTTCAGTAATAGGATTGATTTCAGGTGACAAGACTCTTTTTCTTCTAGAAGCATGAGAATCTAAGGACATGAAAGAAAGGCCAAAACTTGAAGAAACAAAGGATTATTGTTGATTTCTAGGATGTCTATGTCTAGCCTCCAATCATTCTTGAGCACTAATATCTCATTCAATTGCTACCCAAGAATGGTTAAGTTCAACACGGGTATTGGCAGTGTCTAGAATGGTGTTAAACAGGTTCAAAGAAATGTTGTTCTGGTCTTGAAGATCGGGCTCGATATTGGGATGCCTTGCAACATGAACAATCAATAATAGCAAAACAGTCAAATAATCAATTTTAAAAAAATAAATATGCATCGATGAAAATCGAGTATATAAAAAATTAACCAGAGAGATATCAAAGATCTCCCCAATATGGTCGCCAAATAAATGTTGAGGAAAATATATGAATTGATCTTACTCAAGCATTTTCAGACTTTACTTAGCTAATGAAAAGTAGACAGGAATATCACCCTATGTTTATAGCCAACAAAAATAACATCCTAACTCACAAGTATTAATTATGAGTGCTTAGGCTAGTCTTTTATCAACAAAAAGCTTGCTGGAAATTTACTTTTTATGTAATTTTCTGAATATAACAGTTGCTGAAATAAATGTAAGAACTGAAGTAAAGACACCAAGATGATAATCAAGATAGATGAGACATAAAGAAGTCCTTTATTTCATTTCAATTCACCAAAGAGTCATTTTATTTACAAAATCTCATACAGAAATTTTGGACCAAAGTCAAACTTAGAAATCCCCAATGGAACTTTCAAAAGGACCTCTGACAGAAAACCAAAATTGAACTCTAAAATCTAGATCAACTTGCCACAGATTTCTTCCCACTCGACTCTGCACAATAGCCTTTATCAATCATGAAAATTATTTCACAAACATACAAGCCTACACAGACTATCAAAGATATATCAACACCTCTAAAGAACAAGTGTCTGAATGATTTGATTCAGCCCTGAAGACCCTGCTATCATAAAAGAGAATTAGGTTGTGATGAATATATGAATGAATGAAAACTAAATTATATCAACATAAACTCAAAGAGAAAACCTTAGCATGCTTTTGCTTCTATCCTCTGTCTTGTTCCTCCTTTTCCTTTTGCTTTTAACAAATTAAAATTGGTTGAAGAAGTTGAACCAATTCATTAGTTAAGTTAATTAAAAGACTCAACTAACTTTAGTTAGGGGGAAAAGTAATAATTATAATAAGGGTCATAAATAAATAATAACTAGTATGTGGGACCCCTTGTGACTCCCTTTAGTTCATAACAACCGTAAAAATCATAACATAACCATTAGTTAAGTAAAACATACATCCTTGTGCCTCCCATCAACATATTTACTTTTGGCAATTTAAACTTATGAAATTTGAAATTATTTCAAAACTAATACTCATATATCCAAAATAAACATGATGTCCAAAGATCCCCGAAGTCAACTGTCATAAACAATAGATATAATAAAAACTCAAAAACCATATTTCCCAGTCTGTGATACAACCCTTCCTTGAATGTTGTTTTCGCCTCTTGATTTTCCTAAGTTTTCCTTTGGTTGTGCAGATCCCTTAGGCTTAATCTCGTTGATCACGTGGGAACAAGAGTCATTGGAAGGTGAGGAAGGGGCAACAATGGCTTTTTCTTTATCAAGTTCATGGTGGGCTTCAGTCTTCAATCTCTTGCTAGCATGGGAGGATTGCACTAGCGCGTGGTTAGGGGCAGCTTGGGCAATGGGGTTAACCGACGAAGGAGGAGGCAAAGACAAGTTGGGCCAGCCACGATGTTGGGAGATTGTTGGGTGGACAATCTACTTCCATCCATCATTTTTAGGGACCTCAGGTTGTAATGAAACATGAGGAGGTGCAGGGATACCGGGGGCTTGCGGGGCTTGGAAAGGAGGCCTTTCAGGCCTAGGTCAGACTATTACCTGCCCAATCCAATTAAAGAATCTAACATGAAACATTTGGCCAAGCTCTTTTGAATCAACGTCAAAATGTATAGAGAACCTCGAGCTTCTTGGGCCTCGGTTCCAATTACCTCTAACTCTGTTTCCTTGGCCATGGCTTCCTCGACTAAAAAAACTCATCCTGCATGTGTAATCGATGAGAAAATAGTCTTTTAAATAGCCATGCATGACAAATCTTAAAAATATGAAATGGATTTGGCTCAAAATGTATCAGACTCATGCAATCCAATCCATACAATTTTTGTTACTGTTAATCAACAAGCAGGGGTTGAAAAAGGGTTTAGGGATACGTGAGGGGTTTGTATTGAGAGAAAATATGATATAATGAAAGGGGAGAAGACATGGTCACTTCTCAATGACAACAACAATCAACTATAAATCAAACCAATAAAACCGCACTGCAATCCACACAAGACACTTCCACTTTCATCCATTTTAACACAGTAATTCTCTTGATTGTAATTAATCTCATAACAGGGAGTGAAAAAATGAAATGGGGAGGTGATGGGATTTGTAATTAGTGGAATATCAAATCATGTAAGGGAAGAAAGACAATTACTGTTCATGAGATTAATTAAGTGATCCATAAACATGTTGCGAAGAAGATGCATCAACCATCCACATTTTCTGTGCAATTTAACTAATTCATTGTTCATAAAATATCCAACACAGTGCTACCGTGAGACAATATGTATTCCACACGATTTGTAATAGGTTCTATTCCATTCAGCCACCTACTTTTCATTTTATAAAAAAATTCGCACAGTACTCATTTCCATTATGTAAACTATCAAAATCAACCACTGCCCATGCATTTCTTCAATCAACAGTAATACCCAAAAGTCATGTTTTCAAATTAACAATGAAGTCACTATTACTGCAATCGGGCCCATATTTTAAATGCAATGACATTCATTGAACATAAATGACAGTAACCAAAAATAATCAAGACCGGAATACAACCCACAGACACCATTTAGACACAAGCTATGCACAGGGTAATTTTGCCCAGGCAATGTAGTTCTGCCACTGTAAAATAAAAATAAATAAATAAATTCAATGTGACTTAAAAGCTGGGCCACCTATCCAACACGACTTTCATCAACAACATGCTTGCTTTAACCAGTGATCAATTTCAATAAATAACATGCCTAAAACTCTGTGGGTATCCCTAAGTATGAAAACAAGCTATCCATACCACACACAGTGCCCAACTAACAAAACTCCATGGGGAAACATTTCCACTTAAGACAACAACACATAGTCACGATAATAACTCAACATATCATGATGAGTTATCGATTTAATATAAGATTGCTTCGATTTAGTCACACCGTGATCGACCATGTTGTGCACACTTAGGCTTATTCAATCAACAAACACAAGGATGCAGTGGATATCATTTCTACAGTCATCCAGTTCAGTAGTCATTCGGCCCCAAAGAAAACCATAGTTACCATGACCATTATCTATTTTGCAACCACACAATGCGACATGCATGAGCAACACCAAGCATTTGTAACCAATGCCAACTATAATCTGAAAATTATTAGTGAAAATACTAGTGATTGTATATCAACCAAACAATTCACCACAGTTGTATAAAATCAATCAACCGAAAAAGTTGTGGTAGCTATGCATACCCACACATCCATTCAAATTGGGGCAACGTCCCTCTCCATTAAAAAATATTGAGTTATCAAACATAAGGAGAGTGACTGCGTAACTTGATTCATGCAGATAATAAATAGGGTTTACCAATGTTATACAGAGGCAGTAACTAAATGCCAAACCAACACGATTGTCATATAACCAACTGGACGGGTTTGTACTAAAAAATAGTCGGAAATATACAACCATCCAACTATCAAGTGGTAAAACCAACAGGCCAGGTTGGTGTTCCATGTCAACCCTCGGACCTGTGGAGTTAAAGGTTCACACTATGACTAACACAGGGAAGCTAGAGCCAACTTCCTTCAATGGTGAAAAACCCTGATACCAACAGTGCATACACAGAGGGAGCCACTAATTATTCGTAGATAGATAAAAAGTCCCGAGACAAGAGGGCTACCATAGAGGAGTGAGGCTCCAACCCTACCGATAGTGATGCTTAACACGCACAGGGTGTAACCCTTGTGGCTTTTAAAACAACCACAACACTGAAGTGATGACAAGGCTAAGTAAGAACAAGCGAGCCCATTTTGTGGCCTTTAGGGATGAAATCAACCATTTCCCAAATGAACAAAACATAGTGATGAAGAGTGCCTCTAGCCATTAAACCCATAAAAACCAAATATTGGACAAGTGATGCACACGCATGGGGACAACCAGCTAAGAAAACCAAAAAATCTTCCAACTAAACCAGCAAGATCACAAAGAGCCCCTATATCTGCTAGCACCCAGGGCGGCCCAATAAAACTATGAATCCAAGACTATTGCAGAAGAATCATCACGCTTCATTCCAAGAACACAATTTTACACAGTTGTAACGTTAAGGAAAACACAAACCAATACACCCAAGCCAGTAATTATTTCATAACCAGAGTAAAATCATGAATGGCCAAAAAAAAAGACATACATGTATTCGAATTCTTTAAACCGAGAGCTGGTCGAGCGGTTCCTTCCTACTGAAATTTTGGAGCATGACCACAGCCAAGACTGAACAATAGCTCGATTAGGGTGGTGGCTAACGAGAGGAGTAAAGATGACGTGCAGTAAATGCACGTCGCCTCCACCCACAATTCATTATTTCATCAGTACATGCCAACAAGCCCTCCATTAACACCATTAATCAAATCATGCATCGAAACCATCACCATATTACAAATCTAAATCGCATAACCATTAGTGTCCATCACTTTGTCAAAATGCGCCACCCCTATTTTGTCCATCTTATTCATATTTCCAATATAACTCAATTTAAAACACACAACCATTACCACTATTACCCTGCCAATATGCACCACCAAAATTTCAAACCATATGTGTACTTACCATATAATTCAATCTTAATTGCATAACCATTCACTTGCTAGCTAGGATTTAACCATAGTTGTTAAGTCTTTTATGCACGTAGTATAGTATGTAGGATAGCTTTAAAATATCCCTCTTACAATTGTTTCTCACTTCCTTTAAGTTATTCACATGTGATATTGCAGAACTAGGTCCCCTTCCTTTGCATTTGTTCTAATATTTTGCCTCTCTCAAAACTGCCCTTCATGTAATTTTACTGATATGTTTGTTATGCAGGTGTGATAAGAACAAACATCAATGATGTTAATGAATATCATAGGCGGTAGTAACATAAGGAATCAACACTTCATAAGCTCAATTCATAATCAATAACAACAATATCTTCATCAACCATGTGAGCCATGATGCACATCATATCAACCTCAAAATGAACAGATTTTCTCTCCAATAGTTCAAAGGGGTCCCACCTACTAGTATTATTTATTTTTTATAATAATAGGCTTTAGAAATACTTTGCGGGCAAAACCTCATTTGTTATGCAGGTGTGATAAGAACAAACATCAATGATATTAATGAATAGCATAGGCATTAGTAACATAAGGAATCAACACTTCATAAGATCAATTCATAATGAATAACAACAATATCTTCATCAACCATGTGAGCCATGTCGCACATCATCTCAACCTCAAAATGAACATATATGCTCTCCAATAGTTCAAGGGGGTCATACCTACTAGTATTATTTAGTTTTTATAATAATAGGCTTTAGCCACACGTCCTCCTCAATCGACGGTTATGCTCCCGCTTCAGGACTTTGGCCTCCTCAACCAGATCAACGGTCCTTTAGCTCCATCCTCGATCAACAATCGAGACCTTTTCAGGGTCTTCAGACCTTTTCCTCCTCTCTTTTCTTCCAGAGTTCTAGATCTGGCACCGCATATCCACCTTCACATCGATGACTCTCGTTGCTTCGCATTTTCGGACTTCAGAAATATCAAATCTCAACTCTCACTTTTCCCCAATGGATTTTATCTGGAAATTATAATCCATTGATGTGTGTCCCTCTCGGATCAACGAATGCAATCCCTTCTCATCTTTGGACTTCGGATTTCTCAGTCCTCAAATTTCACTCCCCCTCGACGTATGTGGATTATTGTCGTGTTTCCTCTTGAATCGGATGGTTGATAGTTACTTTGGGTCTTTACTCAAAATCCACAGATTTATGCCACTTCCCCTTTAATATGGTGGCTATGAATTACTTCAGGACTTTATCTGGAGCCCATAGATTTACGACACGTCTCTTCTGGATCAGACGGTCCAAATTCACTTCGGGTCTTTGACAGTCTCAATTCTCAACCGAAACCCCAGTGTGATTCACTCGTAGCTCACAATCTATTAATGTGTGTACTCTTTAAATCAACGACCCTTGTCTACTTCATGACTTCGGCCTTCGGAGATCTCAAATCTCAATTTTCCTCACTCTTTGTTCCTCCCGGAATGATTTTACCCAGAGTTCACGATCTAATGACATGTGTCCTCCCGCAGATTGACGACTCTCAGTTGCTTCGGCTGTGTTGTCGTCCTAATACACACTTGAAAACATGAGCTAAGTCCTTCTCACTTAGTGTGTCCTTGGAGGCACAATGTCTAGGTTCAAAGCCCACGCTATCACTTTGACTTGAACCTCTTCCATCTAGGCTTACTCCTAGGGAATCCAAGGGGGGTAGACCCTAGTTACTAGATGAATTATTAGATGAAATCTAGGAGTTGATTTTAGTTTATTAAAGGTGAGGGGAGTCTAGACTTATATGGAAAGCAACAATGAAAATGCAAATCTTTAAATGAGAGTCAAACTTTTCCCTAAGTCAACTATGACTAGTGCCTAAGGTTGGGAAAGGGGTCAATTAGATTATACAACAAAGAATTAAATACAATTATACAAGAGATAAAAATTCTATCAAATACAAAAGAGATTATTACAAATTGAGAGACACAAWTTGAAATATACAAGATAGCCTAAAATGAACAAAACAAGTTAGAAAATCACACAATATATATAAGACGAATTAAAGAATAACTAGGACAAGAAATATTCTACTTACAAAATGAAATGATTGAAATATATCATACATGAAACTTTGTGAAATGGAAATAACTACAAATAACAATTTTACAAATATACAAGGAAATTAGATTTTGGACCAATCACATGAGATAGCACAATAAAGATATTACTTGAAAAGATGAATTGCTTGCAATGTCAAGATTGAAAAGTAATTTGCCTTAAAATGTGATTGTCAAACTTGAAATGAATACTTGCTTGAAAAGGACTTGCTTGGAAAATAAATCACACCACCATAAGATTGCTTGAAAATGAAATTGAAATGTTATGTTGTGAAATGAAATTGTGTTGCAAGTGTTATGAATGTAGTGTGTAGCTTGATTTTAATAGATTTTATGTGTCACTTTGATTAGGGGGTTTAGATGTGGAAGATTGTATCCTAAACTACGTGACTACCCCAAAACCGATTAAGCTTTTAATCCAAAAGGAAGTGTTGGGTGCTCAATAAGTATGGAAACAAGGCCTACCCTAGCTCCATATTTCAAATCCAAAAAACAAGGTACTCTGCCCGGAAAGGATGCCTAGTGTTGTGAGATCGTCCCCGACCTAGCACCTTCTAAGTTTCTCTACAAGTCTTCTCTTTTATGGTGTACAAAGAATGAATGGTTGGATGCTTAATTACTACCTCCAACCTTTGCCCTTTCTTGTCACATAGGATCCAACTAAGTGGCAAGGGGAGAGAATATGGGGCAAATGTTGGGAACACAAATATTACTTGAGCAATGTTTTTAAATTAAAACACGCCTTTTGTTATTGCAAGGAATGGCTAGGTGCTAGTCTCTTGCAAGATGGGGCAAAATAAAATAAAAAGTTTGATTAGTTTGCTTTAACAAATAATGAAATTAGTTTATTGCTTGCTTCACAAATTGAATGAAATTACAATCCCAAAAATACAGTCATGTGGAGGCACTATGCCTACCTTTTGACCAATGTGGGTATTAATTAAAGAATTAAAAATTAAAATTGCTTGAAAGAATGAAATAACTTGAAAGCAAAACTACCTCAACTATGACACATGTGGAGGCACAATGCCTACCTTTTGGGCCAAAGTAGGTATTTAAAAAAAAACTATGACACATGTGGAGGCACAATGCCTACCTTTTGGGCCAAAGTAGGTATTTAAAAAAAAAAGGGAAAAATGCTTGGAAATAAAATGAAACCACACAATGGCTCATGGAGGCACAATGCCTACCGTCTTGGCCAAGTATGGGTGTAAAAGTAAAAACAAGAAAGGAAATCTTAACTATTACAATATCAGATTTTGTAAGTAAATTTGCAAGAAGGCACACCCAAAGACTCTAAAGGGTGGCTTACAATTAATTAGAAGAGTAGGAGGGAAGAGGACTTGATGTCCCAACTTGAAAATTCCCTTTGGAGGCCTTTTGGGGCTAAATCACTTGTAGTAACTCTCCTTTGATGCTAAAAATCTGCATAAAATATGTCAAAGGATATATCCAAAAATGCTAAAAAACCAAGACAATGTTAGCCCAGTGATACATAAACTTAAATGAAAGCTTGAGATTGATTTTGAAACTTTTAGAACCTATTCTATATCATAAAAATATTTAGAAAAGAGAGAAAGGAGGAAGAGAAGTAAGAGATAAATATTTGAAACTTTGGTGGACTAAAAGAGTTGGCTTTCCACTCCAAAACCAATCCTTCAATCCTTTAGTGGAATCCTATGCACATTGCCTCTTTCTACACAAGAAAATGGAGGAGAGAGCATTCAAAGAAGCTTCTTGGTAAATTTACTTTCCAAACTTACTTCATGAAACTACCTACAAAAATCAATAGCACACTAATTTCATTTAATAGCACCTTAAGCAAAATAATTTTCTCAATCTCCAAGCATAAACTAGTGAAACAAAATGAAAAACTAAATGGAAATATATCACCTCACAAATATGCAATGGAGACACCAAGAAAACTCCTAATGTACACACCCAAAGATTCTCCAAAGTTTCTTTTATTATCCACAAAATGCTGCTACAAATACTTGTAGTAATATACACACATGAGAGAGCATGAGAGCATGAGAAAGAGAGGGAGAGGAGAGGAAGAACCTGGCATAGTAGAGATGTTATGATAAGAGGTGGTAAAATGAGGAGGAGAGGCCTCAATCTATAGGAAAGGAGGAGGAGGGGAGCTCCACTCGATGGCTCCAAGTGTCACCCATCCAAAGGAGGAGGGTCCCCTCATACAATTTTTAGGGCAAGTGACAAGTGGGATGGTTGAGGGGTGAGCTGGGAAGGGGGAAACCCCTTTCACTATTATCTAAAAGTCAAGTGGGGAACTTTTTCAAAGTATTGGGGTTCCCCGTGGCTTATTTTAATTTTTATGAGATATGAGCAAGAGGGGGGGGCGCCCCCCTCTTCTAGTGGGTTGATCAAAGTGGATAGTGGGTTAGGCTAAGGGGTTTTTCTAAGTTGGAAATTATTTCCTAACCTAGGGGAGGCTATTGGGACACTTATTCCATACTCTCTCACGACTTTCATGACTATTACAAAATTTGACAATTTTAACTAAGCCATTACATGCTGATTTTTGACCTGACTTGACTCCATCAAGTGGACAGTTAGCCTAGCTAAACTCATCCGAATCGAGCTGGAAACTTTGTCCAAGGGGTGTAGGGGTCCACTAAATTTATTTGAGCACAAAATACCCCCACAAAAACTCTGTGGGACCTAGTTTTTACAATATTTATCAAAAATTAATTGATTAATTAATTAATTAAATTCCCAACCTTAGGAAATTAAAATTAATTAAAAAAAAACCTATCTAGACTCATGGAATCTCCGTGTGAAACTTTTTTGAGTCAGATATGTGGTCATTTAACCATTCCTAAACACTATATTCCGTGAGGGATGACTTCATTGAACGCCTTTCACCACTTTGGTACTGATTGTGTGGGAGTGGAAACTCAAGGGAAATTAATAAAGCCGGTTGGGCCAAATTAATAACCTAAGGATAAAAAACATTATGTGAAAGGACTCTTCTAATAAATAAAATCCTAAGGTAACTAATCTAACTATGACCCATGTAGACCCATTACATTATTATCCCAATGAGGGGAGCAAAAAATTCCACTCATAAATAAAACAAGGTTAGGCCAAACCGCCTCAGAGAACCAACACGCTCTTCAACTTGGTATAATCCATTAGGTGCATATCTCATGATATATGGAGCTGGACCCCTATTTGAATAGTGTTCAATAATTTGTTCAGCTTTGGCTAGGTTCAGTTTCTTTCTTTCGCTCTCTCTGAGTGCTTCCTAAATCTTGGAAGTTCACGATCTTCGTGAACGCTAGCCTCTTCCGATTCCATGTTCTGCATTCTTCGACTTTCGGGGATTTGGGAGTTTGTCTTACTCCTCAATTGGAAACCTCCAAATTATTTTTCCCCAAAGTCTCCGATCTATCGGCTAATGCATCTCCTACCGACCAATGGACAAGATCTACTTCGACTCTTCATTTTGGGAGTTTCTGCAAGCTTCACGCACTCATTTCCTTCCTAAGGAATTCTACTCAAATACATAATCTCCTCGGTTAATGATCCCCTTAGCGACCAAATCACTAGGATTTACTTCGGTTGTTTTTTCCTCCTCCTTGTCCACAAACCTCCGAACTTGCAAATCTTACGCAATTGCCCTCCTTGACGATGGACGGTCCAAATTACTTTGTGACTCTGGCCTTGACAAGTCCACTTCTCCTGTGCACACAAGGGCTAAGTCTCGTGCACTTACTGGATCTAACCCAGAATCGGTCCTTCACACTCGTGATCCAAAAAAATGGGATATGTTCCTCTCCTCTGTGCTTTCTTTGTTCACTAGACGTTGAGCTAATGGTCCATTTTCCTCTCCACAATCGATATGTTGGTTGTCATCGCTCCTCCTCCGAAGCCACACTTCCTCTAGCTTAGAATATTTTCTATATCTAAAGGCCTCTTTTGTTCCTCTCCTAATGAAATCATTCCCTTTGGACTCACTTGCACTTCTAAAAAAGCTGCTTTTATCTCTTAAGTGAGCTTGATCTTTTGAAGATATCATTTCCCATAAAGGGCCTTATAGTTTTTAGGATCTCGGCCAAACTTAGATCAAAGTTGGGTCAATGAAGATCAAGGTTTATAGTAATTTCTTTATAAGTCTCAAACATGGTTTCCTTTATTAGAGAGTTTGACCTCCACAATCTGGAAAGTGTTCACCCAACTTGGTTTAACTGGAATCATTGATCTTCCAGCCCAACGACAATAAATAAGCAGGAATTGTATAGAACTAGCTGCCAGTCTGGCTTACTTTTCACCTCACACCAAGAATGATTCCTCCCCACCCTCGACCCCCATTCATAGATCATGGTCTTATAGTGATCAAGGGGTTCAACCTCCACAATTAGGGGAGTGCTTGCTCTAATCTAGTCTCGAACTAGTCATTGATCTTCCATTCTCATGAGACTTCAATGGGACATAGGGTTGGTTGGCTGCATGTGGAACTAATATGTCCTGCAATGAGCACTTAAGCCATGGGTAGTTCCCTGTAACTTTGATTACTGCCTACCTCCTAGATCCTGGATCACGGGTATGGTTCTCGGGCATCCCATATTTATAGTTTAGAGTTAACTCTCGGGACTGGGATTTCCTAATGCATTTAATCCTTGGGCTTAATTGGCCAACTCTGAAGTCCAATGACTCCTAAGGCTAACTCCTACACTCTTTCCCATATCCAACAAATAAGCAATGTGACCGTGGTTTCTTCCGAACAGATTTCGTCCATTCATTTCCAAACAAGGGAACCTTCCCTTTCGATACTTCAACCTCGCTACTCTTCGTGAGCTTTGTTAGCTATGAAGGGCTGCAGAGCTTTTATGCCTTTCTTGAACTTAACGCTTGAAGAGTCCTTCCGTTGCACTTCTTTACACTTCCATTCTCAACTCTAGAACTTGAGGGTTCTCACTGGGTCACCAAGTAGAACTTGGTATACATGTACTATCTCTTGAGATTTAACAAATTCCCTCATCCAAGGGACTCAAAACGACTAAGAGGGTCGACATGCATAAATGAAACTATGCCTGCTGGCCTAATTTAACCTACTGCTGTTGATCTAACTTAAGCCACCATAGGTGAAAAAAGCATTAATGAATACAAAACATGTCCAATACATACTTTCTTAAATACACAATTTAAAACAGGAATAAAGAGATACATTATAACCATTAAGAAAACATACACATCCCTAGGCCCTTCACAGTATATCCCATTTCATTACATAATTACGTCTTAATTTCACAGGGTATGAGAACACTTATCTATTACAAGTTGTATCCAACCAACCGACTGTGGTGTGCTTTCCACCCAACCATAGGCCTCGTAGACATTAATTCTAGTACCTCACACCCCCTGCCCAGTAAGCCATGATATCACCTAGGGAATTCTCCGCCCATCTCTCGTGAGAAACTCTCTCACAACAACCTCCAAGGAGGGTTTTATCAGATGCCTCCTCATCATCAAGCTCACGTTCAAGTCCTTCAAAATGTGGTTCCCCTACACTTCCCTTTGGGTCTACACGCCTCCCTTTACTTAGCTTGTGCTCTCCTCCCATGTCTCCTCTCTTGTTGTGACTTTGTATGCATCTTACCTTCTCTCCTTTGGAAGGTTTTTTGACCTGTCCTATTATTTTTGTTAGAAGGAAGTTCATTCATACTGTGGTAATGATGATATCCTGGAACTAGACTATGTTTCCATTCATGGGGGTGGTTGATGATCCAACCATTGTTCATTTCTTCATTAAATGATTTATTTCCTCTAGAGATTGTTGGGTCTCCAAAGTACCATCTTTTTACCAACCTTCACTTCACTTTCAATTCACTTTCACTTCACTTTTAACCATATTCCGCTTCCCATACCCTTACATTAAACCATTTCTAAGGATTAGTATAGCTCTTTTATACATATTATTTTCCAATGCATCTATTTTAGTGTTTTTGAGGAATTTATGATTAAATATTGGAAAATAAATATGTTTACACTTATATATGAGTGGGATGAGTTTCATGATGTTTACAGGGGGATTTGAAGACTCCAACCAAGTCGTTCTGGACCATCGAGCCTCAAATTCGAATCCTCTTCAAACCCCTTGAAGACTTGATGAAGATTTGGAGATTTACTCAAGTATCTTGGATGGAGATTAACAATGAAAGAGAGATTCGTGGAGAGGATTTGTAGAGATATCACTGGATAGGTGGAGCACATGGTTGTAAACCAAATGAGACATTTGTGAATCTAGGAGAGATTTGTGGATCTAAGTTATCTTAAATTTTTTATAAATAGGAGTGCCTCTTCCATTTCAAAGGGAGGACTCCTTGAGCATTGTGTCCAACTTATGATGGAATAAGAATCAAGCTTTATTTTCATACCGGGCCTATCTCCTCTAGTTTAGATTTAGAATCATTTAGTTTATGTGTTACTTTGTTCTTGGGAGAATTGAGCTCACCCAAATAGATCATAGTAGCATTCTTTTCTTCTGGTTCTAATGCTTTGAATAGGGTTTATATGATTTATTGTTTTACCAGGAATTCATTTGATGATCTTGATTGTTGATAGGTTATTTGAAACATTATGAGAAGACCTCCTAAAAGGGAGCTAGTGTTTTCATTCCTACAAAAAACTAAGCCTTTTAAGGTATTTATTTTTAATGCATGAGTGTTTTACTTGATGATCTTGATTGTTGATAGGTTTTGTGAAACATCACGAAAGGACCTCCCGTAAGGGAGCTAGTGTTTTCTTGCCTACAACAACTAAGTTTTATTTAGTGGAATGAAATAGTTAGGATTTGATTGATTTTTCTTAGATTAGAGTTATATGCCTACTCCTCCATATATTTTATCGGCATCATCATTAAAGCCATTTAGCATCCCCGGTTGATACAATTAAAAGAAAGCAATTTGGAGTAAATTGAATTTCCCAAATGTGATACTGCTGATCAGACTTCGTTGGGCTTCACCCCAACATTCGGCTATCAAGTGCTTAACAATAATACATTTTACATTGTCCACATGCCTCAGCATGGTAATCCTATTTTATGATTAATTACAAAGCTAGGGAAATAGGGTGTTACAATTCGAGAAGAGAGGAGGATGAAGCTCTTGCTACATTCAACATGAGGTTTCACAATTTTTATTGCATTTCATGCCTTTGGAGACTGGACCTCCAAACCAAGTACATGGTTTACTATATAGAAACCCAACATCCCATCTTGTCATTTTGAGAGAAAGGATATCCTCATCATTAGAACATTTGTTTGTGGATGCTGAAGAAATTGAGGATAAATTTCAGTCGGGTGATAGACTTCAAGATCAAGTTTATGTTGAAGATTTACATGCACAAGAAAATGAAGAAGTATATAAGCATAAATTAGACTTGGGACAACATTTTACATTTTCATTTTCATATTTTTCATTGATAGGATATATATTATGCTTGTGTTCATTATTCAAATCAATTTGATAATTATGTAGAGGATGAAAGTACTTACATGTCTTATAGAAGACCTTCAACTAACCTTAATGGGAACATTTTAAATTCTATTATGAAATTATCACGTGATCATTTTGTTGATGAAGAAGTTACTGCTCCAAAACGTCTTACTATTTATATAGAAAATCAACATCCCTTGTTTGTTTATGACGACATCTAGGATTATATGTTCTCAAGCTTTGGTCAAGGGTTTTTATTGCATGATCAAAGAAGTTTTGTTGCTCCTGATTTTCATGGAATGAATAATGTCCAAGAGATATTGTTTAAAGAACAAGGAGGTCATTTTTTTCTCAGCAAAAGAGAATTCATGCAATGATAGTCATCTCTTCCTCGATCAACAGGCTTTTCTCTTGATTTTGAAGACCAAGTAGTAGTTGTGTTGGAGTCTTATTTTTAAAATTCTTTGAAGATTTCTCATTTCATCATACCACCAGTACTTGAAGGTACATATGATTTTCCAAAGGAATTTTGTGTATATTGTTATGTCTCTGTTGTCATTTATTGATCAGTTGCAGAGATGTGGATCATTCTATCACAAAGTTATTTGAATGGTTATTATGGAAGTTTGCTTACACCTAAGAAAATTTGTCAGTTGGTTAGAGTAGGATAGTGTGGAAAATAAGTTCATTTCTTGAACATTTGGTTTGCAATAGTGTGAGCAGTGTCAGTTTATAGTGTGCATTCAACAATGTTTTCAATTTTTGAATAAAAAATTGCAAAGGTTTGGAATGAGATGAAATAATCCATAATCCCAATAGATAATATTGTTGGTCCTTATGGTGAATGTGCAAAAAATATGAAGAATCAAGATCTTATCAAAAAGCATAGTTGCATATATTTGAGCAAGGTCTGAATCTGAGTAAGAGCACTGGAGTTGTTCAGGTTCTTGGAGCCTCACAAGGAGGCCTCCACCCCCAGATGGAGCCAAATGTTAGCACATAAAATGTACAAGGTTGTAAGGGGGAATTTGAGCTTATTGGCCAAGGTAGTAGATTAATGAATTCATCATGTTTTGAACTCCATTTTTATTCTAAATCATTGCTAGAGTTTTATAGACAGTTATAAGAATATAAATGGAGCCTTATATGTATAGACATGGGAGCTAGGGTTAAATCCATTTTGGTTTCAGAGATGACTTATCGGTAAAATAATGAAATACAGTTATTACAACAATTCAAATGTCGGCAAGGAGATTTGGAAGACTTGAGGTTCAAGTTTCAAATGCTAATGCAAATTTGTGCCAGTTTTGCAACGCAGGTATACAATTTTTCATTGGTTGCGCTACAAAACTATTGTAGCTTTCCAGATTGACTAGATTTTGGAAAATCCCCTAAAATCAAGCCTCCATTGGATCTAATCTTCATCAAATCGAATGTGATCTTAAATATAAGCCTACAAGTGATCGAATTATGCCAAAGATTTCCCAGATTGCAAAAGTGTCGCTGCAAAAGTTTCTTTTCACCATATCTCTCAAACCATGCATCTTTTCGCCATGAATTTTTTAAAGGAGATGCATTAGGGTAAGATGAAGAAACCCATTTAATTCCAGGTCAAAATAGTTCACTGTTTTTGAAAAACTAACCACTGTCTCCTACAACCATTTTTGTATTTTCTCAAAATCTGTGAACTAGGTTTCGCTCAAACTATGTGTGAAGAAAAATTATAATGATATTAACTTGCTAACAAAAAATCATCCCAACCCAGTTCACCATTTGGGAGAAAAGTGAAAAATATAAGCTACATAAAATTTGAGACAGTTTTGTAGCGCAACTACACTGAAAACTGTTAAATGCACTACAAAAGTTTGACAGAGTTCTAGAAATTGTGGAAAACGAGGAGATAAGTGTCCAAATCAAAAAGGTCAACCTCAAATTTGTATTGTATGATGAAGCTTGAGTATTTCTCTACCAAATCCTATAATTTTTTCTTCAATTGGCATATTTTTAGTTGGTCAAAAACGAAATCCTAGATAGTAGGGTATGAGCAGATTTTTGTAATTATTCATGCCTAGAGTATGGGAACTGATCTATCCTTGGAGAATGAATGATTTCGACCCCCTTATGCTAAGATATTATATTTTGCTATATATTGAAGGAGAAAAAAGGTCCAAGTGGAAGGGGGAGTGGTAGGCTAAAAGCATATCTATATTTGTAAACATTAAGACCATGTGTATCCAGATTGAGGATTATGTATATGAATTAAAATCAGCTTTTGTTCTTCTTCATTTGTTCTCTTATATTCTAATTTAATGGAATGTTGTTTATGAATGATTCATTTACATTTCAATTTACAGGAATGTGTAGTAAAGGATTTACTGCATACTGTTGAGAAAATTTTCCATTAAAGTACTCTGTATTTCTGAATTAGGAGGCTCCTAGTTTAGGAAAGATCCTCAATAGATTAGTCAATTGAGTTGGAAGTGAGATTGTTTGATTTATTTCAATTTTCCTCTATACTTTCTTCTGTTCATGTTTTTTTAAATATATTTTGATTGGAGGTTATATTATCCCTCTCCGTTGGAACACAGTCTCTGCAATTTCTGTATGATAAATTTGGATTTGAGTTTAATCATTTTGATCCAGATCTGAGTATAAAAAATCATTTATGTTTTCAAAGTTTCAAATGTGTGTTGGGCTTACCCTTCTAGCAGTTTAAGGGTAACTTCTAGTGCTAACAGATTGTATGAATCCACACATGCGACTTGCTTCTCTTCTTCCTCTCACACGTGTGGCCTCTTCTCCTTGGCTGAAAAATAGATAAATAATTTCCAGAAACCCTAGGTCATATTTGCTAAAGTGAAGAATTTCCTTTACTGAAATTGCCACCCCAATCTTCTTGGCACAAGTGCTCACTCACTTATGCCAACTCCATAATGTTACAAATAAATGTGTTAGTGTCTCCTCACATTGCCTCTCCTTTTATAGGAATCTAATGAGCGAGTTTATGAACCCCTTCTAAAATCAAAATTAAATTAGAATTGTTTATTCCCCTCTATGTGGGTGTGAAACCACAAACAAACCCCAACTCAATATACAAGGGGTTTTCACAAAATGAAAAATGCAATGTGAGTGCCAACAATTATTCCCACATGCTCAAAACCAAGACGAATGTGGGAATACCTCCCAACATTACAAAAACATCAACACTCCCTCTTAGTGAGGGAGGTATTCCATCCACCATCACCTGGAAGAAGATCTTTTTCCCACACTGGTAGTGGATCTACCTCCCACACTAGATCTTCTACCACAACTGCTCCTTCTGGCACATAAGCAATTCCTGCTAAATGACATGGACCCTTCTTGGAAAACACCCTTCTCCTAGAATCCTTCTGCTTCTGAGCATCCTGCCTAACAATCTTAACCCATGACACCATTTTGACAGTCTTGGAAGACTCATCTCTCACCCATGAACCTTAAGGTTGACTTCTTCTGGACGACTAACTCTCCCTCTGAGCCTTCTAACTCCCTCTAAAGTCAAACTCCCTATGAGTCTGCACAACCTTTGAATATACCTACTCCTTGTTCATTGCCACTTTGTTACTTTCCATATCTTGCATAGGCTATCCCTTTAGTATATACAAGTTGCTCTCTCTAACTCCAAGAAACACTGATGTGTCTGAGCTAGATCCTTTGGGTTTGATCAACATCAGTCCAATTTGGAACACTACATCAATTATCTTCTTCTCAATCGCTGAGACTGAGATCACACTCTTCCCGAGTTTTGACACCCATAGTACATTTTTCACTCTAAACACATCTCTTGACTCCATATGGAATGACATTGTTTCATAGCCTTGATCCTTGCCCTTCTTAGCATGAGAAACTAGGGTTAGGTTCTCATCATTATTACAGGGAAAATCTTTCTATGGCCAGGGGTAAACCACAATAGATGGGAATGACTGCATAAATCAACTCTAATATCAGGTATGTTATATAAAAAAATATGCTAGCAAGACAAGATAAAAGGCCTACCTCGTCTAGACGTTCGATGAAGTCCACTATTGAGAACTTGACTCAAAGCAATACACCTGCAACTTGTCCTCAACAACCAATAAACACAAGCATATGGTGATAATATATAATTTTATCACATTCAATAGCATAATCCATCAACATTCATAACAAATACGCCCATGGAATAGAAATTCAAATATTTGAAAGATATTAATTGGATGAGAAAATAATATTTATATTAAAATGTAATCAGCAGAAGTGAATGAATTACAAACTTATGTGTCGACACAGTTCAAAACCGAGAAACTAAGTCCCTTCCATCTGGGCCTCCACCACTTCAATCCTCCACCAAAGTCAAGCTCATATAAGAGAGACATTGAGGTTCTCAATCAAGTAGGGAAGAGCTTGGTTGTTGAACAATGTGTTCAGACTTAAAAGAACAAAGGGATGCAGACTCAATATGAAGTGAATAATTTCTCCAGAGTAACTTTGATCTCAAATTTGAATTCTTCTCCTCTTTTCCATATCTCGGATTTGGCTCATTTTTAGCCTTCAAGTGGAACTGAAGGATCAAGTCAAAACATTTCTAGTATATGGAAGGTCGAGGATCATAGATCTCATGACGTGACATGGAAACCCAACACCATTTTTTTAATTTTGGGCACAAAACCCGATGTATGTGGGTTGTAGTGGTGAAACCTGCGTATATGCATGTTGTACAATAGGTAGGGTGTGCATATGTGGAAAAATAATGTTTTTAGCTCTGAGATTTGTAAAAAGGGACTTCAAGTCTGCATAGGAAATGGAAAAAGGCCTTCTATGCAAGTTTGCATAGGGTGAGAAAAATCTTGCTATAAAAAATTCCCCCTAATGTGTGAGGTCAGAGGAGTATCTGTGATAGTCGAAATAAATTATAAGACCCATAAGTGGAGTAATGGGGACCCAACTAGAAGAACTAGTTACTCATAAGAATATTAAAATCTATATTGACTTTGCACACATGGCTTCCAATTTGATTACACTGCAGATCCATGTGAAAATATACCAAACAACTTTCCATGGCCATGAATAGGAAATTCAAAGGTGGCTACATGCCAAAGGTTGTCATAGTCATGAACAAGGCCCACTCAAACTAGTCCCAAAATCAATCTAAAGATATCTATATACAATGGATTACAATTTGATCTCTCATGATCACTGAAGTCACATAGGTACTGGTCCAATGAAAGGTAGTAACAACTTAGGAAAGATGGGACTATAAACTAATGTCTTCAAGTCTTCTACATAATCCTCTAAAGGTGTTAGTCTACATCGTGTGAATAAAGGAGTTGAGGTCGAACACAATGAGACTTCGTTTGATTACTAGTCATTGAGGTATATCGTTAACAAACATAAAACTGTAGAGACAACCACGATAATGAAAGTAGGTATCAAGGAACGAGTACATTCTTACAAGTGTGAATAGAGGTGTAGAGAATTAGAACACTTGAAGAATCCATCGATCAGATACATTGATGTATTCCCAATGTCAATAGCAAGAGAACACGCCACTAATATTTGCAAGCCTCTAGTGAACTCATGGACTCTGAGTATGCGTCTCGAATAGATGAGTTGAAGTGGGTGGAAGGGAGATCGAAGAACATTAGGCATCTCATCATTCAACCACACCCGAGGAGTGTGAGGAGCTTGATGATTTGGAGGAAATCGATTGAAGAACATGTTCACGAACCAAATACCCTGTCTCCAAAGTCTTTAGCGTGTGCCAAATGCAAGCGGTACCTGAAAAAGACCCTACGAGATAGAAATCAATAAGGAAAATTGTTGACAAGGCGAGGAAACCACCCATAGGGATAAGGGCATCCAAGACACTACATGAATCCCAATGTGTGAATAGATGTCTTGTTGGCAAACACAAGGGAAGCCTTGATCCAATGACCAATGTTGAAATGTCAACTACTGGGTTGGGGTTACCTACCAATGAGGAAAGTAGAACGAGGGTGTGCAATGGGACTACAACTTCATCGATTACGAGACACTGATGGTATGGCCGACATACAAAGTCAATATTTATGAGGAAGATAGTGGAATAGGTTGATAGATATCCTTTGAACAAGAGCATGAGACATATGGAGACTCTGGCAACATAGAATCAATGATCCCGAGCTTTGAGATGTATGAGGCATCAATCAAACTCTCCATGGGGACTAGAAGAGTAACCGATCGGGGGTAAACTCATGTAGCATCATCTTCCTAAGGTTATACTAAACCCAAAATTTTGACAAGTGGACTTAAGAATTTACGTACTTTGTTCAAAGCGACACAAGCTAGCGCCAATATAAGATATATTCCCTTCCGCCTATATTTTTTGTTTTTCATAGTCAAATGAATGCTATGATACATAGGAGGAAACTAATTAATAAAGTAAGTAAGAAAACTAGTTCCAGGATTGGAACATACCTATGCTCAATGCAAGGGAGGGCATCGTGGGAGATGGACACCCGAGGGAATGTTTCCTCTTGGGTATAGGGTGTCAATATGAAAAGTATATAAAAAAGGCTCTTCTTGGATGATGATGCAAATTTCTGAGGTGATAGGATTGTAATGAAAAAGAAATAACTGACAATTGGCTCAATACTGCAAAAAAGATAATGAGATGCAATTACAAATTAACGCCAAAAAATGTCATCTTTCATAATCTTAGTCTACTTGGTTTTGAAAAGGGATAAAATTGCACCAAATAGGCGTCCTTTCAAATCCAATTTACAGTGTGAAAGAGACAATTTCACTCGACAAACTTTTCATTTTGAAATGAGTCGGAAAAGAGATTCAAATCAAACTCGTTGGGGGTTTCTAGGCGGCATGTCATGGGGAGGCCAAGGCTCTCATGCTAGACTTCTGTGAAAGTTAAACATCTTACAAATAGACGACACAAGCTTGGGAAAACCTAAACTTTTAAGTCGAGGAGGATAAAATACTAGAGAGGGTTACCTTATCTGATATATCAAATGCCCCTTATGCGGAAGGGTGTAGAAGAAGGAAGATGGGGAGAGTTCTTGTTGAGAAAACCGCGAGGTATTCCAGCGGAGGATGAACACCTTCGGTAGCCACTCATAACGGATCAAAGATCAACACACCGATGTTTTCATGGTAAAACCCCTACGGGAAACATCCTGACTAATAGCGACAACAGGCGATTTATCAATGCAAAGAAAAAATTACGAGAGGAATTTTACAAGAGTTTCTCACAATCGATCGTAGAAAATGACCCTCCATGCTCTTTAAATAGAGATCATGGACCAATCGGGTGTTAAACCCTTGGATCAATGGCTGAGCAAAAGATCTAGGAGAGTATGAACCATGAGATCACTCTATGTCGAGAACATATGGTGACCAAAGCCAGTTTCTAGCACAAAATGCATACTAATGCATACTAAAGAAACACACTAGAAAACACACCTATGACACAATAGACCAAGTAGATATTAACTGCTCTAAGTGTCTAAATGTCCTAACATCCCCTTAAGAGCAACTTGGGATAGGATTGAAGGTTACAATAGTGACAGCACAAATGGGAGGAGAAGGAATGAGGCATTAGAACATATCCCAGCTTAATGACAACTTCTGAACTCTTAACATAGATCAGTTGGAAAACTTACGTACATCAGAACTTTGTGAAAATGTATGCAACGGTGATCTTTTGTGGGAAAAAGAGCACTTCAATAAAATGATCATGAATGAAACTTTGATGAAGTGCATGTGTAGCTCATTGTGTTTGTTGCGTTGATGTTGAGCTGGGTCTTTGGAGAGATTGATGTCACTTTGATTGTCACAACAAAGCGTGATTAGGTACTTCTTCTAGAATTCAAACTATGAAAGGATCTGTTGAATCTGTAAGGATTATTGACTTGCATTTAGTCTTTTCGATTCTCTGCTTTCTTGAAAATTGAAATAGCATTGTTTCTTACAAACCCAAAGTGACAGGTCCTGAACAAGGCTGAAAACATAACACGCAATAGACTTCGATCATGGGTCGCCGACCAATCTGAATGATGGAAACCAACCAATAAGAGTCTCCCACAGTTGTAATGTATCCGGCGAACTGTACCATGGACATTGTGAATTATCCTTTGGCTACTCCAATGGATTTCATGGGGTGTTGCATATACGGGCAACAATTAACGCAACAAAGGAAAG
This sequence comes from Picea sitchensis, assembly GCA_010110895.2. Classification (NCBI taxonomy): domain Eukaryota; kingdom Viridiplantae; phylum Streptophyta; class Pinopsida; order Pinales; family Pinaceae; genus Picea; species Picea sitchensis. The sequence continues at coordinate 121,413 of SNQJ01S0014659.1, forward strand.
ACCGGGATGGGTATGAGTCAAGTATAAGAGGCTGATCTAATTGTGATGCGAGGTGGCATCAACTTGGAGAAGTACAGGTGGCAGTAAGTTTGACTCCAGACTAGAAGGGAGGATGTGTTGGTTTTGAATATTCCATGTAAAAGCAGTGAAGAAGGTCATGTTCATAATTAGAATGGGAAAGGGAAATACCTTAGTTTTCAAAACTTGTAGGACAAGGAAATAGTGCAAAATCCTAAGTATGTCATTTCAGGCTGGCTATGGGTTGGTTTTTCACATGGTTTAGGTTTTGAGTCACTACCGGTGGAGATAAGGTCATCAAAATAAATGACAAGGATTATGTGATGGCTTCCTACTTTCTTGGTATGAACATTAGGATCATAATGGAATCTAGAGAATCCGTGTGATAAGAAAGTTGTCCATTTTGGAATACCAAGCTAGATGAGCTTGCTTGAGACCATAAAGAGATTTCTTGGGTGACAAACAAGGCTAAGTCATTATGGACATATGAAATTTCCATGTAGATTTCTTCTTGCAAGTCTCCGTGCAAGAAGGCAGATTTAAAATCCATCTGATGGAACTCCCATTTTTGTGAGGCAACAAGGGCAAGAACAAGAAGGATGGAATTCGTTTTCTACAGGGGCAAGGTTTCATTATAATTCCAATTCCTTCAACTTGGGAAAGTCCTTTGGAAACTAACCGAGCCATGTGTCTTTCAAAAATTCCATCTAATGCATACTTAGTTCTATATAGACCCATTTGCATCTAACAAGTTTTCTTCCTTTTTTGGAAGAGGTACAAGATACAAAGTATGCGTTTTCATTAAAGAGCGATACTTTTTCATTCAATGTGTATCCCAATCTAGATGACACGATACGCAAATGTCACGGATCATGAGTTCTGAAACTTGAGCCAAAGAAGAGCTGCGTTAGGCTAATGAACATGTCAAGCTGATCGGAGGATCCTTAGAAAATATCACTAGTTTCTCTTTGTGTTGAATGAACCCATCTAGGCAGCGGTGGAACGGTATTGGTTCAAGTTCAAATGACTCATTTGGAGGAGGTGAGAAGGCAGGAGGTGGTTTTTAAGCCATCATTGTCATCATCGAAGAAGAAACGGATGGAAAAGAGCACAAAGCGCCGAAGATGGCTTGCGGGGCGAAGAAGAGCACAAGCGGATTCAATTAAGGCTCGCCTTGAGGCCAAAAGAGAGGCACAAGCGTCGAATTGAAGCGCTGCGGGGCCGAGATTTTCATAGAAATTTGGCTGCTCCCTCTTCTAATAATAATTTCATTACAAAATGATTGAAGAAGTCTATAACCTTTGACATCTTTGGAATAACCCGGCAAATATACACTTCTCTCACTTTTAGGCTCTGATGGTTTTGCTGCCATGGGAATGTGAGCCATGCTATCTTGCCAAATACCACGAAGCGACTTACATGGGTTTTAATTTTAGTCAAGCTTCTTAGATGTTATATTTTGAAACCTTTGTGGGAGTGTGATTTACTATGTAATTTGCATGGTTGATGGCTTCCACCCAATAAATAAGACTTAATCCCTTATATTGAATCATACAATTAGCCATTTTTTTAATGTGCGGTTCTTTCTCTTGGAAACACCATTTTGTTGTGGTGTATATGGAATAGTGTAATGTTGCATTTGGATTCCACAGTAGTACGATGCTTTGTAAAAATTATTGTTCACATGTTTGCCTCCATTATATGTTCAACAACCTTTGAATTTGATGTCTAGATAACCTTTGAATTTGATGTCCAGATTTCTTTTCTACAAGGGCCTTGTAGGCCAAAAACTTGTCAAAAACTTCGCTCTTAAGTTTTAAGAAGTAAACCCAAGTACGTCTGGAAAAGTCATCAATGAAAGTTAAGAAATACTTGCACCCAGAAAAAGAAGAAGAAGAAAGTCGACCACACAAATCACTGTGAACAAGCTGCAAAGGACCCGAGGCGTGCCAAGAGGCACGTTTGTCAAAATTGTCCCGATGATGTTTGCTGAGAACACAACCGAAAAAAACACCATCTCTGCATGAAACAAGAGGAAGACTAGTCACCATCTGTTGATTACATAGTTGCTGCAATGAGTGGTAGTTTAGATGACCAAACCGCTCATGCCAAAGTTTGCTCACGTCATCGCTATGAGCAACAAAAATTGATGAAAAGCACAATTTTACTTAACGACACAATAGACCAAGTAGATCTTAACTGACTCCTAAGTATCTAAATATCCTAACATTTACAAGATCATTCCAATCAAAGGAAACCACTCTAGGAATTGGAGGGATTGTACTCAAAGAGAGTGGAATGCTCCCTTGTGCAGAAGGTACAGAAATAGAAATTATAAGGACATGGTATAGAAGGTATAGAACTAAAACTAGAAGAGCGGGATCGACCGAAAATTGCATCGATGCGACCACTTCTTCAACCATTAGTTGAATAGGATGCAAGACAACAAGGTCAAGAGACGTATCGACCCCAAATATAGGAGTGGTGTCGGCCGAAGATTGCATTAACATGATCGTTGATCACTGGTTGAATAGGATGCGATACAACAAGGTCAAGAGATGCATCAACCTCTAAAGGAAGAGGGGTGTCATCCGAAGAATGCATCGGCATGACCGTCGTATTGACCAAACAAGGTTGGGAAGCCAAATATGAGTCAGAACCTGAAGGGCCCCTCGATAAGGACCATGCTTCTGGTATCATGACATCAGCAGAGCACAAATGAGTAAGGTGATCTCCTTCGCAAATCCTACAAAGGAATTTGGGATTACGTATTACACGTCTATGTTTCTCAATTGTATGAATTCCCCCAACATGACTTGCAGTGGCCGGTGACATGATCCTAGCATGACTTGCAGAGGTTAGTAGCAAATCTCCAACATGACTTCTAGAGGTTGGTGACGAACTTTCAACATGACTAGTAGAGGTTGACGACCAATCTCCAACATGACTAGCAAAGGTTGGTGATATAATTCCAGTATGACATGCAGTGACTGGACTTGTGGCGACGATTGGTTGAGGCATTTGAGACCAAGGTTCCAGGAAAGACTGGTTCTGAGAAATTGCAAGCCAAGAAGGGTTCTGATATACACCATGGCCATGTCCGTAAGGATAGTATCCTCCTCCATACTGATTCATAAAGGGGTGTAAGGGCATCGACACCGAGGAAGCCGCTTGCGAAGAGAAGGTGGCATGACAAGGGTTACTCATGTGAGGATATATGTTGCCCCCAGATGAAGGAACTTCATGAAGGGGGTTTCCCATACTATAAAACTGACTCCCCCCGGATGAAATACCTGATGACATATGGAGGTACGCCATGGGAAAATCGTTCGTAGGAACCAGTATAGCGGAAGAAGGATAGGTGGATGGAGTGTAATAAGTAGAATGACCGCCCATTTGAGCACTTGCTCCTGGACAAGTGGATCCATAGGAAGGAAGATTCCAACCTCCTACCGTAAGAGTTGTTTGAGGGATATGACTCCCACCAAATGAAAAGGGAGAATAATGAGGCATCATGCCCCCAGACCCAAAACTTGGATTCACATAAGGAGACGAGACAGAGGATGGAAAGTGCGAAGACATGTCTGGCATACCATGAGAAAAATGGTTAGAGGCCCAAGCTACTAGATGAGTATCATGATTCTTCATACCATTATGAAACACGAATAGATTTGTCCCCATGAAATGAGTGAATGTCATGGGGGAGGTAGTGGTAAGTGAGGGAGCAAAAGGAACTCCACTATCCATGATAATGAAAACTCAAGGCGCAATATAAAATCCTAAGGTCATCTAATGATCGAAGAGAACACAAAAAATAAAACAAAAGGTCAATATGCAGACAAACAAGATAAAGCGGTTGAAAGGGGCCTCCCTCCCTAAAGTAGGTATGTCTTGCCCAAGAGGGGCCTGAGACTCCCTGCTAAAGATCGGAGGTATCATAATCAATTATAAGGGCCCTCGTGGGCTTAACAACCAGTCAGTTATATCCCCCTGGAGAGGTAATCCTCCATAAAGGATGTGTGTTGTTCAACCCCTATCTGACCCAATGTACCTGTACAATAACCCCTGCAAGTAACCTATGTGGTACCTAAGTCAAGAAACTAAGAAACCACGATATAATCAATGCACAAATGAAAAGTCGTAAGTGAGGTCCACCGTATGGGCAGGGTAACAAAGACCGAAACCTCGAAAGAACCGCATCTCACAGAGGTAAAGGTACTAGAAAGATCCCCAAAAATATATCTGACGCTAAGAAGGTATCGAGGGGATATCCCTTCAACCAACCTCACACGACCTTGTTCTTAACTCCGGTGTAAGTGGAGCCTCCTGATATTACCAATTATACAATGGATTTCTCCACTCCCTTAGTTAGACACATATGTTAATTTAATAGCCTTGGAGAAGTTTACTCACAAAATCTTATTCCAAGGCTCTAAATCTAAAGCTAGTTTGTGTCCTTTAGAAAATAACATTGTTATTAATCAATTTTAAATTATAGTGTTACTTTTAGTGGCCTTGCTTACTCAAAAAGGTGCGGTCGTGAAACTAGTGATGTTACGACTCAACAAGTAAAATAAATGAATATGAATACAATGCAAAGTCTTAACTTCAATTCCCAATAAATGATATGCTTTTCAAAATGCAATTCTCAATTTAGTTCTACAATTCCAAATAAGATGCAATATTTCTTTACATGTACTAAGATTAACGATAAGGACTCAAAAGATCAAATGCCAACAATGTAAAATGTCTAATATTTTTCTATTTTCAATATAAATGAATGAAAATGAAAGGACTGAACAACAAATTGATATAAAAACTCTACTATATGTAAACAAAGACAAACCAAGTAGGATATCAAGGAGCAAACACCCAACCCAAGATCCAAGGGCAATCAAATGAAAAGGATGATGAGAAAGGCACTGCCCAAAAATTCAACCAAAGAAAGGTTTCCTATTATTCCATAGACACTTAACAGTCATAACAGAGACCGAAGAAGTCTCAACAATAATCAAAACCTACCCAAAAACCATCAAACCCAACAACCAAGAAACAAAGGGTGATGTACGTGATTGTTCAGGAGAAAAGTGCATATATACATCTCTTGCAGGAGAACAACACGCGTATGTACGCGACTGTTAGCCAAAAACCCACATATATGTGTTAAAACATAGCCAGGCTAAGGAGAAGGCTAAGAAACTCAGACTCAAAATGAACAGAGGTTGTCAAGCAGTCATACGACAGGAAACTCAATATAAACAAGAGCAATCTAAGGAGAAAAACACTCCAAACCCCGGAAAAAAAATATTTTATCCCGAGTATGGTCGCCAATTTTGTTACAAGGAAAATATCTCTATGGCGAGGGGTAAACCACAACAGACAAAAATGACTGCAGAAATCAAATCTAATCTCAGGTATGCTATATAAACAAATATGCTAGCAAGACAAGATAAAATACCTACCTTGTCCAGACATTCAATGAAGTCCACCTTTGAGCACTTGACTATACACCTGCAACTTGTCCTCAACAACCAATAAACGCAAACACATGGTGATAATATATAATGTTAGCACATTCAATAGCATAATCCATCAACATTCATAACAAATACGCCCATGGAATAACAATTCAAATACTTGCAAGATATTAATTGGACGATAAAAGAGTATTTCTATTAAAATGTAATCAACAGAAGTGAATGAATTATAAACTTCCGTGTCGACATGGTTCAAAACCGAGAAACTAATTCCCTTCCAGCTAAGCCTCAACCACTTCAATCCTCCACCAAAGGAAATTTCATATAAGAGAGACAATGAGGTTCTCAATCAAGTAGGGAATATCTTGGGGGCTAAACAATGCATTCAGACTTAAAAGGACAAAGGGATGCAGACTCGATATGAAGTGAATAATTTCTCCAGACTAACTTTGCTCTCAAAGTTGAATTCTTCTCCTCTTTTCCATAGCTTGGATTTGGCCCATTTGTAGCTTTCAAGTGGAACTGAAGGGTCGATTCAGAACGTTTCTAGTATATGGAAGGTCAAGGATCATAGATTTTGTGACGTGACATGGAAACCCGACAACATTTTTTAATTTTGGGCACAAAACCCAATGTATGCGGGTTGTAGTGGTGCAACCTGTGTATACTCATGTTGTACAATAGGTAGGGCGCGTATATGTGGAAAAATAATGTTTTTAGCTCTAAGATTTGTAAAAAGGGACTTCAAGTCTGCATAGGGAAATGGAAAAAGGCCTTCTGTGCAAGTTTGCATAAGGTGAGGCAAATCTTTCTATAACAATAATCAATACCTCTTTGCTTGCCATTCTTAGACTTTATTTGAGCCTCCTCCTGGATGAAATTGATCCATAGTATGTCAAATGGTGGTAATTTCTCTCGTGCGCAAATCCCCTACACAAATGGTTCCCAAGACCTGGGAAAACCATTCAATGTCACATTCACCAACTTTGTGTCATCAACTGCCTCACAAATGGCTACACGTTGATCACGAATTTGAGTGATTCTCATGATGTAGCTAGCAATTGTATTTGATTTGGATATCTCAACAGATCAAAGTTGGTGCCTCAAAATCAACTTTCAACTTGCATTCCCACTTTAGTACAAGCCCACCAAAGCATCAGACATATCCTTTGTTGTATTCTTCTCGAAAATATGATGAATCAAGTGATCATTCACATAATCCAACAACATTCACATGACCTTCACTTCCCTCTTTCGATGGGCTACCAATTCATGTGCATCCTTTGGATCTTGAATCACCATCTCAACATACTCTTTGAGATCATTTTCTTCCAAGGGCAAAGGATCCTGGCCTTCTAGGCCCGGAAATTAGTGGCCCCTTCCAACCTTTCCTCAACTCTAAGAGCACTCACCATTGTGACATGCCTAGAACAAAAAAGTCGCAACAACAAAAATCAGCAGCCACTTGTGTCTCAAGAGATGACCCCCCCTCTCTCCAGATCATATTCTCTGATACCATGTCAAATTTTAAGGCAATTCAATGCATACAATTTCAGATCTAAAAATTACTTCCAAATGACCTCAGACAGTAAACTAGGGTTGTTATCACTGAATAATTTTACATTGAAATTATAACAAAAAATTACAGTGGAAAGTCTTAGCACTGAGAGTCACCCTCCGACTGCAAGAGGATAAGCCCAATACCCATCAAAATAAAGTAAAAGAATTAAAATGGTGTGAGTGGGTGAGATCAGTGAGACTGTAGAGAGAGGAAAAGATAACAGAAGTAACTACAGATCAGTTCGAGACCATTGGGCTATGGAGTCATAAGTATCATGAATAAGGAAGGCATTTAAACCACCTATCAGAAAAAAGGATTTAAGTGGTGATGAGGAGAAGAAGACAAAAAATGTCTGAGTAAAGAACCATGAAAAATGGGCAAGATGACAGCAGATCCTCTATCGCCTCAGGAATCCATAGATCAAAGAGATCCTACATCCAGACAATAAGAAAAACAGAGAATATCTGACTAACCATGAAAGATGGGCATGATAGCAACAGATCCTCCATCGCCTCAAGAATCCATAAATCAAAGAGATTACATTCAGATAATAAGGAAAATAGAAGGGTTTGAGTGATGAACGATGAACATGGGCAAGATAGCAATAGATCCTCCATCGCCTCAGGAATCCATGAATCACAGATACTACATCCATACAAGGAGGAAAGCATGAAACAACGTATAAACTAAGAAGATGGTCTGATAAAAACGATTCAAAGGAATCTTCAATAACATATATTTACAATCCAAGCCCGCAGGCATACAAACTGAAAAATTACAGAGCCCTGTTCCTGAAAATCACTCAACTCTCGAGCCTATGAAGAACACCCCCTCCTCTTTTACAAAATAAAGACTAATCTATAATCAGCTCAGTCCACAACTGTCAGTAGTGTGACCTGGCTATCTCATTCAATGCTTTACGTCTGCGCCTTCTTCTGTCAGACTGTGCGTGTATTCCTTTGTCAGACGCAAACTCGGATTAGTATGGGTCTTTCTGACCTCTGTGGTACCATAGGATGATAGTCCAGTCCTCTCGGCCATGGCTTCTACGCCTTCTATTTATGGACTGAGTTGAGATTTCAACTACGAATCATTTTCCATTAACTGAATTCTCCTTGTGATTGGGTGAGGCTCAATGCCTAGGGGGCCACCACGCGCTGCTCTTGGATTAAACGCTATATAAGCACGCGATTGCAGGGCCGTCAAAAGCGGTTTGGATTCATACCGCTTTTGAGCCCGCAATTCACCACCTTCCGCCACATAGCTATTTAATTATACCATGGTTTCGATTGTGGGACCGCTCAATAATTTTAACGCTCGAGCAAGTTGCGTCCCCGTAATGAAGTGTGGTCATCGATCTGCGATCTAGGAAAGCCCCGCTTTTGCTGCCACGCACTGCTCTTGGATGGAACCTGCTTCCTGCTGCGGAGATCAACGACTCACAATTACTTCGGGAGTTCGGGCTTCGAGCCTTTCCAATGTATAGCTCTTTCAATCCTCTGAAGTGAATCTTCCGAAGTGTGAGATCCGTTGACGTGTGTCCTCAACCTTCAATGGCTTAGATTTACTTTGAGACTTCAGCTCCTTTGTCCAGTCGTTAATCCTTGCGCTACTTTGAAATTCGGATCGCCCGAGAGCCCTTGATTTGAATTATTCATGGGATCTCCGCTGCTGAAAATCGAGCATATTTGTTTGCTTGTGTTTCAAGCCCGAAATGGACCATTTTGAATGATGCGCTTTGTGCTCAAGGTTGATATCTGCGCAGACCACGAACTTGGTCGTCCTGCGATCTTTTGACAGCTATGTGTGATAATAGAAAGAAACACAAAGATCAGAGAGAAATCATCCATGCACATGAGACACAATTTTTTTTCTGTAAATTTTTCAGATTGAGAATTTCTGAGGACAAAAACAGTCCTTCCGACAAAATTACAACTTCAGCAAATTCCAGAAAAACCCTTCCATCTTGCAAACTTGTTGTACGGTTTGTTGACATTACATGTACGGTTGCTGACATTGGTTGTACAAACTATACAGACATTGATGTCACATGTACAGACAACTTATGTGACCTGTACAAACTGTACGGATTGTTGATGTCACCTGTACAGACTGTATGGACCCACACATGCAGTTTGTTTCTCCTCTTCCTCTCACACGTGTGGTGGTGGCCTCCTCTCCTTCGCTGAAAAATAGAGAAAGAATGTCCAGAAACCCTAGGCCAGATTTGTCAAAGTGAATAATTTCATTTGTTGAAATTGCCACCCCATTCTTCTTGACACAAGTGTTCACTTACTTATGCCAACTCCATAATGTCACAATGAGATGTGTTAGTTTCTCCTCACATTGCCTCTCCTTTTATAAGAATCTAATGAGTGAGTTTATGAATCCCTTCTAGACTCAACATTAAATTAGAATTGTTTATTTCTCCATGTGGGTGTCAAGCCCCAACTCAATATACAAGGGGTTTTCACGAAATGAAAAATGCAAGAGAAGTCTAAAAGTTCTACATTTTGGTTATTTTCCGGGCATATTTTTCGGTGGATTTTGTTTGAAATCCGACCATAAATTGTTAGCATTGCAGATTTAAGTGGTTGAGTCTATATAATCCAAACACCTGAGGGGTTTTTCAAAACACTCAATTCATTGATGCATTCAAAAATGCAATGCTAAAACAACATCAACATCGTCATGCTTCAAATCTACACTTTAGTCTCATTTAGTTGATCTTGATGCCCTTAGATAAGTGTGAAAGTCTTATACTTCAATAATGGTTTCATAATACTAACTTTGCCCATGAGTCTTTAAACAAGAGAAATTCTTCTCAACCATAAGATCTACAATAATGCTAAAGGAATGGAGGGTTTATTCCGGTAAAAAGTTTATCTACGAAACCTCAAACTCGAAGCCATCAAACAACAAGAATTGCAAAACTATGAGCTGAAAATTTAATAGACATAAGAATGTTGGCAAAGAACATTCAAGAAATTTCTGCAGTCCCATTTCATTCCTTCACTTGCTAAGAAAGGTTAAAACCACAAGACAAAACTAAAAGGAGTGGGTTAACTAGTGAGCAATCTTCCCTTTGGAAGTATCTTTTTCTGCAGGTTCTTTGGCGGCCTACTTTTAAATTTCCGGTCAATCTAGAATTCTGATCGATTTTTTGAACATTTGGGTTCGTTTAAAATGGGGCAAAACCACTCAAATAAGGTTCTGAAATGCATAGAACTTTGATCCATGCGAAACTAAAACTACCTCTGAAAATTTGGCCCAAACATTTGTCTGAAAAGCAGGTCTGTTTGCTCCCGAATTAGCCTATTCTGAACTAAAATCCTCATTTCTCCGATTCTTGAATGCCAAATCCTGTTTCTTTTTTCTCCAGCGATGCCAAGCAATGTAAAACGCATTGAAACTGCTTGCACCTCGATTTTTCCATTGTTTTACAACTCTCCGACAACCATGGCGATGATAAATCGATTTTCTCAGGTAAAGGGCAGCTTCGAACACCAATAGGCTCAGTGTCCTCGCTTTGGGGATCGAAACGCACCGTTTGGATGTTTCTCAATCTCGTATGGCAGCCAGTAAAGCTTGAAATGTTACCCTGGAAACCCAATACACTGTCAAATCGATTTTTCGAAGGGAAAATGCTGCCCTTGTGGCTTTGAGTACTACACAACACTCTGACAAGGGATGGAACGCTTTCCTGCTTGTTGGTATGGCTCCGGGAATGTTCAAACCTTAAAAACACATTGCGAAGAGGATGAATAGCCAAGCGAAGAAGAAAAGGTTCAAACAACAAGGTTTGATCCCTAATTCTAGAAGCTTTTTGGGCTCCCAACGCAGTGATTTATCTTGTTTTTTGTCACCTTTTTCAAGCCCGAAAGCAAATTTTTTCCCTATCAATGATCCCTAATTCTAGAAGCTTTTTGGTCTCCCAACACAGTGAATTAGCTTGTTTTTTTCATCTTTTTCAAGCCCATGAAAGCAAAAATTGCCCACATCAAACAACAAGGCTTGATCCCTAATTCTATAAGCTTTTTGGGCTTCCAACACAGTTATCTAGCTTTCATAAGGAAAATCAATGGCTTGGGTAACAAACAAGCTTCCCAAGTAAGTGATTTCACTCTTTACTTGATAAAACACATTCCATACTTAAGGAAAACTTCATGACTAATATGCAAAGGGATTTCTCCATTTATCTTAGCAAATTACATCTCTTATTATTTCCATGGCTATTTGGTGAGTGCAAGGCTTTTCTAACTTTTCAACGGTAATGAGGAATCATCTGGGTCTCGATAGCTTCATAACTTACCATGTTTCAAACTCAGGCTTGAGATTTAATTGTTGCAACCTTACACTCATCACAAAGCCTTCCATGTAAGCTTTGGATCAAAATCAAACTCGAAGGACACCTACCAAGTAATTAAAATCAATTAAAATGAGTGTTGCTAGAGTCCTTGATTTTTTCCCTTAATAAAACCATAAATTCTGTCTTAGCTCGGATTCTCTTAACTGTTACTGTTTGTTGTTGGGTGTAGAGGACACCAAGAGACTTTAATGAGTGGTCCAAATCCCTATTCCACCTTCAATAGAGAGTGTTCATAATCCAGAAAACCACAAAAATTACATACTATGTTAGAACTTAAACTTCTATAATGTAGTAGTGACGTAGTTGATTCTTCCAAAAAAAAAAATAGGAATATGTCTAAAGAGATGCTTAGAACTCATCAGTTCGAGGCGGGCACCAACAATTTTAATTTTTTTGTGTATGGATTTACTATACCCTTCTCCATCCATGAACAATTAACCCAACCAATCATGGCATCACATATTATGGATGTTTTGAATTTTGGAAATCAAAATTATTTAGGAGTAGAAATGAAAATAAATATTTTCAACAAAACAAAAAATGTGGAATATCCATATTCAAATGGTTGGTAAAATTGCTTCATTAATGGGAAATTTTGTAATTCATATTTTCATAGCAACATACCTCAAATCGAATTTTGTCGATTGCAACAAGTTCTTAGGCCCTAAAATCCTCCAGGTAACTTCTTTTGGAATTTTAAAACTCATTTTGATTGACACCCAAAATTGCATGCAAAAAGGCCTCGGAGGAAAAAGTATGGATCTCATTCAAAGTGATGTTTTGACGAAATCAAAGCTTCTTTGTGTGATCTTCGTCTCTGCTATATGGTCTTTGATTTGGAAAATTGATATCACTAAGATCATCATATGGGAAACAGGTTTTAGACCACGAAGGTGGCCTTTAGGCGCTAAATGCACCTATAAGCAAAACAAGGCAGAATTTCTCGCTTCACTCCAAAAAAAAGCGAGATTTTGTCAAATGCAACTGATCAAGATCAAGAGACATGACACAAAAGGCGAAGCAACTGATTAGTGTTCTCAATGCTCATGCAAATCATAAGACATTAGTGAATCAAACTCTAAAACATGAAAGCATCATCAAACATTACAAGTAAAGTGAGTCAAGCAATGCACATTCAAAGATGCACAAAAGTGGGTGGGGGGGGGGGTCTTTAAGTCACCAAACTTGGGGCTATTTGAGGTCTGAATACCTTGCTATCATGATTTCTTATGTAGAAGACCAATCTTCAATCCTCCAAAATGGATCTTGGTTCCAAGTGAGATGTGGTTTTATGCACGAAACCCCAACATACAAGTTTCCATCCAAYTAATTAAGTATTCAAAATCATRTTTATCTAGGTAAGGATTCCAACATGTCATTGTTCTTATAAGACAAAAACCCTTCAAGATATAGGCAATTGCTTCAATAGATTCATCGAACTAAGTTCTAGATTAAGAAAATGTAGCCTTTTATAGTAGATCATTTTGATTATAYGGCCACTCTTCCTCCTCTTGTCCCTCAATCAAGAACAAATTCATGAATAACAAATAGAAAAGGAAGAGGGAAAAAAATTCTCATTGGTTAAAAAACAAATAGAAAATGAATCAGTTTCTACAAACAAAAAAGCCTAGGAAAGAAGAAAGACCAAATGCAATAAAATTCGTCAAAAGGAGAAGAGTCTACTACTAAGGAAAACAACAATCAAATTCTTAGAACTTTCAGAACAAAAGACAACACTACAATTACAAATTTACTAAATAAAGATAATAAAAAAAAGGAGCAAAAGGGAAAAATAATAATTTAACGAAACAATCTCCTTCCATGCCATTATCAAAATTTGGGTATTTTCCTTCTATCATGATTGTAGAGCCGAACCTCTAACAAAAATAGTTGTAGAGGTAGGCCTCTAACAAGACCTTCTATTTTTCACATTTGTTATAAACAACCTTTCATGATCAAGATAGTGTATCTCAATTCTACATGGTCCCCACTTTAAATTTTCTTTCAAAAAATCTTAACTCATGGGATAGATGCTCAAGATGATCCAGTGTACCTATATAGCAAAAAAAACTATACAGTTTTTTTACAATTTGGTTTAAGCTTCATCGATAGTCAATAAATGTGAATTTAACATGTTGATAACCAAATAATTTAACTAATACTTAAAGAAAGTAATTAATATACTTAAAAGATGAAGTATTATTATTTGATATACAAACATTTTGAAATCTCTAAAAAACTAAAAGATAAAGTATTATTGTTTGATATACAAACATTTTAAAATCTATAAAAAATTAGAATTAAACAAATCATAATGAATTTAGACTATAATTAAATAAAGAAAATCAAGAATTATACAAAATATGATCAAAGTTAAGTCACCAAACTTGGGGCTATTTGAGGCCTCAATGCCTTGCTATCATGATTTCTTATGTAGAAGACCAATCTTCAATCCTCCAAAATGGATCTTGGTTTCAAGTGAGATGTGGTTTTATGCACAAAACCCCAACATACAAGTTTCTCAATATAAAATAATTGGAGATAAGAGTGCCAATAAAATCACATGGGTTAATTGGTGGTTGATTATACTTTTTGATATGTTTTTTTTTCCATATTATCTTTAAAATATATTGGATATGTTTATGATATTTTGACATTGTTATGATTATAATTTATTTATTTTCTCGAGTCTTTTTCTCTTTGTCTAGATCATTACTTTAAAAATTAAAAATGAACATTAAAGAAAGAAAAACAAAAAAAGACCTTTAACATTATATGTGATGTTTTTCTCTTATTTTTTTTTTAAATTTATATCTTATATTCATTGAAGTAAACATTGTAAAAAGGGTTTGTAATTATTACTCACTTTAAAGAACTAAAGCTACAATACTTTTTTGGGGGTATAGATTTCAATTATTTTGTATTGTTTGATCTATATTAAGTTTCTAAGATTGTAAAGTAGTTAATGTTAATAGGGATTATGTTAGTGAAATTCATCAA
>SNQJ01S0014660.1:0-31734 GCA_010110895.2 Picea sitchensis
TGGAATACTGGTACATAGAAGAACAATTCTCTTATATTAGGGTTTTTGGTTGTTTTGTTCCCCCATATTCCATGTCGCTATTCTTACCAGAAATGATAGTATGTCACGAAGTTGCCAGGAAAATAGTACTCAGCAGAATCAACAAAGAACTCAAATGAGTTCAGAAAAAGGTATGGCCATCTTTTCCCCTACACATTGGTACATTTTATTTATTAGATTTCGGCCATTCCAAAGTGGAGGCCATGACCTTAGAAGAAATGAAACTAGTAGACATTGAATTCAAGAAGCACGACCCTCATAAGGTCATGGGTAACCACATGGAAAGTTGTGGTCTAAAAATATACGAGCACGAAGATTCTCCTAATGAAGATATTTTTCTGGGAGCGAGATCCTACTCAGAAGTCTTAAGTCGGGTTCGAGCTCTGTCACCTGAAGGGATGATCGAATTTTACAAATTTCAGGAACATCAGAGAAGTAGCCTCCCCAAAGTTTTACAATGCAAAGTCTCAACACCACCAGGTATACAACAAACAGAAGCCAAAGGTTCAACAGACAAAAACCCTGGAAAACAAGAAACTCAGGGGAACATAGAGGAAACTGAGATCTCGAACCAGGAAACCGAGACCCCAATCCAAGAAGAAAGACCCCCAGAGACAGATACACCAGGTAAACAGGTCAAAGATCAAACAGAGATACCCTCAAAAGGGGTAGGAGACACACCATTGTCTACATCAAATGAACTGGTTACAGACGCTACCATGAAACAAACATCCATAGAAATAGGAAGTCCCATTCCATTCGTCACACCCTTACAATATACCAAGGGGAACCCCAATGTAGGAACAATATTCAAAGAAGATCTAACACCTATCTTTGTATAAGAGTTACCTCCTCGCGATTTCTTTTTTAGCAAGAAAAGGAAATACATGGTGAAGCGAGAAACGCACCAAAGGGTGGGTGCAGTGGCCAAAAGATACAGAGTATTAACTAATGGAGAAGCCTTAGAAGAGGTAGAATTTGCTGAAGAGGTAGCAGGAACATTGGGGGATTATACAACAACCAACCAATAGTTATTCAGGACCTTGAAGGAACGGTTGAAACAAAAAGACATGTTAATTAGAAAATTACAAACTCAAATAGAAGTTGTAGATACGAATGTCAGGAGTGAGGCATGCAAAGATCTTGAACAAGCCAGAGGAGCTGACCAATGGGAAATTGAACAACTCAAATCCAATATCGAGCAAATGCACCAGTCGACTCAAATAAGTAAAACACAGGTCAATCAACAAGAGGAGTTAATAAAATAGTTGTAATCCAAATTAAATTCTACTGAAAGCCAGGTCATAGATATAACGGTATTCCAAACTCAAGCCATGGAAATACGAAATAAGATAGAAGCAGATCAATAAGGTCTACTTTCTAAAGTAGAAATCATCCAGAATCATTTTCAGATGATAGATCAAGCGCTAAATAATATAACCTTAAGAGGAAGAGGAGCTAAGGCAACTCGAGGTGTCTTCCAGGAGGCTATTATATCGTCAGTGAAAGAGAAAATAGTCATCACTTCCAGATTATCGATTCCAGAGAAAAGCAGAGGTAACATCCTACTAAATGCATGGGAGCACAATATAGCAGAAAACAGAAAAATGGCTAAAGAGGTGAGAGATTCCTGTGAAGAAACATTTGGCCTGCTAAATAAAAAATTATTAGATCTTGATAAGGAAATTAGCTCTGGGATGTTCGGTAAAATCAACATAGCCAAACATCTTCTAGATATTAAGGAAAATGTGGAAAGACACCAAGTTGAGCTCTCTCAGATAAGATAGGTCAACATTGCTCAAATAGATAAATGGTTAATAAAACCAAATCTACAACTATCATATATCATTATAGTAGATGGGAAAATAGGAGAAAGATTGCCACAACTGGAAAATAAGTGTTACATTTTCGAGGCAAATGACCAAACAGAACCTTCCAAGTTGATAAATCAGTTAGTATAAAGGTGTATCAAATGTATTGAACAGGGTAAATGGAACACTTCTGGAGGCCAGTAATACAATTGCTCATACTACCTTATTTTGGAGCTAGGATACAAAGAAAGGAAAACATCCTGCCAGCAGGAGACAAAGAAAGGAAAACGCTCAGCTAGCATGAGAGAAGACAAGGGATAACAAAGTGAAGTGTTTCACATTCTCATTTATAACCGAAACCTTTAGAATGATAGAATTTTAAATGCTTAAATGTTGTATAAATATACATTTTGAGAAAGGACCAAAGGGATGCTTTTTGTCGATTGTAAAGGAGAACACTCTCTTTATTGAGAATTAATACAAATGCAGACCAGAGATTCTACATTTCATCTATTCTGAGTTATGTTTTCTTCTGTCCTTCCATATTACAGCATACTTTCATATAAATTTCTTTGATGAATGTTTAAATCACAATTTAGTAAAACATCTATTGTGGCTATATTTCACTTAGTAGCGTGATAACAAATAGATTTTCCTCTATCTTTATTGTTAGCAAATAAAAGACATGTATGTTACTTAGATACTATATTTTATACTTCATTGAAGGTTACATCATTTCGCTTTCTTCTTCTATTACAAAGTAAGATTCCTCAGTAACTGATGCCTTGCTTTGATTAACATCTTTATGTTTTCTTTCAATTCATTCAATATTTCAAATTTAACTCAGATGTGAGAAACAACCTCTGAGTTGTTACAATATTAATTTTATTTAAATAAACTTTTCTCTTATAATTTCGGTGGTAAGAGGTGACCATTGAAACCTTTCCTCGTTTCCTGATGCCTAACATTAAACTTGAAGCCTTAGTATAAACTCAGGAACAAAAAAATTTTGGTGTCGTTGCCGGGGACGGAGAAACAAAGTTATTTTTCCCTGGGAGAACGACATTTGTAAGTTTCTCTCTTTGATAGTGAACAAAGATTGAATAAATCATAAAGGATAAGTTTTTATTATTCACTTGGTGACTCCATAATTAAATAAGCTAGCATCTAGTCGAAGGAATACCAGACAAAACCCAGATGATAAGCAAACCATGCATGTTTCTGACCCCATAAAAATACTAAAACCAAGAGGATTCCTTAAGCAAGCTACTATGGTTTACAAACATAAATACACAAAGTCTAAGGCTAATATTCCACTTGAACCATTAAATCCGAAAGAGGTTTCCACCCAAATACTTTTCAGAGAAACGTCGGCTAACATAGTTGAAGATGAAACCATAAACCCTAAATTAGTTTTCACTGAAATTAAAAATGAAGCTTATTCAACTACCTCTGTGTAAGTGAAGGTAAGAAACCTATAGTAAATATCACTTTGATTGATATCCCATCATCTCTCGAGCTAAATTTCCCAACCTCACAAATTCTCGAAGAATATATCATACACTCGGATTCAACTCCTGCAGGTTCTCCCATTTACATATCTTGCAAATCAGAAGAACCAAGTCCCCATATCTCATTCTTAATATTCACAGATATTCTTGGTCTTGAGCACGAAGAAGTGTATTCACGGTTGTTTTTTCAAACTTTCGAAGGACAGGAGAGAACCTAGTTTTGAGGTTTGACCGCAGGTTCGATAGGATCCTATGATGAGTTAGAAAACTCTTTTCTCAGACAATGGGGTGAGAGAAAGGATCACCTATATTACTTAAATGAGTTTGGATCTTTAAGGAAAAAAATTCAAAAACTGTTATTGAATTCATTCAAATATTTAATAAATTATATAACAAGATCTCAGTTGAAGTTAAACCTTCCCATCCTGCAGCTAAGGTAACTTTTGTAGGAGATTTTGAACCCGATTTCGCACTATTATTGAGAGAAAGGAGAGCTGTCGAACTTGAATGAAATATGATGTCGTAGAGATTGAGTCAAATATGATGGCTTCTGGAAAATTAAAAGCGAAGGTGGAAATGGGAAATAAAGAGACTAAACAATTTAGTGAACAAGAAGGAACTTCCAGAGCTGAGAGGTCCACAGACGATAAGATGGATGATATGGAAAAGATAATCAAAGAACTATCAAATAAAATTTCAAAGATGGAACTAGATCGATCTAAAGCAGATCAATTCATTAGGAGAGAATTCAGGAGGAACCATAATCCTCAAATACAATAAATACAGATTAAAAGTGTAGATCAAAAAGTTCAGACTCCTTTGAAAAACGAAAATTTTATAGGAGGAAATGAAATGCAAGAATTTGAGGATTTAGAAGATGATATGAATAATCTCGGTGATGATTGCTAGCAACCTCATTTGACTAAACAAGATTATGATAGTTCTTTAAATATGGAACATCGGTCTAATGAGTATGGAAACATAAATAATACATAAGATTTTTCTTGCTAGGGGATCGTCGATACTACAATGGTCAAGCTCCAACATAAGTATAATCTAAGGTCTAAAACTAAAAACATAGCAACTACTCAACCAAATACAATCCTCCCGACAGGCGAAGTATATGAGCCAGCTCAAAAAGAGACTGAAATACAAAACACCAAAATAAAAGGAGTTGAGATCCAAACAGGGAAAACTAAGACAGTTGAAACACAGACAACAGAAAAAAAAATAAAAATAGCTGAAAATAAAGCAATGCAAACCAATAAATCAGAAAAGAAGGAGACCGAAGTCCCAATAAGAGAAATTGATAATATTATAGGAGGTTTCAGCCTAAAAAATGAGATTAACAAAATCAAGATACCGATACCTCTGGTTGAACTGGCAAAGAACCATGTTTACCGAAAGAAAATCACCAAAATGATAAATTTTTCAGATGTGGAAAGTCAGGTTGACGTTATAAATTTGGAAGATGATAAGACTAATATAATTTTTGGTCATCATTTTGAAGGTGCTAGAGATACCGTCACTCCTTTCTTCATTACACTAAATGTGCATGATCGTTTGCTACATAATTGCATGTTGGATTCTGGAGCCTCATATAACCTGATGCCCAAGGATATTATGGATAGACTTGGTCTCGAAATTACCAGGCCATACGGAGACCTGTATTCATTTCATTTGAGAAAAGTTAAATGCATGGGCATGATCAAAGACTTAGTGGTTAATCTTGCACAGATTCCAATGAAAAGTGTTCTGATGGATGTAGTTATTATTAATATACCTCTAAAGTATGGTTTGCTATTATCCAGGTCTTGGGGTGCTAAGATTGGAGGGTCCCTTCATCTAGACATGACCTATGCCACGATTCCCATCTTTGGTGGACAGTTCACCCGATTATATTGGGAAACACGGCTGGCATATAAAGTAAGTGATCCATATAATCCTAATAATTACCCTATTTATGTCATTGATAAAGATATAGGAAATTGTATTTTATCAATTGATGATGATGTGGATGAATGTACAGAAGAAAATTGTACAAAGAAAAATAAAACAGAAAAAATAAATGAAAGTGTATATAGTACTGGAATTTGGAAAATGTATTTCGATGGTGCTTTTTCATGTGAAGGAGCAAGTGCAGGGGTACATTTTGTAGCACCTGGAGATGAGTTTATTATTTCTTTCTCTTACAGACTACAATGGGACATAGATTACACAAATAATGTATGTGAGTATGAAGCCCTGGTCTTGGGATTAGAAGCTGTCAGGAAGCTGAACATAAAAAACTTGGAAGTCTATGGAGATGCGAAATTAATTGTGAAGAAAGTAAATTGGTAGTACCAGGCCAAACACCCGAGATTGAGATCTTATAGAAACTATGCCTGGGATTTGATGGATTTTTTTTTCTCATCGGTTAATGTTCATTACATTCCCCATATAGAAAATCTACAGGCGATGCTTTAAGCAGCCTCAACGTTCGTACCTCCTACTATTTTCAAACTAAAGTATCACATAGAGATGAGGCACAGACCCTCCATACTGAACAATATACATTACTGGAAGGTGTTCGAAGATGATGAACATATTAGAAAATTCCTTGAAATGGTGGAAGACTTTGCTGAAACGCACATTGACCAGGAAAAGCAGAATGACCGTGCTTGGATTATGCAAGAAGGGGAGGACCCTCAACAGTTCCAAGAAAATATCATGAATCATCGTATGTTAGTACTAAAAAACAATCAAATCCCTAAATGTATAATCAAAGAGAAGTTTTCATCTTTGGTTTGGTATAAAGATATAGTATCTTATATTCTAAATCTGAAATGCCCAAGCAATATGACTCCATCTAAAACTAGAACGTTGAAATTGCATGCGGTAAAGTACTGTATCTCAGAAAGCCAATTGTATTGGAAAGACCCTCTAGGCTTTCTACCAGTTTGTTTGGTAGAATCAGAAACATAAAGAGTCATAAATGAATTTCACGAGGGAGTGTGCGAAGGACATCATGTGTGGAGAGAAACAACTTATAAAATCCTGAGAGTAGGATATTATTGGCCTAAATTATTCGTAGATGTGAATGCCAAAGTCAAAGCCTGTAACTCTTGCTAATTATTTTCAGGCAAATAGAAACTTCTAGCGTTACCTTTGGTCCCGGTTAAAACAGAAGCCCTGTTTCAACCATGGGGGTTGGATTTTATAGGCGAAATAAATCCACATTCCAGCATGCAACATAGATGGATTTTGACCGCTAGAGATTATTTCACCAAATGGTTAGAAGTTATCCCGACCAAAAAAGTGACAGATTTAGTGGTGATAAATTTCTTGGAAGAAAATATATTATCTAGATTTGGTTGTCCCCGAAAGATAGTTACAGATAATGCCCATGCATTCAAATCTATGGAAATGGTTAGCTTTTGCCAAAAATACAATATTATACTGGGCCATTGTATGACGTACTACCCTCAAGGAAATGGGTTAGTTGAATCATCAAACAAAAGATTATTCACCATAATTAAGAATATGTTGAATGAAAATAAGAAAGTCTGGCATGTGCATTTGAAATATGCTTTGTGAACAAATCGAATAGGCACCAAGAAATCGATCGTTACTTCTCTATTTCAAATGGTATATGGGACTGACGTAGTATAACCCATAAATTTGGCTCTACCTGTAATGAAGATTTGGCAAGATGAAAAATAAGAACCAAATCATGTCACAAGAAGAATAAATCAATTGATTGAAGTTCAGCAAAATAGGGATGAAGTGGATGAAAAACTTCAGAAATATCAAGACAACATGAAAACCATGTTTGATCATAAGGCTAAAGATAGGGAATTCCTCCCTGTGACTTAGTTTTGAAATGGGATGCTAGGAAATAAGACTCGGCAAAACATGGCAAATTCGATCATATCTAGTATGGGTGATTCAAAGTTACAGTTTCTGAAGGGAAGAACTCATTTCTGCTAGAAAATATGGACGGTAAAATCCTCAACGGGCGTTATCTAAAGCACTTTATGCAAAAAACGATTTCCAAAATCCCATTGTATATACAGGTTTGTGTTTTCTGTTTTTTACAGTTTTTCGGTAAGTTTTACTTCCACCGCAAATAAAACAGGTTAGTGATTTCATAGAAAAGGAAATATAAAATAGTTAACACTTTGAACTCTGTGACTCGTAAAACCCTGAAACTCTTCATGTTGTTTTCATGCAGGATTTTTGTCGACAACTCAAACATCAGAAAGAAGAAAAACCAATGGTCGTATATCATAAAATTGGTTATCCCGAAACAAGTAATAAATAAATAATTTACTTAGACGAGAACGAACTGGTAAATCAAAAGTATGAGACTCTGAATTGTTTAGATTTCCAAAGAATATCCTCTGGTGCAACAACGGTCTCATGTGTATAAAGATACTCGCCTGATTTATTATCAAAAGAATGAATTTTTATTATAGATTATAAAAAGTTCCTCTAGATAAGATAAAAACGATTAAAATAAACCAAAAAAGAAGAAATAAAGCGACCTCAAAGAAAAGGTTCCAAGAATCAGGTTTGCATTATAAACAACTACGTTTATGAAATATGAAACCTCCTTTTGTCACCCTATTCAAATTTTGGTGTAGACTCCCTTGACTCCAGACACCTTCCCATGGCCTCCACAAAGAAAAAAGGGGTCACACTTTAACTCTGAAAGCCGACAAACAAATATTTGGAAAAAGGGCAAGTCCTCACGGTTCCTCGGACTTCTACTAAAAAAAGTATGTATAAGATAATCCTAACTCTCTTAGTTATTTTAACAGGTTTAAAATGGTTAGTCTTGCTCAAAGAAGGCCCCTGGAAATAAAAATCCCCCATAAGAATTTCCTGCAGACTAAGATGTTTTGAAGGTCAAAAGAAGACTAGTCAAGAGTAATCAAAGTGAGTTAACAGACCTCTATTGCTAAATTATAAATACATATCACCCCTGGTATACTTGATACAAATTGATTTCCCCCACTTCATGTTTAAAATAAAAAATATAAGACAGATGGTGAAAGGAAATTCAATAAAGGGAATCAGATAACTTCACCGGGGTACTGAACAAGCTCGCTGGCAGTGAAGCAATGTCTAAGAAATCTATAAGACTGTTATACATGAATTATATTGTACTCTGGTAATTAGTTCTCTTTTCGACTAAATCTGCATCCCAAGTCCACGTGGGACTCCCTGATTAAAAACACTGAAATTACTTCACCTTGACGCAAGCAAAGATCAACAGAACCTATTAGAATTTTTAAGGTTGTTTTGATTATCTTAAACAAATCTGAAATCAGTTTCAAGGAAGAGAAAGTCGTCGATAGGCCTAAACTTGAGATTAGTGAATAATTAGGTTTCGAAAGATTTCAGAGATAAGAATGAAACCTTAAATTTTCCTCTATTTGTTTTGCAAAAATAAAGTAATGACTCCTTTCACCCAATAAAGGAACTTGGTCTACTATTTTTCTCGTCCCCCAGGGAGACGAGATCCCTAGATGGAGCCTATGTTCAAACACATATATTTTTCAAATACTATGGATATTAAAGGATTGGAAGCCTCCTACCTTTTAAACAACAAAACGCTAACGATAAACCTCAAACATCAGATTTTGGGGTTTCACAAATCTAATAGTCCAACATGTCAAAGCTCTTAATGCCCCAACATGAGAAATAGTGAAGTTGGGATAATATTAATCATGATCATCGAAGCATTAAAAAGTGATTATCATTAATTTAATACATCGTGCCTTCACGATTCGGGAGTCACGCCTCGAGCAACCTTCAAATGTCCTGATATGAAAAGTTGCGATAGCGACTTAATATAAACCTGATTAATTACACAACTAACGATAATTAATGATAATTGATTGTTATCACAAATTTGCTATTCGACAGTTTTGTCTTGAACAACAACTTATAACCCCGATACTCGAAGTTGCCAAATTTCCAAACTAATTGAAATTAATTAAAAAATTAAGCCTGATTAAAGTTAATTAATCGAATCGCAATTCACAAATTCAGGGTTCATAGCTCGAGACTAAGAGTAAAATCCCCCGAGACTACGAATTATGAAAAACGATTAAGGACTAATCACAATTAATTAAAGGTTTAAGCTAGATTAATTAATATCTTAAACAACCTTTTACCTTGTAAAACTTACGAGCAAAAATTAAATACTTCTACGATTTTCCCAAGTCACGAAATATCAAGCATTCATGGCATTTATAAGAGGATTAGAGAAATGATTGGAAATAAGATCTTGCTTTATCTCCAAATCTTTCTATTAAAAGAATTAAACATTGTGTCAGCAAGGACCCGCTCAGACTAGATTGCTCAATGTGAAAGGATTTTTGTCATTAGTTGAATTTCATTCTAGTTTTCACATAGTCAGCCTAGCGAGATAACCATTGTTTGTGTTTTCATCCTCTGTGACAGGAAATAAAATTTCGATATTCTATATCATGGCTCCACGGAAAGCACCCAAAAAAACTGGTGAAAGTTCAAGCCAAAGTTCAGATATTATTTCTGATACCTCGCTTAGAAACATTGACATAGTCAAAACATGGACACATGTTTTCAACACATTGCAATACGAGCTGGTAAATGTCCTAGACGATTCAAGCGACAATGAAAAAGAAGACTTGTATATCAAATACAAGGTTGTTTCTCAGTCGGAGATGCACAAGGTAGCAACAAGGCCGCGACTCATTCCCTATTATGATATGATCGGATGGGCACTGAATCATGTAGATGTCCCAACTAGAACAACATTCAATTCTCAGAAGGTGGTTATTGGGACATTTCGGTCGGAGCATCTACAGGCGATGTACAAACTATCTCCCACACCAAACTTTACTTACAATGATGAATTCTTAGAGGGTTTCAAAAAGAAAGAATGTGAGCAATTTGGAAAATGCTTACCCAACCTGATCAAGGATTGGTGCTCACACCCTGAAAAGTTTAAAGCTAATTCTAATAGTATATACACAATCTCATCATTAGAGCCACAATTCATGTATATAGTGATGATGGTGTGCCGAATTTATGGGAAAGAGAATACTACACATTTCTTTCTCCCATGGGTACCTCATATCCACACAGTAGCAGAGGGATACTCTTTCGACTGGGCCAAAACGTTGTCAGACAGTTTGGCCAGTCAAATTACAGAATATCAGACACAAAAGGAGAGTGGGAAAGCAACTTCATTTTTCATTTCTACTTACATTATGGATGCCATTTTCTTCATGACAACTTTTCCATTAATGAGCTGGAGATGGACTTCAAATAACACAGAACCTATTCATGTGTACCACTCAAAACTCTAGGAAGATAAAGCCAAAGACTTTGTCTATGAGATTTTCAACTGGGTAATGGTACCAATGCATGTCGTTATCTTCAGCCACCCACCTCCCAGGATTTTAGATAAAATTGTGGCCAACTTAGGCAGCATGGAAGACTGGTACATAGAAGAATAGATCTCTTATATTAGGGTTTCTGGATGTTTTGTTCCCCCATATGCCCTGCATCTATTCTTACCATATAGGCTAGTATGTCACAAGGTTGCCACATAAACAATACTCGGCAAAATCAACAAAGAACTCAAAGGAGTTCAGAAAAAGGTATGGCCATATTTTCCCCTACACATTGGTACATTTTCTTTATTGGATTTCGGCCATTCCAAAGTGGAGGCCACAGCCTTAGAAGAAATGAAACTGGTAGACATTGAATTCAAGAAGCACAAACCTCATAAGGTCGTGGGTAACCACATGGAAAGTTGTGGTCTAAAAATATACGAGCACGAAGATTCTCCTCATGACGAGAATTTCCGAGGAGAGAGATCCTACTCAGAATTCTTAAGTTGGGTTTGAGCTTTGTCACCCGAAGGGATGATCGAATTTTACAAATTTTAGGAACACCGGAGAAGTAACCTCCCCAAAGTTTTACAGGGAAAAGTCTCAACACCACTAGGTATACAGCAAACAGAATCCAAAGGTTCAATAGACACAAGCCCTAGAAAACAAGAAACTCAGGGGAACACAGAGGAAATTGATACCTCGAACCAAGAAATCGAGATCCCAAGCCAAGAATAAAGTCCCCTAGAGACAGATACACCAGGTAAACAATTCAAAGATCAAACAGAGATACCCTCAAAAGGGATAAGAGGCACACCATTGTCTACATCAAATGAATCGATCACAGACACTACCATGAAACAAAAATCCACAGAAATCGACAGTCCCATTCCATTTTTCACACCCTTACAATCTACCAAGGGGAACCCCGATGCAGGAACAATACTCAAAGAAGATCTAACACCTATCTCTGTAGAAGAGTTACCTCCTAACGATTTATTTTTTAGCAAGAAAATGAAACTCGTGGTGAAGGGAGAAACGCACCAAAGGGTGGGTGCAACGGCCAAAAGATACAGAGTATTAACTGATGGAGAAGCCTTAGAAGAGGTAGAATTTTCCAAAGAGGTAGAAGGAACATTGGGGGCTTAGGCAACAACCAACCAATATTCAGTTGGGACCTTGAAGGAATGGTTGAAACAAAAAGACATGTTAATTAACAAATTACAGACTCAGATAGCAGTTGTAGAGACGAATGCCAGGAGTGAGGCATGCAAAGACACTGAACAAGCCAGAGAAGCTAACCAACAGGAAATCAAACAACTCAAATCCAATCTTGAGCAAATGCACCAGTCGGCTCAAATAAGTCAAACACAGGCCAATCAACAAGAGGAGTTAATAAAATAGCTGCAATCCAAATTAAATTCTACTGAAAGCCAGGTCATAGATATAATGGTATTCCAAACTCAAGCCATGGAAATATGAAAGAAGATAGAAGTAGATCAACAGGGTCTAATTTCTAAAGTAGAAATCATCGAGAATCATTTTCAGATGATAGATCAAGTGTTAAATAATATCACCTTAAGAGAAAGAGGAGCTAAGGTAGCTCGAGGTGTCTTCTAGGAGGCTATTATATCGTCAGCGAAAGAGGAAATATTCATCGCTTCCAGATTATCGATTCTAGAGAAAACTAGAGGTAACATTCTACTAAAGGCATGGGAGCACAATATAGCAGAAAACAGAAAAAAATGTCTAAAGAGGTGAGATATTCCTGTGAAGAAACATTTGGCCTACTAAATAAAAATTGTTAGATCTTGATAAGGAAAGTAGCTCTGGGACATTGGGTAAAATTAGCATAGCCAAACATCTGCTAGAAATTAAGTAAAATGTGGAAAGAGACCAAGTTGAGCTCTCTTAGATAAGACGGGTCGAAATTGCTCAAATAGATAAATGGTTAATAAAACCAAATCTACAACTATCGTCTATCATTATAGTAGATGGGCAAATAGGAGAAAGATTGCCACAGCTAGAAAAGAAGTGTTACATTTTCGAGGCAAATGACCAAACAAAACCTTCCAAGTTGATAACTCAGTTGGTAGAAAGGTGTATCAAATGTATTGAATAGGGGAAAGGGAACACTTCTAGAGGCCAGTAATACAGTTTCTCATACTACCTTATTTTGGAGCTAGGAGACAAAGAAAGGAAAACATCCTGCCAGCAGGAGACAAAGAAAGGAAAACGCCCTGCCAGCATGAGAGAAGACAAGGGATAACAAAGTGAAGCATTTCACCTTATCATTTGTAACCGAAACCTTTAGAATGATATAATTTAAAATGCTTAAATCTTGTATAAATATACATTTTGAGAAAGGACCAAAGGGTTTCTTTTTGTTGATTGTAAAGGAGAAAAATCTCTTTATTGAGAATTAATACAAATGAAGACTAGAGATTCTACATTTCGTCTATTTTGAGTGATGTGTTCTTCTGTCCTTCCATATTACAACATACTTTCATATACATTTCTTTGATGAATGTTTAAATCACAATTTAGTAATGTAAATTCTAACCTTGTACAATACCTACTGCAAACTGATATTCAGAAAAGAACAGGAAATATACAATGGCAAATACAAACATTACACAGAGATTTTTCACCTGGAAACCCAAACTGGGAAAACCAGCATATATTATATTCATACACATTGTGTTACATTGTTTACAATACAATATACATATAGGAGCCAGCGGCATCAAAAACCCTAACCCAATGACCTGGATTAGTCCAAAACCCTATTTCCTTAACCGGAAACAGAAAACCATCAGCAAAAAACCATGTGCCGAAAAACCACCTAAATATCATGTGGTCCCGAAAATATGTCGTCCCGGTGCGGAAAAAAAATTCGGGGGTGCTGCCCCCGAATCCCCACGCAGGGGGCTCCGCCCCACTGCACCCCCCCTCTAACCCCTCTGTGCGCCCGATGCAGACACTCAGACACTACTACTCATGCAAAGCATATAACACATACCCAACATTCTCCCACTTGTTTTCTTTGCACACAGGGGGTTGCAGGGTTACATAGTCAACAATCCAGGGCATCAATGCCCATGGATCCTCTACACCAAGAGAACTTCTCAGTGCTCACAGATTTTGTTAATGAATCTGCAACATTCTTCAAAGATTCCACCTTCATCAGTGATACTTTATTTTCTTCAATCGGTTTGGGAGGCATTCTGGAATAGATAGACTGGACTGCGTGAAGATGATACTTTTATTTTCTTCAATCATGTCTCTTACAAAGTGATAATGAGGAACATCCAATGTGCTTTGTCTTTGAATAGTAAAAGCATGGTTCTTTACCAAGAAAATTGCACTTTGACTATCACACTCTATCCATACAACTTCTTGTACCAACCCAATACCTAAACACAATATTTGTAACCATACTACTTTACTTACTTGCATGAGTGGCTGCCATGCTTTTATCTTACAGTTGAAAGTGCCACTCTATTTGTCTTTAACTCATCCAAATTATTATCCTCAAGCGAGTTCAAATACCTTACCAGCTTGGATCTCCTATGATCCAAATCCCAGCCCAGTCTACATCCACAAAAAGCCATGTATATCGACCACTCTGTCTAATATCGGTCTTCCTTTGTAGCACAATCCATAGCTAAAAATTCCACGCAAATACCTGAAAAAAAACCATTTTATTCCTATCCAATGCTCCTTCCCTAGTTTTGACAAATACCTACTCAAAACTCCCATGCAATGTAGCAATAATACAGTCTAGCACAAACCATTGCATACATCAATGCCGTCTTTGCATATATGGAACATGAGACGTATACCCTCTTCTTCATGTGTCTTGGGACAGGTATGAATAACTTTACACCAACGGGAAAAGGAACCTTAATGGGTTTACTTCCTTGCATATTAAACCTCTGCAAATGTGTCATTATATTTTTCTCTGATTTAACCAGGTTTCCTCCTTTTTTGATCTCTTTTAATTTCCATGCCAAAATGAAATTTGAAGCACCAAGATCCTTCATGTGAATTTAGAGGACAACTGAGGACACATCTGGATAATCTCCTTGTTGTTTCCTATCAGGCAACATGTCATCCACATACAAGACCAAATAAATCAAATGATCACCGATTAATTTAGAATACGAGTAATCCTCTTTGCTTCTTGTAGAGCCAAGTCCCATCATATAAGTATCAAATTTTTGATACCACATCCTTAGTGATTGTTTTAAACCATCCAGGGACTTTTGACTTGCATACCGGCTCCTTCTTTCCTTTCATAGCATAACCTTCTTGTTGCTTCATAAAAATTTCTTCTTCCAGGTCCCCATGTAGTAATGTTTTCTTTACATCCATCTGTTCTATTTCAGAAACAAATGTAGCGGCAATAGATAACAAAAGGAATGCTTATAGAGATTTGCTTGGCAGCGAGGGAAAAAATCTCACAAAATCAATTCCCTCAGCACGGAATAACCCATGCCTGTCGAGGCTGTGTTATCACTTTTCATGCATTCATCTTCTTTTTAAATACCCATTTGTTGCCAATGGGCTTTATTCCAGTTGGAAACTCCACTAGATCTCAATCCTCATTCTTATCCAGGATGCCATTTCTTCATGGCCTTTTCCGGCTGATTTCCATCCTCTGAGATCCTTTGCCTCCACAGCGGTTCTAGGATCATCATCGATGATAGATAGAACAAAACTGGTAATAAGATGGACTATATACACCTTTAAGGTAGCCTTCTTTCGATCAATCTCCTCAATCTTGGAGTATGAGGGATCTTCTTCTTCGATTCATGTTCATACGTAGATGCGCTTCATCATCCTTTAAATCAATCTATCTTCGGTTCTTCCTTACTTGGTAGAATTCTTGTTAACAACATCCTTCATTTCTCTACGTACCACATCTCGGCTATACACTTTCCTTCTTAGTTTACGGGTTCCCAAAGCTTACGGAATAATCTTTATATCAATAAAGATACATTTTAGGCCTTCTTATCCGGCTTGCTCCTATTTTCCTTTTGGAACATGAACTTGTAATACATCGTAGCCAGTACCTTCCAAGATGTGGAAGTTATTACCAATCTATACCTCTTGTGGAGTCTTGTCCACCGTAGCGATGAGGGGTGATCACGTTGACCAGGTAACATCGATGCCACTTTTCTGCTTGATTCTTGCCCTATCACGGCTGCTTGAGCATGCACCTTTTTTGCCATCAGCGATCACATTCATCCTTTTTGCTGGCTGTTCCTCTTGAGGTGTATGGAGTGATCTTTCTACCTGCTGCTTACCAAACTTCTTGCCGGAATTCTTGCAATTCATTCATGAGAACTCGCGCCATTGCTGTCCTCAGCACCTTAATTCATTTCTCTCCTGGCTTGATTCTCAACAAGAAACTTAAACTCTTTAAATCATCCAAAGAGACTTGATTTCTTCAAAAATATATCCAAGTTTTCTCGAAATCATCTCGTGAGACATAGTACATGAATTTTCCCAATGATGGAATGCATTACGAGGTCCAAAAGCATCAACGTGAACTGACAAAATTCATACGCCTCATTGCACCAAAGGGAGATCTTACCCGATTACGCTTCTACATATAGACAATGTTACTGAGAATCAAAATCGAGGAAGAATTAGACATACCTTCAACCATACCTTTCTGGGTGGCGAGTGAACATATATACATTATGCGGTCTTTGATGCCACAACATAACCTTTCTCCGGAGAATTTGTGGAGTTCTTTCTTAAAGTCAACTTCAATGCTCCGGGAGACAATGGGCTATTACGCCATAATAGTGCTTCCTAGTAATACAGAGTTCCAAACCAGACTCCCCTCCTCAACACCATTGCTCCTCGAACCATCCTGCCAGAGTTCCGCGCACGAAATTGTTTTTATGACATCTTCCATTTTGCTTCTGAGAATCAAATTTTTGTCCATACGGATATTGAGATTACTAGGTAGTGTTCTAATCCTTTATCAACGATCTCAACCGACCCTTCTTTTTCCTATGATTCTAGTTGTCGATCATTACCCAAGAAAACATTAACTCCATCAAACCTTTCATATACCGGAATAGCCCTCACAACAGAGTCATATGAAAGGATGCACTGAGTCAATCAACCATGCCTCGCCGATGCATGTGTGCTTGAAGGGTAGTACGCAGCTCCTTCTTCATGGGGTTTTCTTCCTGTGAAGAGAATCGACAACTATATCCCTTCTTTTATCAACTTTGGATCTACATGGCTCCTTGTAGTGCCCTTCTTTCCACCTCCAACATACCCTTATAGACTTTCCAGGAGATTTAGATCTACCCTTAGACTTGATCTCCCGCTTGAGAAAATAGATTTATTTATTTCCTAGGAACATCCACTTGCAAATAATGCATGCATTGCTATGTCCTTCCATATTATTCCTTCTCATATCCTCTGACAACAAGGGCGAGACCACTTCTTCAAACCTTCAAAGAAGTTGTATTACTTATAGCCGCAACGGGGTATCCACTGAGTCACGGTAAAGAACACTAATAAAGCGATACATTTATCTTCATCTGAAATTTTAATATCAATAGATACTAGCGACTTACCGCAGTATTGAAGGCGTTCAAATGCTCGCCACCGGAATCTCATCTCTCAAACATCCTCAATTTATATAGCTTCTTTCTTGAATAGTTTATTTACCGGGGACTTAGGCTGATACAACCACAACTTTCCTGGAAATCCTTGAGTTTTGTGGCTTCCTCGGTTACATTCGATTATCTTTGGTCGGTGAGACAGAGTCGAATTGTGCTCTTTATACGATGGAGTCTTTTTCCGGTCATCACGCAGAAGTTCTGTGGAATTAATAGGTACGCCGGATCTACCAGCGATCCCTAGCGATCTATCCACCAAATGATCTTCCATCTTGAGCTTCCCGCGGCTCAAAGGCACCGATAAACTTCTCGATCTCCATCTTGAATTGCTTGCCATTTCTTTTCTGAAAAAGAAATACCGCAGATCTCCACTGTAACAAGGCTTATCCGCAGGTCCAAGCCAAACCCTTGGCGGTAAAGGCGTCCCCACCGAAATAATAAATCTCGTGCAAATGTAAATTCTATCCTTGTACAATACCCTCGCCGAAGCGATATTGAGGAAAAGATCGAGGAAAATATACAATGGCAGGCCTGAAGCAGTACCACGGAGATTTTCACCTAGAAACCCAAACCGAAAAACCGGCCATGTATATTATATTCATACATTGTGTTATTGTTTACAATACAATATACATATAGGGGGCGTGACATCGAAAACCCTAATGGCCAGTACGGATTAGTCCAAAACCCTAATTCGTATGCTTAGAGATAGAAAACCATCGTGAAAACCATGGTAGAAAAGTACCTAAATATCATGGTCCAGAAATATATAGATCCGGTAATATGTCATCTGGAAATATATGCGTCGGTATGTCGTCGAGTAATATGTAGTCGGGTGAAAAAAAAAAAAAGTCGGTACGCCCACCTAATTACTATGGCATGAGATGCTTTCAGTTACTACACTTTGAAAAGTATAACACATACCCAACAAGTAAAACATCTATTGTGGTTATATTTCACTTAGTAGTCCGATAACAAACAAATTTTCCTTTGTATTTATTGTTAGCAAATACAAGACCTGTATGTTACTTAGATACTATATTTTATACCTCAATGAAGGTTACATCATTTCACTTCCTTCTTCTATTACAAAGTAAGATTCTTCAGCTTTGATGCCTTGCTTTGATTAGCATCTTTATGTTTTCTTTCAATTCATTCAATGTTTCAAATTTAACTCGATCGAGAAACAACCTCGGCGTTACAATCGTAATTAGATTTGAGAGCTTTCTCTTACATAATTTCAATTATGGTAAGAGACGGAAACCTTTCACCTGTTTCTTGATTCGACGGTATACTTGAAATGTAAATAAAACTTAGGAACAAGGTTGTAACCCTCCTTCGGTTGGTGCCCGGAGACTTCGGGGAGTTGTAGCTTCCTTGATGTTGGATTCTTGCTTGCCAAATCGGGTGGTTCTAGCCTCCTTCTAGTTGGTGTTGGATAGCTTCCTGGGGAGTTGGTGCTTCCGATGGGGTTGAACTTTCCTCTAAATTGGGGTTGGTGCCTCCTTCCAATTGGTGGTGGATAATTTGGAAGTTAGATTTCCCTATGAATGTATTATTGATATATAAGAAATAGTGTCTTAGTTTTCTCCATTTTAGGTTTCCACATCAATTTTGGTATGATACGCATGTGGTTATTGTTGCGTCGACTAGAATTTGGTTATTCTCATGATATATTGAATGCAATCATAAATGATATAATGTTGATAAAGTTGACTTAGATATTGTGATTTGAAAATGATAAAAGTTCTCTCATGTTAATTCACTTTACTCTTACTATTCCAACAAAACTTACATTGAATAGGCATCCTTGAAGTCCGGCTTAATGGGTGTGAAATGAAACAATCACTTCAACAATATTTTCATGTTAAGGAGTCTGAAAAACTATTAAAGGAGACTCCAAGGTGTACCTTTGTCATAGTTGGTTATCGAGCGGGACAAGGGGATAATAGTAAGCTCGGATGGAGAAAGCAGGTGAGTATGGCCAGTTCTAGGTGCATGGAACATGACTTAAGAAATGAACTACAAAAAGAAACATGGTAAATGATGACCACTCGTAACAACAATTCTCAACCAAGGGTGTTGAAAATGGAAGCAAGTAGGTGACTAGTGGTCAAGCATGAATACAATGCAATAAGAATTGTAAGAAAATAGTGTAGCAACAATGAGAAGCAATATGGAAGCGGCCCGGGCATTTCGCGTTTAGGGTTTCGCAGCTCTATGGAAAATCCTGAAGCGGGGAGGCAGACATATGCTTGCAGGGGGAGGAGGGGCCGATCGGCATCTCCTACAGTCACGTCATGGCAAACGAAAGTAATGGAGCTGGAATCAAGCGCCCCACCTTTGAAACACCTCCAGATCTGCGGGAACAGTTAATGGATGAAGGAACTCTTCAAGACAAGAACATAGAAATTTGACCTTTAGAGCCAAAAGAGGAGAAGAACTCTGCAAAAGCCTCAGCCCCGTGGATGCCCGAAAAATGCATTCCGCAGGCACGACCCCAAGGGTATGTGAATTACATTTCCCTGCGCATGGGGGCTTGAGAAACAATACACTTGAAGAAGACAATGCTGGTGGGCCAAATTTTACAGGAGCTTTGGCCCTGTGACACGATTAAGTGGGAATCAGTTGGTGGAAGCGAAGGCCATTCGATCTCAACTCGGCTCAAAGGGTTTTCTGAGTCATCTTCCTTAACTTAGGGAATCGCAGCGGATCTTTGTTGGAGGACCATATTTCTCTTCGGTTTATTCTAGCGATTCTGGGTGAGAAGGTTAACCCGAAAAGGAGGAGCTTAAGCCCATGCACCGATCTGGATCCGATTATACTCTCTCCTGTGGGAATTTTTGGTGGAAGGGTTATAGCGAGAATGCAACGCTTACCATAGGTGACCCCATGTTAAGTCCTACGAAGATACACAAACTCCCATGGCTATACCTCTTATGCAGTGCATCTACATAACATTGCCAAGCCGCTCGAGGAGCTCCATCACACGGAATATCACGATGAAGATTGGTCTGGAACTATAGATTATGACACATTCATTTCGGTACATGGAAATAACGCGAACATAGCCACCTCTTGAGAGATTGCCCTCTCAACGCAATCCCTAAAGATGCCACTTCAACAGGCGGCAAGGACCAGGATGGATTCATACAGCCAGAGGGTAGGAAACGATAAGGTGGACGCAAGCAGCTCCCCGAGGTAAGCAAAGACCCTTCCACTAGCAGCCGTTGAAGTGCACCCAAGATCAACCCGAATGCCCAACACCTCCCGAAAATGCAGCCACTCTACCAACCCTTGATCCTCACCCCAAGTAGGGGCATGGCCCTTTAACCCCCAAAAAGCTTCGGAAGCGACACCCACATCCTCTGAGGCTGGAAACTTGCGAGGAAACACGCCTGCAGAGATAAGAAGGAATGAGAGGATGGAGGCGAAGATCTGAGGAGATGGAGGGCGACCTTGCGAGTGTGGATCTAGAACATCACGGAACAACACGGCACCAGAACTATACACCATTCCCTCGGGACGGTGAGGAAAGATGCCTGGGGTTTTATAATTCTTGGCCGAGGATGCTGACCCGAAGGGAAAGCAAAGCACAGGAATCCAAGGTAGCCAGGCAAAAATCCCAAGAAAGAGCCAAAAAGATGAAAAGAAGCGGGGCAGGAAATCCACCAATAAGCTCATAAAAGAAATAGGCCACTTTATGGTAAAATCAGGACAAATCCACCTGATCTCATACAACTTCCCTCCCCTCCAACCACCATCATCCTCATGAAGATGTTATATTGGAACATCAGGGGCCTCAACGAAAGATCCAAACAAGGGATCCTCTGAGACTGCATCAAAGAAAAAAACCCAGATATCCTAATGCTACAAGAAACAAAATGTACCTGAGAGGATATGGACAGGATAAACCCCTATTGCTGGAAACAAGGAGAAGTAGCCTCTGTAGATGCCATACGGACAGCTGGAGGCCTGGCTATCCTATGGAACACCAACACAACAATCATGGAAAACTTCATCACTACCAAATGGTCCATCACAGCAGAGTATAGGCTCATCGGATCCAATAAGCATGGTTATGTAACAAGCTTATATGGGCCGCCCAGTCCAAGAGATAAACAAGCGTTTCTTAGAAGCCTTGAACATCTCTCCATCTTAGTGCAACAAGATAAGTGGATTCTCGGTGGGGGTTTCAATATCGCCGAGCTTGGAGGAGGAGAAAAAAGGGAGGAGGTTCCAGCAATTAGACCAGATCTGCGGCTTCCAACAGGTTTAATAGAGGATCTTACGTCTAGTTGACCTGGAAACTAATGTGTTTATACACAGATAATAATGGTGAACTGGAGCACACCAAATCGCATGTAAGTTGGATCGCTTTCTTATATCGGAATCTCTGATGTTGGATGGAATGGCAATGGAAGCTACTATCTTAAATCTCCCAGAATCAGATCACTGGCCCATTCAATTGCCGGATGGACATCTCGACCCTCGAGGAAAAAAACCTTTCGTTTTTGTGAGCGGTTTTGGCTCATCGTTTTAAGCAAAATCCATGGTAAGCGTGAGGCCGCGATCCCTCAAAGAGCTCTAAAATGTTTGCGTTTCGACCGAGCTTAAGTAGCAAATTCTTAAGCTCTGGAATCATCAAACCTTTGGAAAGATTTTCAAATCCCAACATCAGCTCTTAAGGAAAATGAATGAGATACAACACCTAATCAGGGAAAAGGGAATGACAGAGGAGTTGAAATCACAGGAACTCAAGGTTGCCCAACAACTTGAAGAGCGAAATAAACAGGAAGAAATACTCTGGAAACAGCGCAGGTGAAGCTCAAAGGCGAGGGCGTAACGCAAATTCTTCATCGCCGCTGTCATCAGTACGAAGGCATGCCAACAAAATCCGCGCGCTATTCTGGCGGGAAACCTCCACTCTCATAATGATCGAAACCAACAGGTGGACTATTTTTGACATCTACTCCAGCCACCAAGATGAAACGGCGTCGGCGGAAGGCATATGCACCAGGCGCTCTCCCGAGAGCAAAAGCGAAGCGCCTACGGCCCTTCAAGTGGGAGGTCGACCAAAGCGTCACGGGGTGCCCCAAAGGTAAAGCTCGGACCCAGAACGGCTTTTTCGTGACTTTTTCTACCACTGTTGGCCAATGATTAGAACTGAAGTTTGGGAGATCTTGGAAGACTCAAGGATCCGCAGGGAAAATCTAGAGCATTCAATATGGCTCCCCAAGAAGGGTGGGTTCCACCATGCGGGCAATTCAGCTATGCCCCTCACGCGTAATCCTACAAACTTTAACCAAAGGTGTCGGCTTCGGAGACGCCGTGATCCCTACCTATCATCTCACCCAAATTGAGTTATGTAGAAGCGAGCAAGATCTTGGAGCCGGTATCATCTTGGCGTAGAGTCATCATTCCTTGCAAAACCAAAACCAGTGGTATGCTTCTCAAAGCGGACCTCTCTAAGGCCTTTGACAAATTAAGATGGAAATACATAAGGGCAATGCTGCAGCTTTGGCGCACCAAAACACAGGTAGGCCCGGATCATGAATTTAACCTCCCTCAGTTCTTCTCCATTCTTTTGTAAATGGCGTGCCCTCGGCCCTTCTCTGCCCTCCGAGTCGGACGGGGAGATCCCTTTCTCGCTTCCTCGCCGTTATCGCTGAAGGACCAAAATTTGGCTCTATTCATGCGACCCACGGCTCAAAACCTCAGCGGGCTACCGCCCACGTATCACCACTCCCCTATTTCGCATAGCCAGTCCGTGGATGACCATGCAATGGAAAACACCGTCGTGACCCTCTCTCAATTATAAGGCTTCTCAAAACCTTCTGCGAGCCTCGGTTAGGCGCAACAAGGATAAATCCCAGATATTCTTCTTTAACACGCCCCTTCCTATCCAGCGCCACATCTTTGAAATCCTAGGCTTCAACAGGAGATCCCTTCCGTCCAAGTATCTAGGCCTACACCTCCTATTGATAATGGATCTCCGCCAATTACCTCACAGGAACACCTTCTTAGTGCACAACGACTATCACTATGGACTTTCCGACCTGAATCTCCCAATTAGTCTTAATGCTTTGGCGAAATTGTCCTTCAAGCGTCGATCTATCCTTTCATTTTTAAAGCTCGAAATTAGTCCTTAACTCCATCAAAAACCACCAGCGGATTTCATACGGAAAGGCCTTAACGAAGAAAAAAATCATGCTGGTAAAAATTTTGGGACAAGCTTTGCCAAATAAGCGACAAGGAGGATTGGGCACGAGGATCCCTCTTATGAATAAGGTTACGGTAGGGTAGGTGGCGATGGCTAAAAGAACCACTGGCGATTTATGGGCCTTCTTCTGGGAGGAAAAATCGCTAGCTTACAGCTGAAAAGATCTCATCAGATGGAATGATAAAGGCGATGTGGGGCTCTACATTATGGACAACAACAAAGAAGGAAACGGTACTGCTAGTCCTTTCGAAGGCATAGCATCGGGAAATGGAAATGGAAGGCGGCTCTCTCTTACGGCAAGATTCACGGCATCAATGGCCAGCCACGAACGGAAGAATGTAGGCGCATGATAGCTCCACCCTCAGCACGGGCCGGTATGACAGCTGTTGCAGATTCTTGGCGGAACAACTCTTTTCGAAGGCACGGCAGAAGATGGCATGGATAAGGAAGCCCAACCTCAACTTGGAGGAGGCGAGATCGACCCACCAGAACCCGCAAGAGGAGCTCGCAAAGCGGAAAAATACCATAATTGGAAGCATTTCTCGATGGGGCTACAAACATGAGTTGCTTCACGACCCGCGAGAATTTCACAGCTCAAAAGCGCCCGGTCAGATTACGGTTGGGCGATGCGAGGTGGTGCGGGGACGCCAGCTTGTTGTGGCGAAGTCATCTTCTTGCTGGCTTTCGTTTAAAAGCGCTCAAATTATCGACACGGGATAACCTCCTGAGAGAGGCTTTGTGGGGACCACCATATGCATTCTGTGGAAGGCGGAAACTTTAAATCATCTCCTTCCTTAATACCTACGCGATAAATGCAGATGGAAGCTGACTATCATGCACCTCAGGCCGCCCTTGAGAGGCGACGTTCGCTTCGAAACCATTTGCGGCGGGATGGGGCGCTCAATCTCCCTCTCCGGCGTATTTACAGCGGCTCTTACCCGACTTTCTTCTATGGAAAACTTGGAAATCGTGAATCTTCAAAGGCATCTCTTCCTTAACCCGTATTGCTGGCAATGCCAAAGTAATGTCCACAAAGGGACCCTCTTTCTCAAACTGGCTACCGATTTCCGTTACTTTCCATAAACATCAAAAGGACACTCCCCAGCCTCCCGGTAAATTCTCCCCACGAGGTACATCCAAGTTGAACCCCGTTGGAGCCTCCCCAAAACCACAGGCGAAGCGGGCTATAGGGATGTCCCTCGCAATCATGATGGTTTGCATCCTTCACGCTTTATCGTAAATTTGGGCCCACAGGACACTCCACGAACAAATTCGAGCTTTAGAGGGACTCATCAAGGGTTACCTTCGCCATCAACAATCACCGCAAAGTATTGATTTCGCCGTCATTCTCAGCTTGCTATGTCGAATCTTACAGGGAGAAAAACCGGATAGAATCTCGCCTAGCTGGAGATTGTTGCATGGACTTCAAACCATAGCAGATCTAATGCACCAGAACTTGGTTATTCTTCCTTCACACGTCAGAAGGAAAGAAAACCAAGTTAAGTATTATGTCGGAGTTAAGCTGGAATGGACCCGGACCTCCAGCGCAATGCAACTTCGGGGATCATAATCACCCTATCCTCTTGCAATGCATACACAAAGCTGGATCAACAGATTCACCGGATGAATTAATGAATCGATCAATGGGGCGAGGTTTACCCACGGGCTTACGGCGATGGCATACAGGAACCCGCATTATTAGGTATCATCGCCGCGATATTATCGGTACCAATGTAATGGCGAAGATTAATTCAATGGCAAGGCTTTATACGGTTGGCGATACTCGCGTTTTACCGTTACGATTATTTACTGTCCTCTTGGTAGCGAGCTCTCTCGATGCAACAAAGGTCACCCTGCCGGTCACGAGATCGCTCACCTCACCGTCTATCTTACTCACGAACTTTCGCGTAACTCACCAAAAGCCATGCCACCGTATATAAGTCACAAGGGCAAGGCCAGCGAGGCTCTGGAAGCCTGGTGACCTACGTTAACCTCCTCGGAGCTCTGGCAAAATTGATGCACCATCGACGTACCACAGCCAGCCACGTTGCTTTCCAGGAGCCGTAGGCCTCGGCTCCATGGCCATCATCCGGTAGCACACCTATCTCAATTATCGCGTCTCTGCATGTTTCAGAGCCGAGCTTCATCCGACTCGCGCAGAACAACAAGACAATTGGGGCGATGCGTCACCTCCTCCTCAGAAGCGGCCTGCCCGGTGGAAGGTCGTGCTGAACACGTAAAATTCGAGTTTCGCGAGGCCTAGCCATCCCTGCGACTTGGCAGAGAAACCCCGTGAGGAATACTTGATCGCGGTATCGTTGATTCAAAAGCTTCTGGAGGGTGGCCGACTTCTGCATGCATCGTCTACTATGCGGGGCCTGCGACCCATGGGAGAGACACGCCCCGCGAGCTCACAGGGGAGCTTCCGAAGCGTACCATAGCCGCAGCCAGAACGGGGAGGCTTGAAGGAGGCGGGACCGGTGACCGGAACCTGCATAAAGAAGCTGCGTGAGCTTCCAGAACAATGGGATTATGGCGTCACTTTCATCGAGGAAGAACCTTGCTCAGGCGACGCCCTTGCCACTTGGCCTACCTACAAGACAACTATCTGATCATAATGTATGTTTGTTTACTAGCCACTAGACATTATAGGATAAATAATGCTCTTTTTCTTTTCAAGTTTAGACTTATATTCTCAAGGAACTGGCGGGGCCATTTTGGTGGTTTCTTTATGATGGAAGAGTCAAATAGTATGCTGGACCAAAGGCTATTGGACCAATGTTTTAGACTTTGGAAGGATTTAATATAATTTTACCCTTACTTACAAAACAATGAAGCAAGCTAGAAGAAGCGACAATAAAATCTTGACCATTTAAACAAAAAAATTGGTGGGAACCTAAGGTATAATGGTGGAAATATGGAAAGGAACTGGCAGGGCTAGCTGGACTGGTTTCCCCATGATGGGGCAGTCCAGCAACTGTAGCCTGGACCAAGCTGTATTTTGGACCAATGTTTCAGATTTTGGAAGGATTTTAATATAATTTTACCCCTTACTTACAAAAAAACAATGAGAAGCAAGCTAGAAGCGACAATAAAATGTGACCATTTAAACAAAAAAATTGGTGGGAACCTAAGGTATAATGGTGGAAATATGGATGGTTAATAATGCAAAGAGGGAAATGCAGGGAAAAAACTCTCCTTATATTCCAGTTTAGAGATACATACCTTAATTTCAATCGATGTCCCCATCTTTAAAGCGTCCCTGGAATCTTTTCAACACACGTAAACTAGATTCCAAGGTCAACACATATAGTGAAATCCTAAAAGAAAAAAAAATGGATTTTTTGGATATGATGTAAACAAAACAAAAGGCACTCACACCACACACCTATGTACAAGGCACTATGAATCATGATGGTTTAGACAAAGGAGATACCATTTCTAGGCTCAGTCCAAGGACATTTTTCATAATTCAATAACTCATGGGCACCATTTCGAGGCCATGCCACATAAGAACAAATCTCTGCGGTCAAATATACTCATCATGAGTGGTTTTGTGAGCTATGGAAGCTCCTTTATGGGATACATTAAGACATGAGGGAAGTATAAATATTCGACAGGAGGGATAGCAGACAATTTAGTGGAAAGTTCTGAAAAAGATGGTTGAGGGGAAAAAGGGTCAAAATTGGGAGGTCTATTGGATGTCCCAGCCAATGCCCCCAGTTGTGAAGAAAGATTCATTATGTTAATTTTCATCAGTTCCAAATCAAAGAGGAAGGTGTGATGATTCTCATCCTCTCTAGTCTTATCAATGGAAGCCATGACATTCAGGATGGCCTTTTCTGAAGGTAACTTAGTATCTAGGAAATCATATGAACCAAGAGAGTCAGCAACCCATATGGAAGAGAAGGTTGATCACACTCCACATGAATATAGAGCTTTTTACCAATATCAATGGATTTCGATTGGATATATACTCCATGTGAGTCAACATCCTCAATATGAGGTACCACCCAGGCATCAACTAGCCCTAGGGATTCCCTAGTAGATGAGAAAATTATGTTGATAGGAGAAATATGGGTGGTGTCGGGTGAAGGAAGGGGGATTATCCTCATAAGAAATGGATATTTAAACCATAGATGATTTTAGGGGCTAAATTTCGCTCATGTGCTAATTTTCCATGGTTTTTCCAAAAACGAGATTCACTATTTTAAAAATGATTCGCCCAAATTCTATAGGATAAAATTATTTTACCTTAAAAATCGCAAAACATTTATAAAAACTACATAAAATCCTTATAAATTTGAATATTTTTACAAAAATATCGCCAAACATTTATAGTTGGCATATGAAGGATTAGTAAGATTCGCCAAGGTTTTTACATTTTAAAACAAATTCCCATCCTTAAAATGATCCTTGATTTAAATATACCTACATTAACGCTTTCATACCCCCCAAAATATTCACCTATGAAGGGCATGTCGATGCTAGGATAAGCTCGTACATCAGGTGTGTAATAATCCAATTGGTTGATCGTGACTATCTTTTCTTAATGGGGAAATCGTATGACAAGAAATAAAAAATGCATGAAACAACCTTCATTGTGTATAATAAAGTGCGACCTAAGAGCATATTATAGTCAAGTGTGGAATCCACCGCTTCAACTTCTACGAAGATAGTCTTTCCACCAAGATCGATGGGTAATGGGGTGAGAATTCCATGAGGTTTGAAATAATTTCCATCAAACTCTTTTAGA
The DNA here is from genome assembly GCA_010110895.2 of Picea sitchensis. Classification (NCBI taxonomy): domain Eukaryota; kingdom Viridiplantae; phylum Streptophyta; class Pinopsida; order Pinales; family Pinaceae; genus Picea; species Picea sitchensis. The sequence goes on from SNQJ01S0014660.1 coordinate 28,364, forward strand.
ATGGTTGGAGATGGAGTGATATATGGAGAACCAAAGGATTTTCTACATGACAGACATAATGAAAGTGGTCTCTCCTTCTTCGATCATCATATGAAAGATATTCTTTTTCAGACAACCAACTGTGATTTTCAATGCCAACTAGTGTGAGAGACGTGACTCACTGTGTTATGTGTCAAGGGAAATAATATTGGACTCTGAAGGGTCAATTCCCCCCATTGTTGATAGCAAGGCTTTCCAGTGTGAAGGAAATCTCTACAATACTTCAAGTGCTGACATGACACATGGTGCTTGGGAGAGATCTTCCACTATGCTATACTGTTGAGTTGCCTGGGCATTCACATTATGGGTAGTGCATCGAAGTACCCCTTTTGGAAGGCAGATTGCAGGTTCAAAAGTTGGTTTCTCTAATGTGAGAGGGACATTGGGTGGTGTAGTCGATGGAGGATCCTTAGATGAAATATCCCCTTCATGGGAGTAATAATTCTTCTCTTGGGAGGATAATTCCACCATATATTTAACCATCATACTATTTGTGGATGAGGAATCTACATTACCCCCAAGTGGGAGTGCAGGAATTTGTGAAACCATTTGTTGTTGTTGGGGGAAAGGATTGTTTAATACCAATGGTTGGGAAGGAGATCCCCCTCACGAAATTTGTTGATGAACCTCAACAAGGCGAGGGAATTATTTGGTAAATTATTCCTCCTTACATACCATGCAAGGATATTTTGCCTTTATTTTTCCCCTATCATTGGGATCTTGGGTGATTTTACTCTCTTGTTGGTTAGAAGATTTTTTGGATTTACCCTTGTTTTTCTTCTTTCCTCTGGATTGTTGTGATGAAGCAGATTGAACTACATTCACCTCGGAGCTGTGTGAAGGAGAGGGAGTGTATTTGATATCGATACCAGTCTGGTATGAGGCTGGGGTATAAGTTGTATGGCCTTGTTTCCCAGTCGATTGGGTCGTAGACCGTTGTATTACAGATCCTACCATGCCACTGGCATGGGATCCCAGAGTTTTTTTTGATGGATCATTCGACAATCAAGGAGAATGAGGGATCAGATCATATAGTGTGCCTCAAGGGAATATACCAAGTCTAAATATTAAGCATGACTTATGTCTTTCTCCTCGGTTACAGTGCCTCCCATGACGACATCTCTAGTAGGGGGTGGGAGGAGTGACTTTGTGAACCAATATTCCAGGAGTTGGTATGGAATAATATCTTTAATAAACCATCGTCGACACCTCCATTCATGAATATGATAAGAAATATGAGTGGAGGTGAATTTTCGAAGCAAGGTTAAAATCTTGGTACCAATCTCATTCTGAATGGGAAGTCGGAAGAGTGTCAAAAAATCCATAGCAAGCAAATTAAAATCAACAAAGGATTTTTGCGGAAGCTCAATATACCATTTTTTCGTCAAACCTGTGAGCGTTCTATGGAAAATTCTCAACCGAATGGAATTGTCCATCAAGGAGTTAGAATAACACCAAATATGGAAGGTCATTATATGGTTTCTAGGATCCTCTTCAGGTTTTCCGTCGAATTTTGGGATGTCGGGCGGTATTTTGGAAGGGATAGGGAGGAAGAACATGGCATGTTGTATCGGATCATTTGTCAAACGTGACAAATATGGTAGATATGAGGTAGCCAAGAAAGGCAGTTTTCGATTTGATTGTGAATAATGGTAATGTGGATGCGGCATCGAGGTACCAGTAGGAACATATACATGTTGGGATGGCATGTTGAAAACTGATGGTCCACCCATATATGGTTGAGTGGATTGAAGAGTGGGGAACATAGGGTTCATATGTTGAGTGGGAAAATATCCTTGCAGAGAGATTCCCATTGGATTGGGTTCACCCGATGAAGTATTTAGAAGTCCTGGATACGGTAAACCACTATAAATACCTGTAGGGTTTTCCATAACATTCTTCCCCCATGTATGAGGTGGGTTTCTAGTGTGGGATTGCCCCCAAACTGGTTGTTGACCTCCAATTGGTTTCCCCTCAACTAGTTGTTTCCCTCCAGTTAGTTGTTGGCTCTAAGTAGGTTTCTCCCCCCTAGTTGGTTGTTGTCTCCAAGTAGATTATTGTTTCCAATATGGTGTTTTCTTACATATGAAGGTTTCCCCTCAGGTTGTTGTTGTCTCCAGATCGAATATTTTCCCACATTTGAAGATTTCCCTCCAACTAGAACTTGACTTGCAACTAAAGGTTTCTCCCCAGTTGGAAAATGACCCATAGTTGAAGGTTTCCCTCTAGCGGGGTATTGGAATACAGGTGAAGGTGGCCCTCCAGTTGTAACATTCCCCCCAGGTGTAGTTAGAATAGTTTTTTGAACTTTCATTGTGTTAACACCTTGATTGGGCAGAGGAAAAAAAAAGCTACTTGTCACAGGACCTGAGGTAGCAACATTGTTGGCCACTATACTAGATGGAGTCTATAAAGGAAAACCAAGTAATGCGCTTGGCGTATGAAAATGTGCAGGCAGAAATGTGGGAAGAGAATTTGTACTCATCTACTTTTTCTTCAAGTTAACAGGGGTCAACGAAATTTCCCACAAATAAGAAGTGTCAGCAGAGGTAATGTGTTCTAGAGTGACTATCTCAGGATCCATTGGGGGGATCACGGTTCCGTTTGTATAGTTAGATGTTGATGCATGCATGCTAGAAGATTGCCTACTGTACATATTGGTTGGAAAGCAATAAGAAGAAAATGCACCATAATAAATCATTGATGGCAACTAAACCAGTGTTTGACCAAAAGGTCCAGTCAAAGGTGGATTTGTGGAAGAGGGAAAACCTTCTTCCATGGTTTCGACCACTCCTTCAGGTTGGTCTCTTGGGGAAGTTATGATCCTGATTTCATAAGGAACCCCTTCATTAATATTTTCTTCAATAGAAGGGTTCTATGAGATATTGTGTTCTTTGGGATCCAACCCTTTCATTCTATGAGATATTCAGAGACCTTGGTCATCCACAGTGAAAGTATAATAGAAATAATGATCCCTAAGTCAAACTACGGATGTCTAAAGAACATGCCCCTAAGAAAAAATATATAGGTAATCAACCAAACAATAGTATATAGAAGTATATTCCAAACATAGTATGTTAAGTCATCCTCAAAGATATGAAAAGAAATTACCCTGACCTCCATGTAACAACCCTTCTCGGTGCAAACAACCCTCGTTTCGTGGGATCACCCTCCAAGGGTATTGAAATTTTGATACGGTGTCTTCCCTGGGTATTGTTGGAAGAACCCCATAATAACCTCTGTAGATACCTAGGAAAGGTCCCTAGGGTTACCAACTTGCAGTTGACCTCTGGGGGGTACAACTGACAGTCGATACCTCGAACAGAAATGCA
>SNQJ01S0014660.1:31744-45086 GCA_010110895.2 Picea sitchensis
CTCGAATATATGTTCTTTCCACTATGATTGGTTAAGCTTTGGAGGGGTAATCTCCACTTCTCTTATTCACGTGACCTTGTGATTATCCCCTGTGTTAGAGGGGGTTCTCGTCTATGCCTATATGACAGTTGTATTTTATCCCTATTTAGTTTTCTACAGTATTGTGTAGTAGTCTTGGAAAATTTACTCATGTTTCCTAGTCCAAAGACTCTAGCTCTAAGCTAATGTTGGTTTACTAAAAACAAAAATGTCTAGTTAATTTGATTAGTGCGTTGCTTGATTTCAATAGTTTTTTTTACTCAGAAGGGTGTACGAAGGTGAAACTAATGATGTAATGACTTGACTCCAAAAATACACAGAAAGAATGAAATGTAAAGATTTTTCTTTCAATGAATTCTATCTACGGGAAGAAGAAAATATATTTTTATTCTTACTAAAAATAAACACCCAAAAGCATGAAACTTTCACTTTTTCTTTTTTCAAATGGAAAAAAATTGAAATTCCAAATTATCACTTTAATGTTCATGAAATCCAAAACAGAAACAAGCTCTTTCAACTATGTACCAAGACACTCCAACTATGAAAGTAGGATGCAAAATGTTTGTTTTCTTCTTTCCAAATCACATGAAAACACAAAAGAGACTCTTCTTTTGCTTTTGCTTTAATCAAGATGAAAGTTTTCGATGACACTTTGCAAATAACTCAAAAGTGAATTAAGGTGGAGAAAACAAGAACCCAAGGAATAAAATATTCAACCACAAAGATGTCTTCAATGCAGAAAACTCAAGCTTTAATGGTAAAAAAAAAATCAAATAACTTGAAAAAATATTGCACTCTAAGATGAAGTGAAAATCAAGAAAGTTGGATTTGTTTAAACAATGGAAGAAAACCCAAAATATTTTTAAAAACAAATGAACTCTCTTCACAAAAGTACCATCAACACTAAAATTCTGGGGATGAGATTAGATGATCTAAACCGTACTCACAAAAATGAAAAGTGCTTTTAATCAAATAAATGAATTGGCACACAAAAGGAAAGAATTCAAAATGACTTTGAAAAACATTACAGTAATGGCTTCTACGACAAATCTGAGAAATATATGAAGGGGTGGAACTAAGGAAAAACATAGATATGGGCTATGTTTGAAGGATGCCTCTTCAAAAAATGGATTTTAGAGCCTGGTCGCACCCTGTTAATGACCACAAGGTGACCACAAAACATTCATCACTCCGTGTAGAGGACTAGAGGGCAACCACAAAGAAATGGTCGCAATGGAGAAACTAGCGACCAAAATGGTTTTGTCGGTCTGTAGGCACGGATAACCCACGACCGCGATCATGAAAGTGACAAAACTAATATATATGAGACATATCTATCAGATTTGGGTCTGGATACGTTCAATCAGACTTTGAAAATACTTATGGACAAAATGAAAAAAAGATCTGGTGCTTAAAACAGGTAAAGATATTGAGAATATGAATTCAAAAGTTGAGGAAGGAACTGACTAAACAAAAAGACTTCCCCATTGTAGTCGCCAATATATTCTAGGGTAAATGAACTCTGCGGGAGTTACCTCCCTTAAGCTCTTCCTAGACCTAAGACAAAATAGAGATGCAAGCATCAGATTTTCCTAGATCTAAATTATACATTAGAAGAATCTATTGTTTGATTGAATAAAAGGTTTACCTAGTGATATGAATGTTATCCCTGCACACTGCTTCATTGTTAGCTCTATCAAAGATTCCTTCACTCTTTCCAACATGGATATGAACACATAGAGACACAAATAAACCTTTCACAAAATCAAACGAATCATGTATAAATGGATGATATATCTAGTGACATAACATAAGAATATCAATTCCCTACAAAGATTATAACAATTACATACAATCAAGTGAGGAAAATATTTTACATCTTCTATTAATGGACAAATCATTTACAACTTACAATCAAGGAATTTGATGCATTCCTTTCCCAAGCTCTATAATCAAACCACCAGTATAAGTTTACTATAATACGCCTAGGTGAAACCCCAACTATAATTGTAAATACAAATGTACATAGGCTAGTGAGTGAGCATATAGAAAAGGACAATATATCTATGATGTAAATGTAAATATATTCACATGAAAATATTAATGAAAAACACATCACTGCGTGCATACCAACCATGTAAAACAATATGGGGGACTAAACTCCACTAGTCAGGGAAAGGGGGCTAAACATTAAGGATAAGCTAGGGAGCTTAAGCAAAAAAGGAATATTATATTAATATTCCTTAAAGTATAAAGTATGGATAATTGTTTTATGCTAAGTTCTAAGGATGGGGACAAGTGGGAAAAAGTATCTCTCAACATGACAAGTGTCAAATTAGGAACATGCATACAAAGAGTGGGACTTACTACATTTTCCAGCATTCCTTCATTCCTCCATTCCTGGACTCACGGATTCCAGTTGTCCTCCGTACCTCTTTGTCATGAGCAGGGGCACATTTTCTGGGGTGGGATAGGCATGTGGGGAATGAGGGACTATAGGCTATCAGTTTGAGTTGGCACCTGTGACAGAGTTTTTCTTGTTGTCTGAGATACATCAGCTTGGTTAAGAATTCCTTTACCTGGGTGGAGTTTAGTCCCAGCTTGGGGGTGACCCATTGTTCATAGGTCTGAGAAGCATGGCCTAAGTCTAGGAGGAATGTGGAAGGTCTACACACAGTTGGTGGTTTTTTATCAAATATAAGTATCAATTGTGTGTTGAATTATGTGTTGCATCATTAATTATGCACTTGTTTTTATGGGTTTTTCATGTGTATGTTGCATGTGTATTTCCATTATTATTTTGTATAAACCTATGTATTTTCATAGTATTTATATGCTTTAAATGTTGTATAAATTAAAAAAAATATTTTGTGTGGCATAGCCCAGCAGTTGGATGTTGGGGATGCTACAATATGGTATTAGAGCTCCAGTTTTCAACACTGGTTCTGGATGGGCTAAGTAAGTTGAATTGAAGCGAAATTTTCACAGAGAATTGAAGTTACAGGGTGCTAGGAGGGCACTGAGAGAACACTTTGATGGTGTTCAAAATCTCAATATGTGTAGTGTTTCGATAAACCACAACGGTCATTGATTTTGGGTTGCAATATTATATTTGGGCCATTGGATCAAACCCAAACAAGAGGAAGCACACAACAAAGGAGATCAGATCCTAACCATTGGATCTGAGCATGGGAGAATGAGGGTCGTCGATCAAGGTTCTCAAGCCGTAAGTCTTGTCCAAAGTGGAGTGGATCTCATCCATAGATCCCATCATGGAATTTGAGTTGTAGATCTCACAGTTCGATGATTCGACACTCTAAGATATTTTAGTCCTTATGTTGCTAGGAGGAGAAATCCTTGAAGCCTAGAGTCCCGAAAGAAATAGATCTCGGTCAGTAGATATCCAGTGAAATGAGGGCCGTTGATTGGTATCCCTTGACATTGAGTTATCAAGAGATATTTTCCAAGGTAGTCATTTGAAATCATTGAAGCCCGAGCTCCAAAGTGCAAACTTGTCCCATCACGGTATATCAGTGGGTGTGTGTGAGTCATTGGATCCTAGAGGTATATCACTAGGGGAGTGTGAGTCATTGGATCCTAGAGGGGTTCGTAGTTTTGGCACTCTAGAAGAATTTGGCTGTGATTGCCTAAAGTGGAGATTTTCCCAAAGTTTCAAAGGCTGGAGTAAATCCTGACTGTTGGTTTTCGGGTACACGTGTCAGCATATTATCAAGTATTCGTCCCTCTGGAGGATTGTGGGAGAAAGTTGTTTTGGTGTGAAAAGTATCGAAGTCCCGAAGCCCAGAGTCAATCCTGGTCATGCGTTGATGGGGATACATGGACCTTAGATCTCCTCCCTTTGTCAATTCAGCATCCAGTAGTTCGAGAATTCAGGGGTGATTGGTAGCAAGAATCCCCAAAGCCAGAATCTCGGAGCTAATCTCAGTTGTAAGCTGTAGGAGGAGAGAGAGTCATAGATCTTGGGAGGAAGCATGGACCGTTGATTCATGAACCCTTTTTAAGTTCACCACTTTGACGTTTAGGAGAATTGGAATTTTTTGTGGTAAGAACCTTCGAATCTCGAAGTTCCGGAGCACCGGAGTAACAAAGCTCTCATTAGCGCCTCTCCGGGATTTTTCCAATTCAGCGTTTGGGGGATTTGGAGTGTGTTATTGTAAGAACCTCTGAAGCCCAAAGTTATAGAGTGTTGGAGTAACGAATCTTCGATTAGAGCCTCTCCAGGATTTCACCATTTCGACATTCATGGGATTTGAAGTGTTTTGTTGTAAGAACCTTTGAAGCCCGAAGTTTTGGAGTGTCGGAGTAACGAAGCTCCAGTTAGCACCTCTCCAGGAGTTAACCAGTTAGGCATTCCAGATATTTGGAGTGTGTTGTGGTAAGAACCTCCAAAGCCTGAAGTTTCAGAGTGTTGGATTCCTAAATCTCTAAATAGCACCTTGTGGCTAAGTGTTTGGTCCTATCCCACGGTCATATGAGGTTCCCACCGAAGTAAAGGGGCTAGCAACCAAAATTTGATTCTAAGGTAAAAAGGGGCTTAGAGAAAATCTCTTGTAGGTTTTTGTTTTGTTAAACCTACATAAAAAAATAAAAAGGGCCTATGTACATTATGAGAGGATCCATCATGGATCCAAGAGGTAATTTGGCTCCAAAGAATATGACTTGTACAAGGATTGCCCTCACAGAAAGGATAATTTTCAAATAACCACAACTTTCTGCTCAAGGCTCAGAATTGAGCATGGAAGTAGGCATTGGAAAGGTCTAGGAAAGTAGAATATAACTATTCACCCAGAAAATTGATCTAGGCAGTCAATTTTTTAGGAAATCAGAAGAAGGAATTATGATGCATTATTGAACTAGAATTGTACATAATTTCATGAAATTGTTAAATTAATTAGCCTAACAAGTTTTGTTGGCTTCACATTTTGCAGAGTTAACAAAAATTTAGATCATAATAGGATCAACACAGAGTTTAGAATCATGGAATGTACATAGGGGTCTTACATCCAGGAAGATGAGATCAGAGGGATGTATGTCAATATGGGTAATGAAGGTACAAATTCAAATCGACATGGAGAAGGAAAGGAAGAAAGCATGAACTTGGTTGATACCATTAAAAGTTTGCAAAAAGATGTCCAAATTTATAAAGCTGATAATGAGAGGCTTATGAAATCTAAAGAACAATAGGAGGACTTCAACATAAATTTAATGCAGAGCTTGGGCATAATAGAAAAGAAGATGGATAAGGAGAATGACTCAAGAAAATCTTGAAGTCACAGGTCTCATGATGAGAGGAGAAGAGAAAGAAGTGTTGGCAGATATCACCATCACTCCCTAAGGAATTCCACTAAGAGAGAACATAGTAGTACAAGTACATCCCCTATCAAGAATCATAAGAGGAGGTTTGGGGTGGATGAGCTACAAGGAGAAATGAAAAAAATCAAGCCTCCTACATTTGATGGTGAGCACAAGAAGGATGAAGACACAGAGACATGGTTGTTAGGCATGAGGAAGTATTTTCAATTGCATAATTACTCTTCACATGAAGAAGGAAGAAATTCCATCTATCAGCTCAAAGGAAAGGCATCCATATGGTGGGACCAATTTGTGCAGGTGCAACACATTGATGAGAAAAATTTTACTTGGAAGGAATTCAAGAGGTATTTTCAAAAGAAATACTTGAATAAGAGATACTATGAAAAGAAAATGAAGGAGTTCTTTGAACTCAAGACTGGGAGTATGACCATAGATAAATATGAAAGAAGGTTTTTAGAAATGCTAAAGTATGTTTGTTTCATCAAGGAAGAGCTCGCTAAGATTCAGAGGTATTAGAGTGGGATGCCATCATTTATCAGTGACAAGATACAATATGATGATCCCAAAACATTGGAGAATACCATAAGGTGAGATAAATTTCTTTATGAGAAACATAAAGGAAGGCCAACTTTCCAAAAATATTGGGAAGACAAGAAGAAAAACAAGATGGAACAGAGGAAAAAGGGGATTAAGCCACCATTATTCAAAAATAATCATCAGGGACAACCAGCTTCTAGAGAACCTAGAATGATTGAGACAGGTGGAAAATACCAAGGAAACCACTTATTCAATGTTGGAGTTGTGTGGTAGATCATATGTATAGATATTTTCCTCACATAGGTGAAAAAGTGAGGATTGTTCACAATGTACAGCAAGCTGATATAGTGGAGGACTTGGGAAGAAATGTACCTATGATCTATGCATCCCTGGACAACAAGCAAGATGAGTTTCAGTCACATATTATTGAAGTGGAAGGTAAGATCGACAACCAAACCATTGCTATTTTAATTGATTCAGGAGCTAGTCATAGTTATATATATTCTAAGATGGTGGAAAGATTGCATTTTCCAAGAAGAAATATTGGAAAATATTTGTTGGTACAGTTGGCTACTAGAGCTAAAAGAAAAATTAATGAGATGGTTAAGACATGTCCAATGGACATGAATGGACTAAGAATCAGAGCAGATTTGAACATATTACCTTTAGGTTCCTACAACTGTCTAATTGGCATGGATTGTTTGGACCAGCACCATGTTATCCTAGATTTTTATAATAAGGCATTTACTTGATGGGATGAGGAAGGGAATCGAAGGACAGTACAGGGAATTTCTAGAGCAATAATCGTCCAAGAAATTTCATCATTGTAGCTAAAGAAAAGTTACAGAAAAGGGTGTCAAATATTTGCAGCACATACGGAAGAGACACCTACAAACAAGGTGTCAAATATTGAGGATTATGCAGTTCTAAAGGAGTTCGAATATGTATTTAAATAAATATCAGGATTACCCCCTAAAATAGATATTGATTTCTCCATCAATCTAATTCCTGGAGTAGCCCCAATATCCAAGACCCCTTACAAGATGAGTACACTAGAATTGAAGGAATTGAAAATGAAACTTGAAGAGATTCTGAAGAAGGGGTATATAGGCCCAAGTGTGTCCCCTTGGGGTACCCCGGTATTATTTGTGAATAAAAAGGATGGAACATTGATGCTTTGAATTGAATTCAATAAGTTGAACAAGGTAACTGTGAAGAATAAGTATCCTTTGTCAAGGATCGATGACCTCTTTGATCAGTTGAAAGATGCAAAAATATTCTCCAAGATTGATCTCAAGTCAGGTTATCATCAAGCAATAATTAAGGAAGAAGACATCAACAAGTTTAATTTCAGAACAAGGCATGGACATTATGAGTTCACAATGGTGCCATTTGGATTATCAAATGCACTAGATGTCTTCATGTGTTTAATGAATGGTGTTTTCAGAGAATACTTAGATAAGTTTGTCAGTGTATTTTTAGATGACATTATTATATATTCTAAGTCAGAGGACGATCATGAACAACACTTGAGGATGGTATTACAGGTATTAAGGGAGCATAAAATGTATTCCAAATTGAGCAAGTGCTCATTTTATCAGAAGAAAATTCATTATTTGGGACATATCATTTTAGAGGAAGGGATAGGAGTGGATCCTGAAAAGATTGAGGCCATTAGAGGATGGTAAGCACCAAAGAATGTGACAGAGTTCAAATCATTCATGGGCCTTGTGAGTTACTATAGGATATTTATTGAAGGATTCTCAAATATTTCACACCCAATCACTTCCTTGCAAAAGAAGGGGGTGAAGTTTCAGTGGACATTGGATTGTGAAAAGAGTTTTCAACACTTGAAGAAATTGTTAACAAGTTCTCCAATGCTAAGGATTGTTTATCCAAATGAAGACTTCATTGTATGCATTGATGCATGTAAAGAAGGGTTTGATGGAGTCCTCAGTCAAAATGGGTATGTTGTATGCTACGAATCAAATAAGTTGAAGGACCATGAAAGGCACTATGCTACTTATGATTTGGATTTGGAAGCCATAGTGCATGCCTTAAAGATGTGGAGGAACTACCTCATGGGGAAAAGGTTAAAATTGAGGACAAACCATAATGGTCTGAAATATTTATTTGGAAAGCCAACTCTAAATGTGAGGCAAAGCAAGTGGTTAGAATTTCTCAGTGAATATGACTTTGATATAAAACATATCAAAGGGAAAGAGAACAAGGTGGTTGATGCACTTAGCAGAAGGGTACATGAGTTTCATGCTACAACCATTAGCATGTACCAATCATATTTGAAAGATAGAATCTTAGATGTGGAAAAATCATATTTGCAATACATGGAAATAATAAAAAAATTAGAGCAAGGTATTTTGCAGCAAAAAAGTGAAGGCTATAAGCTATAAAATGAGGAAATTCTCATGTACAGGGGAAGAATTTATGTACCAAATTCCCAAGAATTGAAAAATCGGATATTGAGAGAAATGCATAATGTACCTTGTGTTGGGCACCCAAGTTATCAAAAAACTATTGCAGCTGTCAAGAGCAAATATTATTGTCTAGGAATGAAGAAATAAGTTGTTGATTTTATTGCCAAATGTTTGGAGTGTCAAAATTTCAAGGCTGAGCATAGACACCCAGCTAGTTTTCTATAGCCATTAACCATTCCTCAATGGAAATGGGAAGTTGTAACAATGGATTTCATCACCAAACTTCCCAGAACAAGAACGCAACATGATTTTATCATGGTGGTGGTGGATAAGACTACCAAAGATGCCCATTTTATTCCAGTAAATCTCACTCACAAGGCAGCCAACATTTTTTATATTTATATGAGAGAAATTCTTGACTGCATGGTATACCCAAGACAATTATGTTTGAAAGAGATCCAAAATTTACATCAAATTATTGGAAAGGATTATTTAAGGGGTATGGAACAAATTTGAATTTTAGCACAACTTCTCATCCAGAATCAGATGAACAAACAGAGAGGGTGAATCAAGTGATTGAGGATATGTTGAGAATGTATGTGATGGATAAACCATCAAAATGGGAAGACTACCTACACTTACTAGAGTTTGCTTATAATAATGGGTACCAAGCATCTCTAAATATGAGCCCATTTGAGTCACTTTATGGAAGAAGGTGCAACACACTGGTAAGTTGGGACAACCCAACAGATAGAGCAGTGGTTGGGCCAGAATTACTCAGGGAAATGGAAGAGAAAATGTTGAAAATAAAGCAGAATTTAAAGGTTTCTCAAGAAAGGCAGAAAATATATGTCGATAAATGAAAAAATCACATGGAATTTAAAGTGGGTGACCATGTATTCTTGAAAGTAAAGGCCAATAGAAGTTCCCTGAAGTTGGGAAATTGTTCAAAGTTGGCAGCTCGTTATTGTGGGCCATTTGAAATCCTAGATAGGATTAGGCCCGTAGCATACATGCTTGCCTTTCCTACATCAATGTCTATTCATAATGTATTCCATGTATCATTGCTCAAAAAGTATATAACTAATGCTAATCATGTCATTGATTGGAATGTGATTCAGGTAGAGAAAGAAGGCACCTTTCAAGTGCATTCGGTGTGCATACTAGATAGAAAGATCAAGCAACTCCGAAATCGATCCATAGAGATAGTAAAGGTCCAATGGATCTCGTATCGTCTTAAAGATGAAACTTGGGAGCATGAGGATGCTATGCGAGTATAATACTCACATTGTTTTTAGTATTTTTGAAATTTTGGTTATATGTGTGTATATATTGCACTAAGAATAGTGCATAAATAAGGGGGAGGGGAATTTAATACTCCCTAGTCCAAACCCCAACTGTAAATGTAAATAAAAATGTACTTAGGTTGGTGAGTCGGGATGCAGAAAAGGACTTTATATATGTCATGTAAATGTATATATATTCACATGCAAATATTAATGAAAAACAAACCATTGTGTGCATACCAACCATGTAAAAGAGTTTGGGGGACTAAAATACACTAGTTAAGGAAAGGAGGATAAACCTTAAGGATAAAGGGCTAAGTTAGGGAGCTTAAGGAAAAAAGGAATATTATATTAATATTCCTTAAAGTATAAAGTATGGATAATTATTTTATCCTAAGTTCTAAGGATGGGGACAAGTGGCCAAAGTAGCTCTCAACATGACAAGTGTCAAATTAGGAACATGCATACAAAGGCTGGGACTTAGTGCATTTTTTAGCATTCCTCCATTCCTGGACTCATGGATTCCAGTCGTCCTTTGTACCTCTCTGTCACGAGAAACGTACATGTACCTTTCATGAACCAATATTGTACCTGTACCTGTACTTATACCTGGTTAACTAAAGATTTGGGTTGAGGAAGCAGGTTGTCAGGCCCATGGGATACTGAAGAGGTGGGTTGTCAGGCCCGTGAGAAATTCTCGTTGGGTGAAAGAATTGTTGGAAATTGTTTTCCTAAAGGTGCCAAACTTCAACTACAAGGCTCTGAGACTTCCTGTCTGGCATGTTGTTGAATCTTGAGAAGGAAATGGGGAAGTCAAAGGACTATTGAGTAGAGAAGGGGCACATTTCCTAGGGTGGGATGGGCATGTGGGGAATGAGGGATTGTAGGTTGTCGGTTCGAGTTGACACATGTGACAGAGTTTCTCCTGTTGTCTGAGATACATTAGCCTGTTTAATAATTCCTTTACCCAGGTGGATTTTAGTCCCAACTCAGGGGTGACCCACTGCTGAGAGTTTTGAGTAGTGTGGTCTAAGGCTCGGAGGAATGTGGAAGGTCTACATGTAGTTGGCAGTATTTTTATCAAAGATAAGTATCAATTGTGTGTTGACTTATGTGCTTCATCATTAATTATGCATTTTTTTTATGGGTTTTTTCTTTGTATGTTGCATGTGTATTTCCATTATTATTCTGTATAAAACTGTGTATTTGCATAGTATGTGTATACTTTAAATGTTGTATACATTTCAAAAAATATTTTGTGTGGCATAGCCCAACAAGCAGATGTTGGGGATTCTACATTTACTTTCTCCTTTCTCCCCCCTTTTCCGATGAGAAATCCTCAATATATAGGATTATAGAGATAAGACCAGAGGTTAATCTAGATAGGATCTAGATGTCCAAGATAACAGGTATCTTGAGGTCAAACCATGAAAAATATGAGGTTTAATATCATCTCAAGGAAACTAATCTGAAATAGGGAGTAACAGACCTGGTCGCCCCCTGCATTCTTGCAAGGAGTGACCAGTCTCCCTTTGAAAGAGGACAAGGAGAGACCAACAATATTGTTCATAGGTTGTAAAGGGACAACCAATGACTAGACAAAAGGGTACTGCAAATTCAGGGGAAAAGTGGTAGAAAAGCGGTATAATTCAGTGTTTTGAACTACTAACCCCTAAATGATGCCCATCAAGTGGTCAAGTGGAAAATAATTGTATAACAACAGGGAGCCTGTAGTCATGAGAGAGAAGCCAAAGGCCAAAATAACATTGTGGGCAATGTTGAAATAGAATATAATGGACATAGGAGCAAAGTGGAACCAACAAAATTGGTAGAGACAATGAGAAGTATTGGAATGAAAGTGTGGATTTATATAGTTGACAATGATAGTATAATGAGAGCATGGGAGGAGTAGAATCAAATAAAATATCAAATGATTCAAAGCCTAAATCAGTTGCAGAGACAAGGAAAGAATGGACCAATCTCAAGACATGAGGAAGATAGTAGACATTATGAAAGAAGAGATAACTATAGAGTACTTATTCACTCAAGAATTTGTAATACCCCCATTTTTTATCCCTATTAACTAGAATGTATTATGTAATTATGACTTAGGTTGGTGATGTGGTAGATTTGGAAAGGGGACATAGTGCCTAGTAAATATAATACTTCTATGTGTGTGTGTGTATTAATAAAATACATCATTGGTTGCAGGATGGACAAGGACATGAGAAATAGGGGCTATGAGTCCATGAGAGAGGGGGGTAAAGAGGCTAAGTATTTTTATTATATTTTTATTTATCCATATTGGTTTTATTTGAGGAAGTGGTTACATGAGCTTCTTGGGGGAGGACATGTGGTTCTTGATTTCCAAGTAAATATATATAACCCTGCCTGTGGGATGTTTGGAGGGTGTTTTGTTTTCTTCATTTCATTGTTATTCAATCACTCATCTTATTCACTCTTTATAATTCATGTGCTCTTGATCTGAGCATGGAAATGAATGAATAGAGGAGGATATCCATTGCTAGATGGATGTAAGAAATTATTGATCTTCTAGGAGTGAATGAATTCCTATGTGCATGAGCTGGATGGAAGTTCTGAAATAACTTTCCACAATTGAGAATCCTTGGATTTTCAAGCATTGAGATTTCCTAACCAGTATCACTTGAGCCTTGGAGAGAAATAGAACATCCCGAGGGACTGCATGGCAGAGAAAGGGGTTCATTTCTTTGGGTTGTGTAGGTTGAAGGGAAGAGAGCTATAAATTAGTATTGTTGTGTGATTTGGAAACCCTAAGATATTGTTATCTAACTATTGTGTGTAGAGTCAATCTAGGACCCATCCTTGTGGATTCATAGCCCTGGCTCGGGGTGACCTCCCACTTATATTTGGAACAATAGTTTATATGATTGGGAGTAACGTTCTTGATATGCACCTAGTTGGTGAATGTTTATCTGAAAAGATAAGTGGTCTATGTGTTTTATGTATAATGTATATTACATTGTGTATTTATTTATATTTGAGGTGTATTTCTATGTGAATGTTTTTTGGTTATTTGTTGTGCATGGAACATTGATCCTTTCTTGGATGGTTTATCATGTTCTTGTTAATTGCATGTGTTGAATCCATGTTTCTTTATTTTATAGAATGGAACAGAGATTCATTATCACTCCCAGAGGGAAAATATGGAAGTACCGAGGCAATGGATACATTTCGTATCAGTATCCGAAAACATATTTTTGGTATTTTTTGTATCGAGTATGTTACGGGTTAGTTTCAGAATGTTCTTGGAGAGAATTTTGTGGTAGTGTGGCCTAGCATGGTGGTTGGGTATGTCACCGAGTGGTATCAGAGTTGTATGTTACATCATCGAACCTAAAAGGCTTGCTATAGGATCGAGACTTCTTTTGGAAATTGGTTACTTCACTACGGGACAATAGATGTTGTTGCATGAGTACTTTGTTGGAAATAGTATGTAAATCAATCAATACATAGGAAGTAGATACTACCCCTGTACATTGAGGAGTATTTGTGTGCAAAGACGACTATGCGTTTTGAATTTTTGAAAGAGCTATGTGTATTTACCCTGAATTAAGAACGAAGATGTATGCGTGTGAAATTGATTCAAGGTTGCATGAGATTAAGGGAAGTAGAGAAAGGGAAAGTTGGATGAATCTCACTATATATCTTAGAAGTGTCAAGCTGATATCG
>SNQJ01S0014660.1:49683-94800 GCA_010110895.2 Picea sitchensis
TTGTAATTATACCTCCTAGTCTCCTATATATACCAAGGAGACATTTTCATTTTGAATCATCTTTTAGTTGAACATTTAAGTGGGGTAAAAGGAGGTTGCCCCCTCGAAGAGGCTTATTATCTGAAATTATCTCTTTTTCAAGGCATTGACTACTTTTTTTGAGGATTTTCTATGCTATATTGATATTTGGTTCTTAACAATATATATATATATATATTGCATCACTTGTTGTAGGATGGACAATGACATGAGAGATAGAGGGCTATGATTCCACGATAGAGGGGGATAAAGGGGGTAAGTATTTTTATTATATTTGTATTTATCCATCTTGGATTTATTTGAGGAAGTGGTTACATGATATTCTTGGGGGAGGCCATGTGGTTCTAGATTTCCAAGTAAATATATATAACCCTACATGTGGGTTGTTTGGGGGTTGTTCTTTTGTTCTTCATTTCATCATTATTCAATCACTCATATTCTTGACTCTTTCTAATTCATGTGCTCTTGGTCTGAGAATGGAAATGAATAGTTGGAGGAGGAGATCCATTTCTAGATGGTTGTAATAAATTATTGATCATTCGAGGAGGGAATGGATGCATGTGTGCATGAGATGGATGGAATTTATGAAAGAAATGTCCACAACTGAGAATCCTTGGAGTTTCCAACATTGGTATTTTCATACCAGTGGCACTAGAGCACTCGAGAGAAATCAAACAACCTTAGGGACTGCATGGAAGAGAAAGGGGTTCATTTCTTTGGGTTGTGTAGGCTGAAGGGAAGAGAGCTGGAAATTAGGATTGTTATGTGTTTGGAAAAATTTGAGATACTGTTATCTAACTGTTGTGTGTAGAGTCATCCTAGGACCCATCCTTATGGATTCATAGCCCTAGCTTGGGGGTGACTTGTTGTTGATATTTGGAAAAATGGTGTCTATGGTTGTGAGGAATTTCCTTAGTCTGCAGCCAATTGGTGAATGTTTCCCTGAAAAACATAAGTGTTCTAAGTGTTTTATGTATAATGTATATTGCGTTGTGTATTTATTTATCTCTAAGATGTATTTCGGTGTGCATGCTTACTAGTTATTTGTTGTGCATGGCACATTGTTCCTTTCTTGGATGGTTTAGCATGTTCTTCTTAATTTCATGTGTTGAATCCATGTTTATTTATTTTAAATAATGGAACATAAATTCATAATCAGTCTAAGAGGGCGAATATGAAAGTACCCAAGCAATGGATACGTTTCATATTATTATCCAAACAGATAGTTTTGGTATTTGTTGTATCAGGTATGTTAGAAGTTAGTTTCAGAATGTTCTTGGAGAGTGTTTTGTGGTAGTGTGGCCCAGCCTAGTGGTTGGGTACATCACATAAGTGCTAGTAGAAATCATAGACTTCACTCACCTCCTTATTCATCTAGGAACTTTGGTGCATTTGAAGATTCAAGGAGAAGTCCATAAGTGTCTCTTGTTAGTCATAAAAGAAGAAGATATGAGTTGGATAGTTTGCAAGGAGATGTTAGGAATCTTAAGCCACCATCCTTTGATGGTGAAGGAGAACAAGAAAATTATGTTGAAGCCAAATTGATTGAAATCAAAAATTATTTTTAGTTACATAACTACTCATCTAACCTAGAAGTTAGGACTCCCACATACCATTTGCATGGAAAAGATGCCATGTGGTGGGGTCAATTGAAGAAATTTGATCACATTAATGAGAGTAGTATTACTTGGAAGAAATTAAATAAATATCTTCATAAGGACTATCTTTCATAACACTATTATGACAAGAAGATGCAAGAGTTATTTAAACTCAAGTTCAAGAGCATGGCCATGGGAGAATAAGAAAAAAAGTTCTTGGGATTGTTGAAGTATGTGGGGTTTATCAAGGATGAAATGGTGAAGATACAAAGGTTTCTGAGTGGACTTCCATATTTATATAAAGATAAAATTCAATATGATGAACCTAGAACTTTTAAAGATACCATTAGAAAAGATAAATACCTATATGAGCAAGGAAAGGGAAAATAATATTTGCAGAAATATTCGAAGGATAAGAAGAAGAATAAATATGATCAGATAAGGAAGAGATTCAAACCTCCTTTCAATAGAAACAGTCTTAATACAAATCAACAATATCAGTATGCTAATAATGAATCCAAGAGGGAAAAATCCTTGGGAAAAAAGGGGAACACCACCAATCAAATGTTGGGAATGCAAACAAGATCACATAGAAGACGGATTTTCTTCACATAGAAGACAATATGTGGACATTGAAAAACATCCAAGAGGTTACTATAGTAGAAGTACTAGGTAGAAACATTTTAATACTATATACAATCTTGGAAGATCGAAAAGCAAAGCACCAATCCCATATGATTGAGGTGGAAGGTGAGATCATTAATAAACATGTTTCTATTTTAATTGATTTGATAGAAATACATAGTTACAATGATCCTAAAATAGTGGTCAGATTTCATTTGAAGAAAAGCAAGCTTGAAAAATCAAGTTTGGTTCAACGAGCCACTGGAACCAAAAGAAGGATCAATGAGATTGTCAAATAATGTCCAATAAATATGAATGGAGTGAATAATAATGTTGATCTGAATATCATACCATTAGTATCTTATGATATCCTAATTAGAATGGATTGGTTGGACAAGAATCATGTTTTCCTATATTACCATAACAACGCATTTACCTGTCTTGGTGAAGAAGGAAAATAGAGCACTGTGAAAGGAATTCCAAGACCCATTTCTATAATGGATATTTCAGCCTTATAGTTGAAGAGATGTTTCATGAAAGGATTTAAATTCTATGCATATCAAGTGGAGGATCCAGAAAATTGTAAAGGGCCAAGTCTTGAATATTATTCAATATTGCAAAAGTTTGAGGATGTATTCCAAGAAATACCAAGATTACCACCGAAGAGGGATATAGATTTATCTATTGATTTATTACCAAGAGCTACTCCAGTATCAAATACTCCTTATAGGATGAGTACACCAGAATTAAAATAATTACAAATGCAACTCGAAGAATTGTTGAAGAAAGGGTACAAAATCCCAAGTGTTTCACTTTGGGGGGCACCAATACTCTTTGTTAAAAAGAAGGACGGGACATTTAGGTTGTGTATTGACTTTATACATCTAAATAAATCCACAGTGAAGAACAAATACTCTCTACCAAAAATTAATGACCTCTTTGATCAGTTAAGAGGAGAAAAAGATATTTCAAAGATAGACTTGAGATCAGGATATCACCAAGTGAGAATTAAGGAAGAAGATATCAGTAAGACAACTTTTATAATAAGGTATGTGGATTATGAATTTGTATTGGTTCCATTTGGATTGACCAATGCACCAATTGTCTTTATGTGTTTAATGAATGGAATATTCAGAAATTATTTGGATAAGTTTTTCATTGTGTTTTTGGATGGCATACTTATCTATTCTAAGTCCAAGGAAGAGCATGAAAATCAATTGAGTTTGGTGTTGCAAGAATTGAGGGAACATCATTTGCATCCAAATCTAAGAAAGTTATCTTTGTACCAAGAGAATATTTATTATTTTTGGCACATTATTTCAGAGGAAGGTATAATAGTAGATCTAGAGAAAATTGATGCCATTAGAGGGTGCTCAACAGTAAGGAATGTTTCAAAATTTGGATATTTCATGGGATTAGTTGGATATTATAGGAGATTTATAGCAGGGTTGTTTAAGATTATTCATCCCATCACTTCTTTACAAAACAAGGGAATTAAATTTGAATGGACAACAAAGTGTGAAGAAAATTTCAATTTGTTGAAAGAGTTACTTACCAATGCACCTATTTTGAATATTGCTAACCCAAATGAGAATTTTTTGTTATGTACAGATGCATGCAAAAAAGGACTTGGTGGAGTCCTCACTCAAAATGGATATGTCATTAGTTATGACTCCATAAATCTTAAAGAACATGGGAGGAATTATTTCACACATGATTTGGAGTTTGTTGCCATAGTTCATGCATTGAATATGTGGAGGAATTATTTAATGGGGAAGAAATTTGAATTAAGGACAAACAAAAGTGGTCTAAAATAAATTTTTGAACCAAATTTAAATGCCAAGAAGATAAGATGGATGGAATTTTTAAGTGAGTATGAATTTGAAATAAAGAATATCAAAGGAAAAGAAAATAAAGTTGTTGATTCACTCAACAAAAGATTGCATCTCATGCATGCTACAACCATTAGTATGCATCGGTTAGATTTAAAGAGAATAATTTTAGATGTTGTAGTTATAGACCAACATTACCTACAGGTAAAAGAAATATTACAATAGGAAAATGTACAACAACAATTTAAAGAATATAAGATGAAAGAAGATGGAGTACTTATGCATAAAAACATAATTTAATTTACTAGTTTCAAAGAACTTAGGAATTTTATATTAAAGGAAAAGCGTTATTTTCCATATGCTAGACATCTCAGTTACCAAAAAATAATTGCAGAAATAAGAATCCAATACTTTTGGCCAAGAATTAAGAAGGATGTTGTTGATTACATTGTGTCATGTATGGAATGTCAAAGAGTGAAATTTGAGCATAGACACCCAACAGGTTTGCTAAACCCATTTCCAATTCCAGAGAAGAAAGGGGAAGTGGCAACCATTTATTTTATTACGAAATTTCCTAGGACAACAAGACACCATGATTCAATAATGGTAGTGGTGGATAAATTAACAAAGACTGCTTATTTTTTCCCAGTGAATATGACTCATACAACAACTATTATTGCAAAACATTACATGAGGGAAATTGATAGGTTGCATGGAATACCTAAGGCAATTGTTTCATATAGAGAAACTGCAAATTTTACTTCAAACTTTTAGAGAGGATTATTTAAAGGATTTGGTATAAATTTGAATTTTAGCACAACATATCATCCACAACAGCGTGTGCATCTTCTGTAGATTTAACTGTGTACAATTTTTTGAAACATCTGACATTTTGAGTGGATATTGCACCCATCATCATGGACAAATCAACTATAATAATGATTTAAAAGAGTATGTTGGGGTAAGGATTTAATAGGGAAATATTATACATTGGAGAGAAATATTGAAGGAAATTAAACATTAAATAATGTAAATGAAAATTAGGGGAAGGTTATTTGTTAAAGAGAGTTGAGGGAAAATAAATAATAAATAATGTAAATGCACGCATTGTTATGGCCAGCTATAAAAAACTACACATTAAAATGCCATCCATAGTCAAATGGGTAGATAGAGAGAGTCAATCAAGTGATTGAATACATGTTGATAATGTATGTGATGGATAAGACATCTAAGTGGGAAGGTTACTTGCATTTGGTTGATTTTTCCTACAATAATGGGTATCAATTTTCATTGAAGATGAGCTCATTTGAATATTTGTATGGTAGAAAATTTAATACTCTGTTGGAACATCAAGAATTTATTATTAATCACACTTCTCTTGGATTCATTCGATTGAGCGATCAACCTACATCTCGATATAGTTGGTCAGGTGATCGACTAGATATCTACATCATTCGGTCGAGTATTTGAAATGTTTGTTAGCACTAGAAGTCACACCTAGATTGTTGTAGGTTTAAGCCTAGTACCCATCAGAATATAAATGGATTGAATGGTTTGAGTAGGTGGATCAGAAAGATTTGGAAAGAAAGGTAGAGGGAAGCAAACTATCTGCAAAGGTATTCCATTGGGCATGGATTCATAAAATCCTATAGATCAAAGGTAATCAAACAATATACTAGACAAAGGGGATATATAATGATGAATAGAAGCATGGTGAATATGAAAAAAGGAATAACATCCATTGTACAGAGATCATTTTTGAAAATAGGTTAAATATTTCTTAAACAGTAAACAATGATTTAATGGGCAAGCTACATCAGATCCTTTGTTGTTCATGAATCCATCAATATTGTTTTGACAATAAACAATGATTTAATCCATCCTTTGTTGTTCATGAATCCATCAATCAATGGAAGCAGGATTCTCAAAACCTGCAATACGTTAAAGCAAGAAGATAAAAAGAAATGTAAAAACAAAGAAAACAATAAGATAATAGCTCTCATGAATATTTAATGGCAGAAAATGCCATTACAAATAAGCCCTCAGGATTACAAATGAGCAACTAAACTGCTCCTCTAGATGTCTCCTCTCTTGGATCATGAATCCACCCCTTTCCTTCTAAAACTACACTTCATATATATTGAATGATCTCTCTCTACTCTAAGGAGGTTGAAACCAAGGAGCTACATAGGATTCTCCTCTATTTAGGAGTCTATTACAAAATATTCCAACAAAAATATAACAAATTCATATTTTTGGGGATCTTGTCTATTGTGATAAATTCCTTTTAAAACGGGTCATGCTTCTTTATCTGGAGATGGAAAACATATCCCTCATGTCTAACTAACTCATAGGAAACCATTCAAACCTTTCCTAACAGCTGGAATCTTTCCCATAGCTCGGATTTTTCAGACTGTTAGAGTTCGCAACACCTTTGACAACATGCGTTGTGAACTTTCATGTAGGTGATTATTTTTACTTGTCTCCCAAACTACGAATAGGGTCGGGCTGATTTTTGTTAGAAAGTCAATGGTAATATGGTGCTTCTCCATACCAAATTTCAGAAGAACTCATATTTTCATTCAAAAGTTACAATCTAAACATGACTCTGATGTGTGTTAATTGCTACAAATTGTCCCAAATTACCAGTTCCCAGCGCCAATGAGTCCAGACGCTACGAACTTTCTTGTAGTAGCATGTTTTCTTACAAAAGATTCCAACCTTTAAAAACTTGTACCTAATGTAGGATAGACCTTACACAATATGTTGCAAGATTTTTTCAACCTAAAGTAACCTTGAAGAAGCATAAAAATATTCCAAGTTTAACTCAAAATCCAAAACCATCACTTAATGTTGTAACTGCATGAAAAAAAATAAACCTTGACAAAAATGATGTTGATGTGGAGGATCATTTTGTATTCATCTTCTGGTTTTGGTACTCCTTCATGATGATAATTGATAGCATGACACCAAGACTCTTACATGGACTAAGGTCAAATTTTTTGACTCCTAAACATTTCATGTGCTAACATTGGCTCCATAGGGGATGGCATGCTCCCTGTGATCTGCCAAGAACATTGCAGTTCCAGTGCCTTATCCATGGGAAAGGATTCCTTCACCTCCTTCCAAATTTCTACAACTTGTTTTGAAACCAAAACATATATTTGCAAACCAAATGAAAACTAAATGTTGTACTCAAACTGAAAACCAAATACTTGCATGGAAAGCTTATTTATGCACACTCCTACTTCTAGCCAATTTTGTTGTCTGCTCAAGTGATAAGGTAAAACTAATACATTCATTCAAGTAACTGGATCACAAACTGAAATCTACTTTTATCTTTAAGCATACATATGGCTGAGAAGACTAGATAATAGAAAAATAAAGGAACTATCTACCCATTCTTACAACTATGGAAATCTTCCTTTATGAAGATATAAATATAAGAATGATGAACCCGATAAAACTCCATATATATTGCCATGGGATCATCAAAATCATACAAGAGTGCCTCTTTTTTATTTTCAAAAGAAATGGGTTGACTATGTGTATAAACTAATCCTTTGACAATGTTTTGTTCTCCATTCGGGAAGCTAATTTCTGCAATTTGTTGGTCATCATTTGGTGATAAAGGCAGGATCAACTACTTCTTTAGATCTTTCTTTTCACCTCCATTGTATTTCCAAGAATCATATTCATAAACATAATATACATGTACAATGTTGAGAGGCTCCAAATATGTCATGAAGAAATTATGCTTATCATCATCACTAGAATATTCATAAAAAATAGGTTGATTGTAAAAAAAAATTGAATCTTGGTATTCATAATTTTTTTCTTCAAGATGTTCTCGAGATGTTGGATTCATATCAACAACTTGATCTTTATCAAAACTACTAAGGACATTCAAATCAAGGACAAAGGTGTATACAATGTTGCTATCACCAACATCCTTATAGCCAGAAGGAATACTAATTGAATGCTAGATGTAGGGTTCAAATTCTTAACAATAATTTTCAAAAAGAATATCATCCAGATAAAAAACGTTGTAATGATGATGAAAAATAGTGTGAAACTCCTTAAAGAATGAATGATATTATTAGGGAGGGATCGACACCATTCACGAGCATGTTTTTATAAAGAAAATCTGAACATCTTGATTGAGACATCCTCGTGAACAAAATCATGTTCAAGCATGCATATATGAAAATTTAATAAGTGCTCACCAGGATGATCATAATTGCTTCCTCTGAATCTAGAAAGATAGTCATCCCATTCAACTATAGTAGGCATTGGATGTGGAAAACCAACTATGTTTGAGAAATCAAAAAATGCATACCTCTAAGCAAGGATAACATCCATTTCCATTTCTTTCATGTATCAGTGAAGTCGCCAACAAGTTCTTTCTTCATGGATTGGAGTCTTCAAGTGAATGATTCAGTCTCTATCATGTGACCATCCCTTGTTCACCATCAAAGACTAGATCTGTTCTATGACATTCTCCCAGTTAAGATTACTTCATTTTCATCCTCGACAGCGGTGCCAAAAATGTTAGCACTAGAATTTACACCTAGATTGTTGTAGGTGTAATCCTAGTACACATAAAATTATAAATGAATTGAATGGTTTGAGTAGGTGGATAAACAAGATTGGGAAAGAAAGGGAGAGGGAAGAAAATTGTCTGCAGAGGAATTCCATTGGGCATGGAGTCATAACATCCTACAAATCAAAGGAAATCAAACAATATACTAGACAAAGGGGATATATAATGATGAATAGAAGCATAGTGAATATGAAAAAAGGAAGAACATCCATTGTACAAAGATCATTTATGCAAACAGGTTAAATATTGCTTAAACAATAAACAATTATTTAATGGGAAAGCTATAGTAGATCCTCTGTTGTTCATGAATCCATCAATAAATGGCACTTATGATCCTCAAAACCTGCAATGTGTTCAATAAAGAAGATAACAAAGAAATGGGAAAACAAAGAAGACAATATGATAACAGCTCTCATGAATCTTTAATGGCATAAAATGTCATTACAAACAAGCCCTCGGGATTACAAATGAGAAACTAAAATGCTCCTCTAGCTCTCCCCTCTATTGGATCATGAATTCAACCATTTCCTTCTCAAAATCCACTTCATATATAGTGAATGATCTCTCTCTAATCTCAGGAGTCCGAAACCAAGGAGCTACATAGGATTATCCTCTATTTAGGAGTCTGTTACAAAAGATTCTAACAAAAACATAACAAATTCCTATTTTTTGGGATCTTGTCTATTGTGATAAATGCCTTTTGAAACATGTCATGTTGCTTGATCTGGATATGGAACACATGCCCCTCATGTCCAACTAACTCCTAGGAAACCATTTGAACCTTTCCTGATAGCTGACAGCCTTCCCATAGCTCGGATTTGTCAGACTGCTAGAGTTCACAATTCCTTTGACAACATGCACTATGAACTTTCCTGTAGGTTATGATTTTGACTTTTCTCCCAAACTACAAACTGGGTCAGGATGATTTTTTGTCAAAAAGTCAATGGTAATATGGTTCTTCTCCACATCAAATTTTAGAAGAAACCAGATTGGTATTCAAAATTTACGATCAAAACATGACTCTGTTATGTCCTAATTGCTACAAACTGTCTCAAATTACCAATTCGTAGCGCCAGTGAGTCTAGGCGCTGGGAACTTCCCTATAGTAGCCTGTTTTCCTGCATAAATATTCCAACCTTTCAAAAAATTTATCTGAATTAGGATAGACATCCCATGAGATGTTGCAATATTGTTTCAACCTAAAGTAACCTTGAACAAACATAAAAATATGCTAAGTTTAACTCAAAATCCAAAACCATCACTTAATGTTGTAACTGCGTGCAAAACAATAAACCTTGAAAAAAATGATGTTGATGTGGAGGATAATTTTGTATTCATCTTCTGGTTTTAGTACTCTTTCATGATGATAATTGATAGAATGACACCAAGACTATTACATGGACTAAGGTCGGAATTTTTTACTCCTAAACATTTCATGTGCTAAAAATGCCTATCGGTCAGACAATCGACTAGCAGTTGAAGATAGTCGGGTGGTGGATCAACCAACCAAACAATCGACTACGATTTAAATGCATGGATGGTCGAGTCGAGCATTCTTTTCTAACTGACTCAATAGCATGGGTTTGGTGGAGTCAATTCTAACAATCAATTGTTATATGTGGACAAGATCTTCCCAATTCTATGGAAGTTGGTTAGATATTGAGGCTATAAATAGCAGGCCCCTTAGGTCATTATCATCAATAAATAAAAGTGATATCATACAGAGATATCAATATCCAATATGCATTGTGATGTTATTATCACAATGTGCTTTGATTAAGTGTTGTAATGGTGTATTTAGACACCACCTTTTGTCTTGAAAAAAGTTGTATTCCCTCTTCGATTATCTACAAGATAGTCTTTTTTTTTTTGTTATAGGCTCCACCCCTTTCCCTAACACAGTATCAGAGCCAATGGTTTAAAACCTCACATGTTATTTTCAAACCTTGTTGTGTTGGATGTGTTGTGTGATTGACTCTAGGTCAGTGGTTTGTTGATTGGAACCTTTGAAACATAAATTTATGTCTAGATATCGAAGATGGCTTTGAATATTGATCCTATTATTCTAAATGTATCAAATTATGCAGTATGGGAACCATACATGGAAACCCTACTCACGATTAAAGGACTATGGCGGTATATGAAGATTTCAATTCCATATCCAAAGACAATCAAGAGAATTTTGTTGTTGACAGCAAGAAGGATGAAGTTGTAGGAGTTATCGCAACTTATATCTCGCTAGATATTTGATTTCACCTCAATGGAGTCAACTACCCTCATCAAGTCTGGAAGAAGTTGAAGTCATTTTTCAATCGAGTTGATGAGAGCCACATCATGTAGTTGGAGAAAGAGTTGATCTCTCTCGATCCTTATTATTTTGACACAATAGAGGACTATTTGGCACATGTCAAAGAACTCTAGTTGAAATTGGGTGAATGTGGAAAGAAATATCAGAAGAAGGATGGAAAACTCATTGAGTTGGCCCTAATGAACTTGAGATCACCATTCGACATGTTTGTGATGAATTTTTTCACCAAATGGAAAGAATGTAAGGAATATGGTAAAGACTACATCTTTGAAGATTTATGTGGTCTTTTGATCATTGATCAACACATATTTCTTGAAGAAGGAAAGCTTGGTGGTAAACACCAAGCCCACTTTCTCAAGGGGAGCAAGTCGGATCACAGGAATAGAGAAAATATTGATACCTTTACACAAAAACTTGGATTCCACGATCAGAAACCTAAGGAATAGATAGATGCAGCCCAACACAATTGAAAGAAGAAGACATGTCATTAGTACTGCAAAAATATTGGACATGTGGAGAAAGTCTGTTATAAGAAGATAGATTATTTATAGGAGAATTTTAAACCCCTTAAAGGAAACGTGTCCTATGTATGAATACCCGCTAATAATTTCACCTTCCAAGTTGGAAATTCTCATGCCTTGCTATCTCATTCTGCGTAGAATGAATGGGTAGTCAAATCAGGGTGCACTCATCACATGGATAAGGATGCCTCCTTCTTCATGTGGTTGGATGAAGCTAAGGAGAGGAAAATCTATGTCATTGATGATTTTTCTCTGGATGTTGATGGTCAGGGTGATGTTACCTGGTGACATGGGAAATTTGTTGACATATATCATGTGCCAAACATCAGTTCCAATCTATTTTCTATTGCTCAGTTAACACAGATAGGTAAGATTGTCGAATTCTGGCCAAATCATTTCTACATTTGTGATTTGAAAAAAGGAATGTAGATTATCATTAGAGGGATTCTCGACCCAATGAAACGTTTATATAAATTCTTTAATATGAATCGACCTAACAATGAATCGACTTCTCTTGTTTCTCACAGTTATGAGCGAAGTCGAATTTTGCATGAACAAATTGGACACCTGAATTTTTGAAGTCTGCAGTAAATGGAAACTCAGAACATGGTTGTTAGTTTACCTAAAGTGTTTCCCCCTAAAGGAGTCTGCAAAGGATGTGTGCTTGGAAAGCATCATTAGGCGCCATTTGACTCTGGAAAAATGTGGCGAGCATAGAACCTCCTATATCTATTTCATAGTGATGTCTTATACATCAATATACCTCCACTGGTAGATGCAAGGTTTATTTTAATTTTCATTGATGATCTCTCTCATTTTACATGGGTATATTTTCTAAAGAATAAGAACCGTTTCTTTGAAAAGTTCAAGGATTTTAGGGCCTTTGATAAAAATCAATTTGGTCAATCCATCAAGTGTCTGAGATCAAAAAATGATGGCGAGTATATAAATCGAAATTTTGAAGAATAACTAGTTTGATTTGGTATAGAATGGAAGTGGTCAGTTCCTCACACACCTCAGTAGAATGGCATTACAGAATGAAAAAAGAAAAAAAAACTTTAGTCAAAATGGCTAGATGTCTTTTGCATGCTAAATATGTGCCTCTTCGATTCTAGGATGAAACAATGTATTTTGCAAACTATCTACTCAATCACATATCGACTTGAGTTGTTCCTTCAGTGACTCCATTTGAATGATGGTGTGGAAAGAAGCCTTTTGTTGGCCACCTTTGTGTGTTTGGTTATGTTTCCTGGGATCATTTTTTCTATGATTACAGAAATAATTTGGATGTAAAGAGTCGTGCTTGCATCATGATGGGATACTCTCAAGAGTCAAAATCCTATCAATCGTTTGATCCTGTCAAATGAAAAATCATTATACAATGAAATGTATGGTTTAATGAGAATTCTTCTGGAATTAATTTATTGCATGCCTCCTCTGGATTGTTGTAGGATGATCCCTTTGATGTTGTCTCCAACATTGGTTCTCTTGTTCCATATTTCATTCCTTCCAACCTAATAGTCGAACTATGTTCCTATTTCGACTAAACCATTGAAATCCAAGTCGATTGGTCTTTTATCCCTTGTTTCAACCGATATTCCAACTTAAAAAATTATGAATTTTGATAGACCTTTTATTGTGACAAACAGGTCACTTATTTCTTGTCTAGCTCAATGGGTTTCCAAGACAATTGAAGTTGTTGGAGCTGATTTTGGTGAGATTTCCTCTAGACGGTAAACTTGAAGTCAAAAGAAACATGTCAGCATTGCCTTGATGACTTGTGTACTTTAAACCTATGATATTTTTACCTACTCAGATGCTCAAGGATGAACTAAATGGGAATAGGTTATGCAGACATAAATCAATTCTTTGTCAAAGAATCACACTTGGGACTTAGTTCCCCAACCGCAAGGAAAGAACATTATGAAGTGTTGATGGGTCTACAAGACCAAATTTACCTCTCAAGGTGTTTTTGAGTGACATAAAGAATGACTCATTGCAAATGGATTTTCTCAACAAGAAGGAATCGACTACACTGAAACCTTTTCCCCTCTTGCAAAGATGAACTATGTTCAACTGATTCTTTCCCTTGTTGCTCATTTTGGATGGAAATCCATCAGATATATGTGAAGATTTCCCTTCTTCATGGAAACCTATCTGAAGTAATTTTCATGGAGCATCCACCTGGTTTTGGACATACTAACTTGGTTTGTCGACTCAAGAAGTCACTTTATGGTTTGAAGCAGGATCCCTGAGCCTAGTATGCTAAGATCAACATTTTCTTTCTTCGACTTGGTTTCAAACATTGTGAATCTAATCACATATTGTATGTACTCCATACCAACGGAGACACTTTGATTGTTTTTGTATATGTAGATGACCTACTCATTACTTTCAATAATAATGGTCTCATCCTTAGATTGAAGAAACAACTTGTTGACTTCTTTGACATCATAGATCTTGGTACTCTGCATTAGTTTTTGGGTCTTCAAGTATTACCACTATGTGATGGTTTTTTCATTTCTCAGTCTAAATATATGATGGATCTCTTGACATGTTTTAAGATGGTTGACTGTAATCCATGTGCTACTCATTTTCAATCTAGAGTAAATATCACTAAAATTTGTCAAGCACCT
Source organism: Picea sitchensis (assembly GCA_010110895.2). Classification (NCBI taxonomy): domain Eukaryota; kingdom Viridiplantae; phylum Streptophyta; class Pinopsida; order Pinales; family Pinaceae; genus Picea; species Picea sitchensis. The sequence goes on from SNQJ01S0014660.1 coordinate 63,845, forward strand.
GCAATATATGTTACACTCTATCGATAAATGGTCGGAAACCTTATTTATCTTACTCATAGTCAACCAGACATTTCCTTTGTTGTTAGAGTGGTTCCTTTGTTTATGCAAGACCCCAAATAAATCCACTAGAAAGAAGTCAAACAAGTTGTCTACTATCTCAAGGGTAGCACTCATTTTGGAATCAAGTTACACAGGGATGATTTTAAGGATGGAAATTTATTTTAAAATGTAGAAACCTTGGAGAATCTTAGTAATCCTTCATATGTCAACTATAAATGTTTGGCGATATTTTTGTAAAAATATTCAAATTTCTAAGTATTTTAAATAGTTTTTATAAACTTTTGGCGATTTTTAAGGTAAAGTAATTTTATCCTATAGAATTTGGGCGAATCATTTTTAAAACAACGAATCTCGTTTTTGGAAAAACCATGGAAAATTAGCCCATGAGTGAAATTTAGCCCCTAAAATCATCCCTGAATTGATTCAAGTATTGTCGAATTTCATATTCATTGGTCAACTTCACTTACTCCTACTAGGTTGGAGACAATGATTATTGGAAGTCCACTTCTAGATATGTGTTTCTCTTTAGCACTGGATCATTGGTGTGTTTGTGGAAGAATCATAAGGTGGTATCCTTGTTGACTATATAAGCAGAGTATCATGGCATTGTTCAAGTAGGTACTGAAACAATATGGATCCACCAAATTTTGGGTGAACTTGACCTTCCTATTCAGGCATCGACTATACTGTGATAATAAAAATGCCATATAGGTTGTTGACAATCTTGTTTCCCACAGTAATATGAAGCATGTTGAGCTTCATGCTCACTGTTTGGAAAGTTGGTTCATGAGAATGTTGTCTCTCTTGAATATTTCATAACATATTATCAGGTTGTTGATATCTTCACCAAAAATTTAGTTCAAGTCAGATTTATCAAGCTCCACACAATGCTTGGGATTTGGGAAACTACAATTATGGATGGGTGTCATGATGATGTAATTTTACCTCCTAAATCTCTAGAGATGTGCTCTGATGGGGGGGTGTTGGAACATTAATCATTGATGGATCATCACACTTCTCTTGTATTCAATCAATCGAGCGATCGACCTACATCTAGATACATTCGATTGGAAAATCGAATAGATCTCTACATCAGTTGGTCGAGTAGTCGACATGCCTGTCAATCGGACAATCAGTCAATAGTCGGAGATAGTCAGGAGGTGGATATACCATCCCACCAATCAACTATGATTTGGATGCATGGATATTCAGGTTGAGCATCCTTTTCAAGCCGATTTGATGACACATATTTGGTGGAGTCAAATCTATCAAATTACAGTTATGTGTGGACAAGATATTCCTGATTCTATGGAAGTTGGTTATATCTTGAGGCTATAAAAATCATACCCATTGGGTCATTATCATCAAGCAATCAAAGTGATAACATATGAAGATATCAAGATCCAATATGCATTGTGATGTTCTAATCACAATGTGTGTTTCTTAAGTGTTGTGATGATTTCTTTAGAAACCACCTTTTATCTTCTGAATTTTTTATTCCCTATTCGATCATCTACATAATTTTTTGTCTATTCAGTTATAGGTTCCACCCCTTTCCCCAACATACTCCGATGAGTTGGGACTACCCAACAAAAAAAGTAGTAATTGGGCCAAAATTGCAAGGATATGGAAGACAAGATGGTTAAAATTAAGCAAAATTTAAAAGCAACACAAGCTAGACAGAAGAGTTATGTGAATAAGAACAGGACAACTAGAGAATTTAAAATGAGAGAGCATGAGATTTTGAAAGTGAAGCCCAAGAAGATATCATTGAATTTGGGTAGTTGTACCAAGCTAGCAGCCAAGTTCTATGGTCCATTTGAGATATTGGATAGAATAGGGCCAGTAACATGCATTCTTGTATTTCCTGTTTTCATGAATGTACATAATGTATTTCATATCTCTTTGCTGAAAAAGTATGTGCATGATCTTAACTATATTATTGATTAGAATTTGACTTAGGTGGAGCCAGAAGGAGAATTTTAGGTCTATCTGATGTCCATATTAGACAGGAAATTCAAAGTGCTTCGTAGTCAATCCATAGGATCATTAAAAGTTCAATGGACCTCCTACAATCCTAAAGATTCTACTTGGGAGCCTGAAAATTCCATGTAGGAAGAGTACTAGTGATATTTTAAAGGCTTTTAAAAAATTTATTTGTCTTTTTTATATATGCACTAAAGACAGTGCCAAAATAAGGGGGAGGGGAATGTAATACCCTAGTTTTGAGACCTCGGATTAATAATGTATTGTGTTTGTTCATGCAAGTTCAAAGTGCATGTAAAGTTGATAGGTTGGAGAGCATAAAAATGTGATACTTTGAATATATTAATAAAATATATCACTAGCTACAAGACGGACAAGGATAGAGATAGGGGGCTATGATTTAATGAGAGAGGGGGGCTAAATGGGCTAAGTCTTTTTACTATATTTTATTCACCCATCTTGGGATTAGTGAGGAAAAGTGGTTACATGAGATTATTGGGGAATCCATATGGTACTTAATTTCATTTAATTATATAAACCCCACTTTGGAGCTATTTGGGGGTTAATCGATCATTGTTACTCATTCCTCGTTCATTCTTGGTCTTGGTCAAGGAATGGGAAATCAATTTTGGGAGGAAAAGATTCATTGCTTGTTGGTTGTAAGTAACAGTTAATTAATCCAGAAAAAAATGGATGCATGTGTGCATGAGAATGATGATAATTGTGAAAGAACTGTCCATAGTTGAGAATCCTTGGAGTTTCCAACATTGAGATTTCATCACTAGTAGCACTGGAGCCTTGGAAAATAAGTGGAACAACCTGATGGATTTCACTGCAAAGAAAGGGGTTCATTTATTTGGTTTGTGCAAGATGAAGGGAAAGAGAGATGGTAAACTAGGATTGTTGTGTGGTTGGGAAAACCAAGAGAGCTTGTTAGCTAAATGGTGTGTGTTTTAGAGTCGGACTAAGACCCATCCTTGTGGATTCATAGCCCTTGATTAAGGGTGACAAATTGTTGAGATCTAGAACAACAATGTCTATGGTTGGGTGGAACATATGACATCTGCATCCAGTTGGTGAATGATTTATTTAAACATAAGTGCTCTATGTGTTTTCTCTATATTTTATATTCTATTGTGTATGAATTATCTCTTAGATGTCTTGAATTTATAACTTGCATGTTTTTTTTAATGTTGTGCATGCCATGTTATTCATCTCTTTTATAGTTAGCATGTTTCTTGATTATTGCATGTCCTGGTATCATGTTTATTGAATTTAACAATTGTTATCAGATATTGGAAATTTGTTAAGAACATGAATTCTTGAGGTACCTGGGTAGTGGGTATGTTACAGATCAGTATCAGATCAATAGTTTTATGGTTGTTGATAATGGGTACATTACATTCACTAGAAGGTTAAAATGCATAAGGTAAAATGGTAAAAATGAACCTATTGTCCTAGTATAAACAAGTTGTTTTACCCATTTTTGGCCCTAAAACATCATTTTATTCCCTTTGACATGACCAAAACCCTTTACAACTTCTTTTTTGTGTATTTAAATTTGTTTGGGAGCTTTATTTTTTTTGTTTCAACCTTTTAAATAGTCATTTTTATGAATTTAACAAGACCACTGAACAATAGTTTGATGTTCTTATGTGTCAATTTTTTATGACCTTCAAGGCAAATGGTTCATGTTATCATATAGTGATAGTTTTCTCATTCACATTTTTCATTGTTAACCTAAATTTATGTTGACTTTAGTACTTAAGGTTGATATCGTTAAGTTTCCATATTCCCCCTTCCTATCTATTGCGAAGTCGTAACTTGTTTGGTACTACCTACCCAACATGGGTTGCTCTAGTTAGCACTCATTTTTCCATTCGATTCCCATGCTAAGTTTTTTCATAGGCTTGGGAGCCCTATTATCCTCACCATGAATTAATGTTTTAAACCACATGCTTCTTTCTCATCTTTTGCTAGCCATGTTCTAATGGGACTTCATTATTTTTGTCACTTTACAGTTGCACTTGCTTATCTTCCCTTGTTCCTATTGTTCACTTCCTTGTGCTTAATTAAATTGTATTCACTTTTTACATTCATCAATTGCCTCTATTTTTCAAACTTTATCCATAGAAAAAACATATTTATGAGTGTACACAACTTTCCCAACACTCATTTTGCATTTGTTTTACATAAGTTTGTTCCATGCACTTGGAATGTAGTCACATGTCATAGAAACACTAAATTTCTCCACTATATTTTATCATACTTTTATTATTTTCATGCTTTGAAAACCATGAAAAAAAAGGGGGTGAAAGAATTTTTTATCTTTGTTACTGATTCAGTTGAAGTGGTAGAATTTTGATATTGTTTATTTATACATTTGAAGTAGAAATTATTAGTATTTATTTCCCTTGAATATGGCACTTGTCTTCTTCAGTATCTTATAGTTTGGATTCAGTTTTCCTTAGGAGTTCTACAATGATTATGAGATTTTACTCCAATTGCTTATTCTTCCAGACCTTATGGAAAAAAATTTAGTGCCTCCTACATTTTTTCTTTATACCATTGTTCGTTTTGGCATCAATTTCCAATCAAGTCCTCATTATTTCATGCTAATATTCGAGGTAAGTTTTAGCCTAAGTCAACCTTTCTACATATTTGTTAACCATTTATGTCAACTTTCCCTGTATCAAAATGTAATTGGTGGTATTTTCTCAAATAAAATTCCTAATCCTTGTTTCATGTCGATTCGTGGGGGATGCTCTAATTCCCTCATTCTTATGGATCTCTTCCTATCAATGCTAAATACATAAGGAAGTATATCTAGATACCTTGATAGTACCTTGGAACTTGCAATAATCAATAATAGGTTTCCTTGCAATTGGAAGTGGGTATACCCTATTGACCCCTACTTGATTGATTCTACAAGTGTTCAACATTAAATATTTATTCTCAATTATTAGATTGTACTTTTTACTTTAGGTTCCATTTTCAATATTAGTGGGTCACCTCACATATGTCAATGTTATTCATTAATGACTAGTGATCATACAGTTTCTACCATGCTCAACATAAGCTCATTTATTCACACAATGTAGATTCATATGATCATGGAGTTTAGATTGAAGACCCTAGATTATGGTGGAATTCTCTTTTGGTACTAAATGTATGGCTTGTGAAATTTGTACCACTCTCTAATGAGTACATTGAATACCAGTTTTTCACTTCATATATTATTATTTTCTTCCTGATGTACATTGTGACATAGATCCTCTTTGTATTTTCGCATGGCTATGATATTATATCTGACATGGATCCACTGTATATCTTATTTTGTGGCCATGATTTTTCATTTCATATACTTCATGGATCCACGATGTACTAAATTTGGTGTTCATGCTTGTTGTTACACCTGAGCATGGGTATGCCTACCTAGAGGATGATTTATATCTAATAGGTTTTTTTTTTTCTTGTGGCTAATTTATGGATCCTTAGTCTACAAAAATCTTCCTTATCCCACTCATCAACATCCTTTTGCATGATTTATTTTAGACACCAACTTCCCTTTTGACCTCATACATTAGGGGGGAATCTATTATACTTATATTCGGCACCCTGGACTAAGTAAATATTAATTGAACCAAAATACACATTTTTACCAAGATGTGACACCTCAACTAATGTTTATCCTTCAAAAGAACATATAGCTTATAGTTTTTCCTAGCAACAATTGTGGTCGGTCCCAACTTTCCTAAGGAAAATCCATGACTGGTCGTAAGATTTTAATGGAAACTCGTAGTCAACCATATTTCTTTGAAAACAAAAAAACCACGAGGAAAGAAAAAATGTGTGCATGGAGATTGTGCATGGATGACACATGTATGGCATGTATTCCATAAAACATTGCTCTTATCAACTCAATATCCTATAATTAAAGGAATCAAAGTAAAGGTATGAGAGTCTAATGAAATCATTCTTATCCTGGAGAAATATTTAGCAAAATACGTTTGGTTTCAACTGCATTTGTGTTGAGAGAGAGCTAAGCATTAGTTCATACAGTGATATTGTAGATTGTGTGAGGTTCAATCATCTATTCAATTAGTTACCTCACCGAAGTAAGTTTTGGGATTGTGCTAGCAGACATATGAAGGCTTGTGTCTAAAAAAAGGACTCATACTTTGGAGAAGAAAGTACAACAACGAGACTCGGGTATCAAATTTGCTTATCTTCTTTCATTATCAATGTACATCTATCTTCTCCCCCCCACAAAATATCTATATTTTATTGATCATTTGTCATATTAAATGAGTTTTTGAGTAGATTTTTAGTTTCTTGAATAATTGAATTAAGATATTTATATTCATTTTTATCTATATTCTATAAATGAAGATTGAGAAAGTTATGGTTTTCTATGTATATGTGAAAGTCTATTGGTGAAACATTGAAGTTTCAATGGGATCAATCAAGGATTTCACGATGCTAAGGAAAACCTTCAATTACCAGGTTCTTTTCTTTATCTTTCTCTCAATATGACTTAAATATGTATGCAAATCTTAGAGAAATAATGTATAGTAATATACTCTCTTTCTTTCGGTGAGACTCGCCCTCTCATCAAGCTTTTTTCTTAGTTCACAGGTAAATTTTTCCTTTAACAATAGATCACAAATCTCATGAACCATCCCCAAACATGGTGTAAACACTTTTGAGTAACCCTAAAAGCTAACACTCCCTTGTTATGAGGAAGTGTGTTTGACCATTACCTATCATCTCCATCTGCAAATCCACCAAACCTTACATCTGCAAATATGTACCTAATTTGGTCCCCAAATCAACTCAAACAACATCCTCCATTAAGGTATCACACCTCTCCTCCTCAAGACAACTAGAGGGACCACAAAAGGAATAAACCAATCCAATGTGAATACACTATCTTCTAGGATTTGTACTTTCCTTCACTAAATATCTAGGTGCTTCTACATGCCCTTGAGCCTCCTCAAAACTCAAAGGCTCTTGCAACCTCTCTCTGGATTGTAAAGATTCATGGGATTAGAAATTAAACTAAAAAGGCCACCCTCGTTCACCCCTCTAGACAAAGTCTCCAGACTATCTAGACTACAATAATTGATGCTACAATGTTGTTCCACAAATGAAAATCTCTATTGTACATCTATCATACAAGAAACTAAAACAAAATTATTCTTCAAACCTAGAACAAATAGAACATCGCTTGAAGGCATATAGAAGTAAATGGATCCAACTCCTCTTACATCATATGTAGCAACATCACCTAGCTCCATGCTCATGCCCCACTCTTTCTCTTAAACCCTTCTAAATAATGACCTATAATATGTCTTGATGCCCCAATTTCCACATACCAACCAAAACACTATACACAGTTCTATAAAACAATTAAGAGACCATAACCATCCCTTCCATCTTAAAATGATAAAAAATAAACAATATATGAAGTAGAAAAAAACCCTTTCTAGGGTTCAAGCAATTCTCCCAAGCGACCTAGGGTTTCGTACCTGACACCCTCAACAAAGTCAAGAACCTCTTCTAGGTACATCATCACTAAATTAGCAAGTCCCTCTTTCACCTAGAGAGTGATTTCCACCAAAACAACTCTGACACCATGTATAAATTCCTTGATCTAAGAAAATTAATGCAACTTCAAAAATTTCCTAGATCATAGCCTTCTAAATTTACATCCTTAGGAATGATATGAAATATACGTTTTTTGGAAGTAAGTAATGGATAATATTTCACTCCATTTTTACCCTATTCAACAAAACAGACAAGAGAAAAGATACCAAATGTGTGCCAACAAGTTTCAACCCTTTATGGAAATCTTATCAACCATAAATAATATCTAAAATGTGTTTTATGAAAACAATGATTACAAAAATAAATATTCCCTAATATCTTCATCGTCAATGTTAATACCCTTGACAAGTTTATCCTTAACTAATTTCAAATCAACAAAACTTAATATTACAAGAAATTTTCAAACCATGAAGATAAAGATAGTTGAAAACTAAATTTGTAATTAGACAATTTTTTATAGTTGAATTTTTTTTATATATAAATGTGTGTGTGTGTGTGTGTGTGTGTGTGTGTGTGTGTGTGAAAGAGATGAAGTTCAATTACATACTCTTAGCTCATCACATTCCAGTACAACTCTCCAATCTCTCCAAAGTCGTATCTAGGGAAAACCAAGAATACCCTAACCATGTAAATGTGTTGAACCTGCATAGAATAGATCTAGCTAAACAATGATACACACATTTGCAGAGAGAATAGAAGAAAGAATAAGAAGGAGAGAAAGAATGAAAGAATTCTCATTAACCGTTGTGAATAATGGATAATTTACACATGATATACTCTATATAACTCAATGAGTTCGACTTGAAGTGAACCAAGTCTCCATAGTAGTGGTCTAGAGTGATCTGGACACACACCAATAGTTATAGGAGTGAACTGCCACCTATTCTAGTCTCTCAGGCAGTTATGGGAGTGAACTTCCACCTAGTTGAGTTAACTAGTCAACTAGTCTTCAGTTAACTGACTGAACATAAAGTAGTGAGGAGTTAACTCAAGGAATCAAGGCTAATGCACCACTCTGGTGATGATACCAAGGGAATGTCGAACTAGCATGGCGATGATCCCAATGCAACATCTAAACTCAACTCAACTAGTCAAACTGAAGTGTGAACTGAAAGAGAATATTCTCCAGGTGGAAAATTCTCTCCTAAAATATAGGAGACTGGATAATGACTAATTATGACTAATAAACAAATAAAAACCTTAGGAAAAATAAATCTTAGGTGTGTATGAAGTAACTCCAACACCCCCCCTAAACATCACTATGGTGAAAATAAAGATTGGGTCCCAACAACAAGGCCATGTTAGGTACCCAAGTACAAAAGATACACTGCAAATAAAGTGAGGAAAGAGGGAAAACATCATGGAAAACACCCCCCTCAAGGTACAATGTATGTAAAAAGAAGAACTACAGTTGTTAGGCAATTGTGTCCTTCACTCCAAGATGACCTCGCAAAGAATGGAATTTATGCTCAGTGAAGGTCTTGGTGAAAATGTATGTCGTATGTTTTGTTGAAGGACAAAACTGTAAGTCGATGATCCCCTCATGTACTAAGTCTTGGATGTAGTGCCTCGATGTGCTTCGTCCGCTACCTCTGAACTGGATCTCTGCAGAACTTCAGAGTGCTTTGGTTTTCACACCAGATGACGATCGACCGATGAAACCGAATGCCCAACTCAGTGAGAAAATGTTGTAGAAATGGAAATGGCATATTTGTACTCTGCCTCAGATGAATATAGAGCAATGGTAGCTTGTTTCTTGCTCAACCAACAGATAGGCCTGGAACCAAGACTGAGTGAGTAACCAGATGTGGACTCGCGATCAATGTTATCACCAGGCTAGTCAGAATCAGTAAACCCAATGAAATCTAATGTAGAGTCTAATGCATAATGAATCCCAAAGGTGATGGTGCCCTGTACGTATCGAAGGATACGCTTTGCATATTTCCAATGTAGCTCATGCGACTACTGCATGAACCTGGAAACTGTGCCAACTACATATGAGAGGTCTGGTCTGGAGTGTGTGAGATACAACAATCTCCCCACTAGTTGTCTGTATAATGTGTTGTCAACCAGTGGAGCATCCCTTACATCCTCAAGTTTGACACCTGATAGGAAAGGAGTTGGAGCAGACTTGCAGTCTGTCATGTGAAATCTCTCAAGGAGATCTCGTGCATACTTGGCTTGAGACATTTTGATGCTTGATGCATCCTGACTGATCTCTAGTCCAAGGAAGAAGTGTAGTGGACCCATGTTCGTCATCAAAAACCTGTCATGAAGAATCCTCTTGACTACAACAATCGCTGAAGTTGAACAACCGGTGATCAACAAATCATCGACATATAGAACTAAAAGTAGAAGTGAATCAATCGTCTTGATCATGTATACATTTGGGTCTAATTTACAATGTACAAAGTTTTGTGACAACAGTTAGCAGTCCATCTTGGCATACCAGGCCCTCGGAGCCTGCTTGAGGCCATAAAGTGACTTCTTCAGTCGATAGACCAAAGATGAGTCCTGCATAAATCCTTGGGGATGCTCCTTGTAGATCTCCTCAGAGAGATCACCATGAAGAAATGCATTCTTCACGTCCATATGATGGAATTCCCATCCATTGGTTGCCGCAATGGCAAGGGCCAATCGAATGGAATCCATCTTTGTTACTGGAGCAAAGGTCTCATCATAGTCAATACCATGAACCTGCTGAAATCCTTTGGCGACAAGCCTAGATTTGTATCTGTTGATCTGTCCATCTGCTAGGCTCTTGGTCCTGTAGACCCATCTGCATCTGACAAGTTTCCTCCCAAAAGGAAGGGGAACCAAATCCCAAGTCTGGTTCTCGAGGAGGGATTTGTACTCCTCTTGCATGGCGGATTCCCAAAAGGGATTTCCAACAACCTCACCATAAGACTGTGGATATGAATACTGAACCAAGAAAATATTCCTAGAAGGAAATGGTTTAGTGGAAGTGAGTGCAATTGGAGGCTCCTTGAAATCATATCGAGTCCTCCTAGTATCGATCGTATCACCTATGAGATCCCCTGCATCCTGAAGAGTAGACTGTGCCCACTTGGGCCTCTGCTCTAGCTCTGCAACTACATCTAGATGCTCTGACTCTTCATCTGACTGTAATGACTCTGAATCTAAATTAGAATCCTCTAATTCCTCTGAATTAGAACTCTCATTTGAATAAGATTCGGCATGTGCATGCTCATCATCTCAGACAGGTGGACGAATGAAGGTGTCTGCATGCGGCTGTTGAGGTGCATGCGAGACACTTTCCTTGAATTGGACACTATGCTCAATAATGATCCGATCCAAGGAAAGATCAATAAGTCGATATACCTTCACACCGTCGAGGTATCCAACAAAAATGCACTCAGTGATCTGTGGATCAAGTGCCTTCCTCTTTTCAGAGGGAATCCTGGCCCATGCATGTGAACCAAAAATATGAAAGTGGGTCACTTCTGGTTTGAGGCTACTCCAAGCCTCGTAGGGGGTCTTATCCTTGATAGATCTATGGGAAGATCTGTTTTGGATGTATGTTGCACAGTTAAGTTCTTCGGCCCATAGTCTATGTGGTAGTGACTTTGCATGCAACATGCAAGATGCCATCTCCTTTAGAGATCGATTTTTCCGCTCAGCAACTCTGTTTTGTTGCGGAGTGTAGGGAAGTGTATGCTGCAACTGAATTCATGCCTCATGGAAAAGATTATGGATCTCATGATTCACATACTCTCCCCCTTTATCAGTTTAGAGGAGTTTGATCTTCTTTCCAGACTGTGTCTCAACCAAAGCTTTGAAATCTTTGAGGTGTTGAAAGACCTCGGATTTTTTCTTGAGAAAGTAGATCCATGTAAAACGTGAGAAATCATCAAAAAAAATGAGAACAAACCTCGCTTTTTTGATCGATAGATGCGTAAAATGACCCACGAGGTCACTATGGATCAGATCTAAAGGTGTGGAAGCTCGTTGATACTTACCCTTGTCGAATTTCTCTTGAGGGTGTTTTCCGAGAACACATCTCTCACATACTCCCTTGGAGAAATGGATGTTTGGTAGACCATCAACTAATTTGTGCTTGCTAAGCTGTTGCATGTATATGAAATTCAAATGTCCAAACCTTTCATGCCATATCCTACTACTTTCATCAACATGAGTAAGCAGTAAAGCAGAATCAAGTTCAATGAATTCAGAAAATGTATACAATCTAGACTGATGATTTACCTCACTGGTAGCAACCCTGGAGTTGGTTTGCATGTCATAGATGTCCACGAAGTTTGGTGTGAATATGAATTTCTTTCTGGTGTCATAATTCGTCATCTGATATGTGGAGAGAAGGTTGACAGAAATCTTGGTAACATGCAACATGTTCTCGAAGCTTCCATTAGCGATTTCAATCCTTCATTTGTCGGTGACTTCAACAGAAGAGTTGTCCCCCATCCGAATAGGAGGACCTTTGCATGCATCCAAAGAAGAATATACTACTTTTGAGGAAACCATGTGATGTGATGCTCCTGAATCTACGATCCAAGCATCGGGAGAGGAGTTGATGGCAATCAAGGCATGGCTAGAATTGCCTTTCTTGGAATTCGGATCTTCTGGATTCTTCTTATTTGCACCCTTGGGGATGTGATCTCCAAGGTTTTTTTGCTAAAGTATTTGAGACATCGGATATATTTGATTTTTCATGCATGCAGATTTCGAATGGAATCCTTTGTGACAGTATGTGCATTTCTCTCCTTTTCTTCCCTTTTCTCCTTTGGATCTGGAGGCATCGGTGAAGGGTTTTGTGTGCCCTTCCTTCTTTATATGTGCATGAGATTTATACTTATATTTATCTTTAGATTTATAATATTTTTTTCTGCCATCATGCACAGTGATTGCATGCGCCCTTGGGCCTTTGATTGTGCCCATGTTGATGAGCTTGGTTTTCTCTTATGTCAGGTATTCAATAAAGTCCTCAAGAGAAGGCATCTTCTAGGTGGCTCTAGAGGTGAATATAATAGTATGGAATGTAGATACGAATACAGAGAATTCAGGACCAGGCTTGGAGAGAATTGTGAGAACCATTTGTTTCTCCTCCTTTGATTTATCAACCCCGCAAGCTTTGAGTTGTGACAGTAAATCCTTGAATTTTGTAAAGAAATCTTGGATATTCTCAAAGCTTTTTGGATCCAATGTGAGCAGCTCCAACTACATCATGTGTCCCCTCATCTCATATTGTTTTCCAAATATCCCTTGCAAGATGGTCCAGGCTTCATTGGGAGTCTTACAGGAAGATATATGAAAAAGGAGATCAGGAGAAATAAGACTGCAAATTGTTCCGAGTGCTTCATCCATGCGATTTAAGTACTTGGATTTTTCTATGGCTGATGTTGGCTCTGTATCTGTATTCATGGTTAACTTATACAACCCTATATATAGGATATGTATGGCTATTTTCTCCTTCCATGCAAAATAGTTGTAAGCTGTAAGAATGAATTCTTTTTGGAATTCCATCTTTCTGTTGTCTTCAATCTTTTGTACCTGCAAAAAAATTTGGTGTAGCTCTTGCTTAGAAGTTTGTCGGATCTGATACCATGTAAATGTGTTGAACCTGAATAGAATATATCTATCTAAACAATGATACACACATTTGCAGAGAGAATAGAAGAAAGAAGAAGAAGGAGAGAAAGAATGAAAGAATTCTCATTAACCGTTGTGAATACTGAATAATTTACACATGATATACTTTGTATAACTCAATGAGTTCGACTTGAAGTGAACCAAGTCACCATAGTGGTGGTATAGAGTGATTTGGACACACACCAATAGTTACGGGAGTGAACTTCCACTTATTCTAGTCTCTCAGGCAGTTACGAGAGTGAACTGCCACCTAGTTGAATTAACTAGTCAACTAGTCTTCAGTTAACTGATTGAACAGAAAGTAGTGAGGAGTTAACTCAAGGAATCAAGGCTAATGCACCACTCTGGTGATGATACCAATTCAAGGTCTAATTAGCATGGTGATGATCCCAATTTTGCATGGTGATGATCCCAATGAAACATCTAAACTCAACTCAACTAGTCAAACTGAAGTGTGAACTGAAAGAGAATATTCTCCAGGTGGAATATTCTCTCCTAAAATATAGGAGACTAGATAATGACTAATTATGACTAATAAACAAATAAAAACCTTAGGAAAAATAAATCCTAGGTGTGTGTGAAGTAACTCCAACAAACCAAACACCAAGTAACTCCAACAACTAAGAATCACACTAGTAGGCCTATTAGAGTAAATATGGGTCTAAAATTGACTTCATAAGAAAAATATGGTTGATGAGTTGGAATTCATAAAACAATAAAATTTCAAGAATAATATAATTGTAAGGTCACAGCTAAGATAGAAACCAAAATGGTGTATGATACCCCCTTGTTTGTGGGACACGGGACCCTCTCAGCACAACTATTTGACTACTAAAGTCTACGGAGGTATACATACCCTACCCCCCTCTGAATTTGAACTTGTGAACTCTTAAGAGAAAACACATGTTCTTAACCATTAGGCCCACTTAGGTTGTATATTATGTAATATAACTCATTATATTATATAATAATTAACAATTAATCAGTTACTAGGTATACTATATGAGATATACAATATTCAACAATTAATTAGTTATATTATATATAATAACGAATTATGTATTATATAAAATATGTATAAGAAGTATATTATAAATTTTACTATTTTTTTTGCTAGTGTCTTTTTTACCTACAGGGCTAGCCTAGGGTCTGAGAAACTATGACACAGGGGAATCTAAGTTGTCAAAATCACATAGGGGTCACACCTGGCCTAGGACACACCAACCCTTTACATGGTTGTATTTGTTTGGTTGTCTCCTCCTGATTATCGCAAGTTTCAAACCTTGGTTTCCTTACATAATGAAACCCTCAAAATCCAAGCATGCTACTGGGATTTGAATTTAAAGTTGAAGGACATGGGGGTGAGATTTTATCCACTTATGTGTGCATATATCACAAGACTATTTTCAATATAATCTCTATGGGTGCAACCACACTTTATATCACTACCTCAAGGTGTCCCTGTGGCTCCAGGTTAAGAGACCCTCATTGGAATTGAACCTTGCCCAACGGTGAAAAAGTCCTCGTTTTCCACCATTGGATCCAACCCATTTGGTATTTTTAAAATTTTGTTATTATCATAATTATATAGTTTAATTATAATTTTACTTTTTGATTTTTAGATTTATTATTAAGTATATATAAAAGGTAATATTATATTTAATCAATTATGAATTATTATAAATAAAATATAATCTAAATCTAAAAATATTTTGGCACTAAATCATTTATTATGTGTACAATAATCTAAAAATTTTATTATTATTTTTTACTTTCATCTCTTAACTCCACACTAGCCCAACTTACTTGGAAACTATCATTAATGGGACAATATAGATTAACCTTCACTAGATAACACCTCTAAGTTAATGATATGTGGAATATGCTTAGTGTGATGTGGCATGTACTTTTACTATTTTAATATTTTCCTTAGAAGGCCCTTTTTAGACCCAAATTTGCTCTAATCCGAGTCCTAGGAAAAAAAGTGTTATCTTCTCCTCCTCCTTAACAAGTACAACCTAGGTTTAAATTCACAAAACCATAACTCCAATGTCTTCATGGGATTAAACATTAACCCTATTATACATGATGCTTCAAATTCTCAAAGAAACCCTAGTGCCTTAGAAGAGATAAAGTACAAAGAGAGAGAGAGAGAGAGAGAGAGAGAGAGAGAGAGAGAGATTGTGTTACTCTCCTCACATATATAGCAAAGACGATCAATATAATTATGAAAGGACTCTCTCCTTCCTCTATTTCTATGAAAGGTAAGGGAGACCAACAAGACAAGTGTGGCCCTAAACCCTTATAAGAAACCTACAACAAACACAAGTAAGATCACACATGTGAAGTACTACACTTCAAGTGTACATATTTCAAGTTATAAGGTGATGTAATACAAAAGAAAGGCTCTAGTGCAAAGGAATTCCAAAAGATGTCTCCAATGATCCTCCTACAAGCCTCCAAGGAATCCAATTTTAGGCAACAAATACCACCTTGAGAAATAGATATAAGAATGAAAGATAATTCTATTCAAGGGGTAAACCTCCTTTTATAGTATCAAAAATATACAATAATGAGATGATATTCTCTAAAACTAGGTCTCCTTAGTGTGTGTGGGGGGGTAGACAAAGAGTACAATTCCAATTAAAGGGTCTAGATGACAAAAATAAGATAACAACATAAATACAACTCACTATCTATGGATTTACATGGGGTTTTATGCTTCACATGGGGATTTGTCTAGGGCTTCACATGCCCCTCCCCTTCAAATAAGTTTTTTCTCAACACTTAATCTATAAATTGTTGTGGATATTCCACTGGAATAGTTCATCACAACATATCTAATAAAATACTGGAATTTTTACTATTAAGGTTATTTTTCCTTTAGATCTTCATAGTATTTAGTTATTGATTTTTTTCTTATGCATGAAATAGATAAAATGTGGAAACTAGAGAACAATAAATACAATCACACCATCCACAAATAAACACAAGTTATGACCTCAGAAAGCTAACACAGGAGAAAACCCAACTAGAAGGTGAGGTTATTTTTCCCTCTCTTTTTTCTAGTATAGAAAATGATGCAAGTACAAAGAAAGAGGCACTCTCTATGGAGTTGCCTTTGACTTGTGGCTTGTATGGCCACTACATAATCTCTCCTCTTTTTTTATGCTCACAAAATACCACTCTCATATTTTTTTCTCAGCTATGGAACAACATAAAATGCAAAAGAATGGAACCCTTTCTCCTCCTAGTGGCCCAATATTTAACATAGCCCAATAGCCATCTAGGGGTAGGGTTTTTTACTTCCTCAACCTTCAATTTTGATAAGGTTTTGGACCTTCTAGAGTTTTCTTAGAAAAACCACTACGTGGATATCCCATGTGTCTAAGTAATGGAGGATGGCATGGCATCCACTCGCAACATGGTGATCAATATGGTAGGCCAACTTGTGGGAGGCATAACTTTCTCATACGAACTCTGATATACAAATGGTCTTTATAGTTGGAAAGGTATCACTGTGTAGAATATAAAATATTCCTCCATATTAAGGTTTAGACCAAAAAGCATGTCATTTGATTCCTCAAAATGGCTCCAAAATATTTCAGACTACTTTTTGGAACCGAAATTCCAAATTTGGACCAGTTGTCGAAATGGCCCTGCAAGCTAATTTCTTCAATTTTTCCACCTAGAAAGTACTGAGATAGATGACAAATAATAGAATGATCCAATCCGGATCACACCTCCCTATTTAGGGAGGATTTTGGTCCCCAAAATATTTACTGAATGAGGTGAGGAAATGTTTCCTCTACCTTCTCCATGGAGTACCACTTTTCTTTTCTTGGAAGTTGTCCTTTCAACCCAATCTGCCAAAGGTCATGTTTCCCCTATATTGTAGTTTTGGACTACTTCTAAAAAATTGTGTCCTTTGCCAACTCTACCTGGTCATCTGGTGCTAAGTCCTCTATGGAAGGTAGGACCTTCTACTCCTTCTAATACAACATGGAAGGCTCATAGATTTTGAGATTCTCCACATTTACTACTGAGTAAATGTGCATGTATGGGGGTAGATTGAGTTTATAGGCATTATCCCCCACCTTTTCCAATACCTCAAAAATACCATAGCATGGATCCTTGATCTTCTTACTAGGACCTTGTATCCTTTCCTTATTTGGTTGTAACCATACTTTGTCTCCCACTCTAAATGTTCTCTTTGTTTTGTGTTGGTCATGCCTAGCCTTGTACTTTTCATGTGACTTCTTCAGTGTCTCTTGTATTTACAAATGTATCTTCTTGATCTTCTCGACAAATTTTTCTACTTTTAATGCATCTCGTGTGAGGTCCTCCCTCACTCCTCCTTTTTTATCCATACACAACATCTAAGGGTGAAGGTGTAAAATAACCAAATCAAGTTTAAAAAGGTGACTTACCAGTATAAGTGTGGACTGCTCTGTTATAAAATTGTTGTATATAGATAAAAATTTCATCCCAAGTCTTTGGATGCTTTTGATTGTAACCCCTCAAAAGCTACACCAAATTCATGTTGACTACTTATGTCTTCCCATTTGTATATGGATGGAATGTTGTAGACCTCTTCAACTTAGTTTCCATCTTCTCCCTCGATGTAGTCCAAAGTGAACTAATAAATCTAGTATCCCTATCTGAGATGATGCTCCTTGGTATCTAAAAGTGAACCCAGACATGTTCAAAGAACAAGTTTGTTACTTATGGTCCCTTTATGGTAGTTTTATAATGAATGAGAATGAAAATTTTAATAAACTTGTCAAATACCACAAATAAGTAGTCATGTCCCTTCTGTGTGGTTGGTAAATGATCTAGGTGGATATTGGTGGCCACAAACCTATTCCAACTGGCTCCTCGTGTTTGTTTTTGTTTAGCACGTTCTTTTGTATTTCTTTGCAATTGTGGGTTCTAAACTTCTAGGTTTGTATGTAGCCCCACACATCCTCTAGGTGGACATGGGTGGCCTCTCGCCTAATCCAACTGGCTTATTTTATATGTTTTCATATCATCACATCTTGTTGTACTTCTAGGGCATTTTAGGCCCCTAAATGTTTTGTTTTTTGGCTCGTCATAGTAAAACTATATACAAAGTAAAATTTTGATGGAGAAATGTGTATCTCTCTGAAATATCTTTCAAATGGGCTATCACGCACCTAAAATGGAGGTTGTATGCAAAAGTTACGGCCCTAGGAAGTTGAGTTACCAAATTACACCAACTTACCCATAGGGCCCACATGACTTTTGGTGGTTCACCTTCAAGGGTTAGATTTTTGGAGGTTGGAGGTCTAGGGTTTTGGAATTCATGAGTAATATCAAAAAGGCCTTTGGAGCCTCATTGTAATACATTCTTCTTAGACGGATGCGCGTAGTAGCCACATCTCTTCTTAGAGATAACTACCACCATTCGAGCAAGTTTTCAATTCTGCAGTTTTACAGTTTCAACCTATTTTATTATTTAATAGAAGATGTTGTTCACTATATAATTGTGTTATTCTCAATATCTCTATGTTTATTGTATTCAGTCTGTTAATCATTTCGTTCCACTACTAAATCTGTATCAGTGGTATTAGAGCGGTCTGCTCTTCATTTGTTTTTCTTCGTGCATGTCCCCGACAAGATCTGGGTACAAGAAGTTGGGACTTGAACCAATCGAGCCATTACCATATCACATGGGTCGAGCCTGAAAAAAACCCATGGGGGATGAAAATAAATATGATGGAGTAGGAGATCCTATTAAAATGTTTCTCGAGGAATCCTTTGCATGAAAAAGGAATGAAATGATGGACAAATTTGCATAGATCCTTCGGTGGCTTCCCATAGGAGAAGCATCTTCATCAAGCATCCATGCAACCCCCTTCAAGGTACAGGTAAATTTTTACATTCCATTATTTAAAGGACTAATATATGCGGATGTTGTAGATAAATGGTTTAATCTGCTCGAAAGATATCTTTTGGTCCACAATTTTTTCAATAGGGAAAAGATCACTTTTTCACTCCTTAAGGTCATTCCCCATGTTAAAGACTCGTGGGATACTTACTCTGAGAAAAGGGTCGTGAAGGAATGTACAATGTTTTTGGTGGACCCTACATTGGATTCCTTTCGGGACGCCATTAAAGAACAATACTACCCTGTTGGAAGCTACGAGGACCAGTACACCAGATGAACCACCCTACATTAATAAAGGGACCAGACAGTACCAGATTTCACCAATATTTTCCATACCCTATGCACCAAATTGGGTATCAAAGACTCTAAGAGTCATCCGATGCTCAAATACTAAGGCTATTTGCATAGATAAATTCAAACGGAAATGAAGTTCTTGGACATATCCTCTTTGGGCATGGCTTATAGATACATTGTTAAGATCGAGAAGAAATTTAAGCAGAAACGGAAAGAGTTTGGATCTACAAACCCCTCACAGCTGAAGCAGGGCAAAGGCAGTCCCAACCCACACAACAAGGGACCAATTCAATATGGCCTCCCTTAGGACAACCAGTCCAAGCTACAACAAAAGAAGGGAAATGAGAAGACGAAGAAGGAAATAGGAAAATGGTGTAAGTACCACAAAAGTCCTTGGCACAACACCGAAGAATGTCACTCCAACCAGTCCCTGATGGTCGAGCTGAAGGCTTTTGAGTCACAGGATGATTCTGACTCTCAATCAAATACTGAAGAAGGGAAGTGGATTATCGATGTTGAACCCAATGTCACTGTCGCTACCACCAAATTCCAACCAAGCGAACTAGAAGAACCAGAGGAAGGAGAATGCCTTTTTCGCTTGCATATGTAGGTCAAGGGGGCTCCAATTCATTTCATTGTCAGCAGCGGTAGTCAAAAGAACATGATTTCAGCATAGGTCATCAAGTGGTTGGACCTACCAATGACACCACACCCGCATCCCTACACCATCGGTTGGCTTCACCAAGGAAGAGATCTTTATGTCAGCTAACAATATCGTCTGCCTTACGACATCAAGCCTTTCAAATATGAGGTACTGTGTGATATTTATCCCCTCGAAGTTTGTGATGTTCTTTTAGTACAACCATATTTTTGGAAGCGGCATGCTATGTATGAGTCTAGACCCTGCAGTGTTATTATTAATTTGTCTAGACAATTTTACAGGATCCCATAGATAGCGTCGCCTACTGCTTTTTATTTAATCTTTGCTAAGCAATGCAGTAAGGTCATTTCACAGACCAAGAAGTTTGTCTTCTTTGTGATTCGTTCTCATAGTAAACAGAAGGTCATCGCCACATTTGTGGCCTCTACAGAGTGCCTCTCTTTGTAGTATAAGCAAGTGGATGGGATCATGGAAATATACAGAGACATCTTCTCCTCACCTATAGGGGTGTTGACACACTGCCAAGTCAAGCATCCAATTGATCTGACCCCCTACGCACCTCTACCAAATGGACCAATCCATTGATGCTCACAGATGGAGAATGACAAAATCAGGTGTGAGATCTAAGAGCTTCTTCAAAAGGGGCACATCATACCCAAATCCTCCCCTTGCGGAAGCTCAATTGTACTGTACAGAATAAGGATGGGACTTGGAGACTCTGCATTGATTACAGATACTTAAACAAAATCACAGCCAAGAACAGCTACCCCATTCCCAAGATTGATGACCTTCTTGAAAAACTCAAGGGGGAAACGTTATTCAACAAGATTGACCTAAAGTTTGGCTACCACCAAGTTCCCATCAAACCAACTAATGTATGGAAGACAACCTTCAAGTCTAAAGAAGGTCTCTACGAATGGCTAGTCATTCCCTTTGGCTTAGCAAATGCACCAACCACTTTCATGAGGTTGATGGATGATGTATTGAGACCCTTCACAAACTTATTTATGGTGGTATATTTGGATGACATCCTCATCTTTAAAAGAACATGAGAGGAGCACATGTGGCAATTCAACAGGTTTTGAGCACTCTGTGACAACACAAGTTGTATGCCAACTTGGAAAAATTTTCTTTTGGCATGAACAAGGTCCAATACTTGAGCTACATTATTTATGAGCATGGGGTACATGTTGATCCACCTAAGATCCAAGTCCTTTGTGATTGGCCAGCCCCGACCACACTGACCGAGCTTCGAAGATTTTTGGGACTAGCCAACTTCTATTGATGGTTCATGTTGGGATTCTCCCATATTGCATGGGCCCTCATCGAGACTAATGCATTTGACTATGTCGTGGGCACAATTCTCACACAGCACGGGAATCTGGTGGAATACCATAGTGAGAAGCTCTTTGATACTATCTGGAAATACCCCACCTATGACAAGGAAATTTATTCCATTGTACAAGCATTTCGTCAATGGAAACATTACATTCTGGGGAAAGAGACGATCATACATAGTGATCACAAGCCTCTGTAGTTCGTATAGACACAGGGGAAATTGCAGAATGACCGCCATCAAAATTGGTCCACCTACCTGCAAACATTTCATTTCAACATCAAGTATAAGACATGTATCTCGAATTGTGTCACTAACTGCCTCAGGCGACCCCTTATGGCTAGTGCACTATGCTCCATTCCTATGGACATGAAGCATCTGAGTGGCCCCAACTTTATCAGGAAGATCTGGACTTCACCACCACATATCATCTCTTGGGTACAGGCGCAACTGTCCCTAATTTTCGCATTCAGGATGGACTCTTATGCCACCTCGACAATATTTGTGTTCCTACAAGCGATCATGCAAAGCATATTTGGGAATCCCACTATAGTCGGGTGGCAGGACATTTTGGCATCGAAAAAACTATGGTCGTTCTTCATAAACATTTTTATTGGCCCAAACTTCGACAAGACATCAGCAAGTATATCATATCTTGTATTGTTTGTGCCATTGCAAAGCCAACAATCAAGAAGCAATTCTTATATACCCCTCTTCCTATTATCGAGAATCCTTGGGAATCCATCTCAATGGACTACATGTCTGGCTTGTCATCCACCAAGCAAGGAAATGACTGTGTGTTTGTGGTCATTGATCGGTTTTCAAAGATGGCCATCCTCATAGCCTGTAAGAAGAATGTCATAGTGGCAGATATTTACAAGCTCTTCTTTGAAATAGTGTGGGTCCACTTTGGGATACCACAAACCATCATCTCCGACCGAGAAAATAGGTTCCTCAAGACCTTTTGGTCAAGCCTCTGGTCTATGGTGGACACCAACCTCACAAAATCCACTGCTTTCCACCCCCAAACCGATGGCCAAACAGAGGTCATCAATCGGATGATTGTGCACATCCTGTGCATGTACAATTCTAAGAATCCATGTACATGGGACGAGAGTCTCCCATATGTCCAACATATTTACAACAGGGCTATCCATAGTTCCACCGACCATAGCCCATTTCAGGTGCGTCTAGGATTCCAACTCTTGGGACCCATTGATGTTTCACCTCCTCTTGCCACCACACAAACCGACTCTTCCCTGATCAGTTTGTGATCAATAAAGCCACCAGATTCATTGAGCGGATTCAGCACATCCTCCACTAGGTACAGGAGATTTTGCAGAAATCTAATACTAAGTACAAGCAGTGCCATGATCAAGTTGACGACAAAGTATGGTTACATCTAGATAAGGAGCTTCTCACCGGGCCCCATTTGAAGCTTCACCCACTTCATTATGGGCCATACACTATCACCAAGGATGTGGGTAGCAATTCTTTTGAGCTCAACACTCCACCCTTCCTTGTTTTGCATCCAGTATTCAATGTGGACCTCTTTCGGCCATATTTTCCACGATTATTGGAAACTTCTGAGATCACAGAATAGCTGACACCAATAAAACTCAACCTTGACTGCATGGAACAAACATCCACTAATCAGATAGTGGACACACGGTTCAAGGGCACTCGCTAGCAGTAGATCTAGATTTATTGGGTTGTTAAGGTAAGGAAACTCATACACCAAGGAAAATGGCTCACTCGGGGCCAAATCCAGCAAAATTTTCCTCACCTGATGGGGGAACGCAACGCAATGGAGACCATTGCTTCCTAAGGGGGAAGGATTGATCCAAGTGGATAGTGGTGGCCACCCACGTATTCCAACTGGCTCCTCATGTCCATTTTTGTTCAACACGTTCTTTTGTACTTCTTTGTATTTGTGGGTTCTACACTTCTATGGTTTTTTGTATCCCCACACATCCTACAGGTGGATACGGGTGGCCTCTCGCCTAATCCAATTGGTTCATTTTGTATGTTTTCATGTCAACACATCTTGTTGTACTTTCGGGGTTGTTTTGGGGCCCTAAATGTTGTTTTTTTTCTCGTCGTAGTTAAATTGTAGATGGATTCATATTTTGTTATAGGAATTTGTAGTTCTCTAAAATACCCTTCCAGCAGGCTATCACGTGCCTAAAATGGAGGTCGTATGCAAAAGTTACAGCCCTAGGAAGTTGAGGTACCAAATTACACCAACTTACCCATAGGGCCCACATGACTTTTGGCGTTTCACCTTCTAGGGTTAGGTTTTTGGATGTGTAGGGTTTTTGCATTCATGAGTAATATCAAAAAGGCCTATGGAGCCTCATTGTAATCCATTCTACTCAAACGGGTGTGCATAGAAGCCACATCTCTTCTTAGAGATAGCTACCACCATTCAAGCAAGTTTTTAGTTCTCCAGTTTTACAGTTTCAGCCTATTTCATTATTTAATAGAAGATATTGTTCACTGGATATTTGTGTTATTCTCCATACATTTGTGTTTATTGTGTTCAGTTTATTAATCAGTTCGTTCCACTCCTAAATATGGATCAGTAAACCTCCCACAAAATCCATGGAAATGCTTTCACAAGGTTGAGTGGGTACAAGTAAGCGATGGTGTATACCTTGCTTCTTGTTACTGGGACTGGTACAAAAAAGTATACATAATATAATATATTGTGCTACATCTTCTTTCATTTTGGGCCAAAATTGGCAAGTGTTGGGCACTTTAATTGTCTAAATGAATAGAAAATTAAGGTGTTCAATATAAATTGTCAAACCAGGGAAGTCTATTGTTTCAAAATAATTGTGCACAGTCTATGCTAGATTATGGAAGCAACACTAATCTAATTGTAGAATGGAAAAAGAAACAAAAATTATCACTAACACAATGATGCTGATACAACTGGAGTTATACAAAATTGAAATCATAGTTGAAATCTAAACTGATGAGTGTATAAGAATCCTAGATTACCTACTCTAATCTAACTTTCTATTTTACTTTTGCAAGAAGAAGTTCTCTACTAATTGCAGAAAGAAATCTACTTATTGCAAGAAAGTAATTCACACTTTTATTTTCTTTTACTTGAAAACAAGATTTTAATCTAATGCAGAAAAAGGGAAAGCAGTTCTCCAGCAGTGTTCAACAATTGACTTTTAATTATCATGAGATAGATTTATGCGCATCTAACAAGAAAGAACTAGATTGTAACAACAACTGTATTCTAGAATTGTTTAACAGATAAATTATTCACATTAAAACAACTATTCTAGAATTCAAAACAGAGGGAAATCTGTGAGAAAGGTGGGCCCTTTCCTTCTCACTGAATCCTCTCAAAGAAATAGGCTACAGTCTGCTAAATAAATTCAATCCACTCTTCTATTGATTTGCAAAAATGTCCGTGTACAATAAGATTTACTTCACTTCACTTTCTCCCAGTAAAAATCCGTCCCTCTGATTACAAAATCTATGCTATTTAAAGTCAAATTCATTTAGTTAAAACAAAATCAGAACAGCCTTGAGAATCCTCGATTCTCAATCTATTCGTATGATATCATTCATACAAGATCTAGAACTAATCTTGTAAGTTAAAACATGTAACAGTAACATCTTTCAGGATCGGTGGCATTCGTTGCAGCAGTCGTGTAACAGAAAAATCGGTGGCACCTGTTGCAGCAGTCGTGTAACAACTTCTAGGATTGGCGCATAGTTGTAACAGCTTCCAAGATTGGGGCATAGTTGTAACAACTTCCAAGATTGGTGCATAGTTGTAACAACTTCCAAGATTGGCGCATAGTTGTAACAATTGGTGTAACAATAGCGACCATTCTTTAAGACTTTGTTGTTTTATACATTTCGATGATTAGTTGAATCATTTTATGGGTAAAACATGTGAACATTACCAATCAAACATGCTAAATAAATGAAAATATAAAAGCAAGATAAATGATTCATACCTTGGGAAAAAAAGGTCTTAGCACGTATTATAGGAGGCATTAGCTTAGAGATGATAAGGTTGAATAGGCAAAAGATGTGATGAAAAAGGGACATTCCTGGGTCCTAACATGCCCCCCAACTGAATACATTGCATGTCCTCATGCAAAACACATTCAAACCTTACTTTGTAGCTGAATTAGGGAACTGGCTCCTCCAATGCAAAATTGCTAAAAAATGTTGTGTTAAAAAGAAAATATGTTGTGTCAACAATCTATCTGAGTTTCTTTGTCTTGAAGAACATAATCAATTTGAGTTGCTTGACTAACAACTCGTGAGGGAAACAGAGGTTATTATTTGAAATTTGTTGGTAAACCAGCAGCTACCTTATGACGTTGAGATCTCCTCAGTTTTATTGGTCTATGTGTAGCAGTAATTGCATGTTTAGTCTTGACTGAGAGAGTTGTTGGTCCTTCAGCAACCGACACTTTTATTATCTTATAACCTGCCTCAAAGTAAATGTTTCCACACTCAAAGAACATGATTTCCTTATTTCTTTCCATCACAACTTTGGTCAGTGCTAGGATGTCCAAGGTTATCCCTTCTGGATTCTTCTGTCGAGCAGTCTCCACCTCTTGTTTTAGGGTATTTAACTCTGCTTTGAGGCTTTCATTCTCTGTTATGAGTGAAGTCATTTTGGAGTTTTCTATATTCCTTATCTTTCTCTCAATTTGGGCAAACAATTGGGCAAGTGGCACATCCTCAGTATTATTTGTAACTAGTTCTTGTGGGGCAGTTATACTGTCAATAGTTGTTTCTTGTGGAACAATTGTTTCTTGTGTAATAGTTGGGTATGTCCTGACTGGTTCTTTTGGAACAGTCTCGACTTGGACAGCTGGTTCTTGTGGAATAGTCTCGACTTGGACAGTTGGTTCTTGTGAAACAACTTCATCCTGCATGAATTGTTCTTGTATACCAGTCTCATCGTTTGCAGTTGTCTCTACTGGCATTGTTAGTTCACTGGAAGAGACTGGTTCTTGTGTGATAGTCCCTTCATCAACCATAGAGGATAATGGATGAAGAATAGGAATAGCCTGTTCCATAGCTTTCCATCCAATTGTTGCTTCTGCAAACCTGGTAGGCCTGGTTCTTCTCCTGGGTAAAATAGAAATGAAAGCAGAGGCTTTCTTCTTCATTGTTGGAGGAGGAACAAAATGTTCTTCCTCAACCACATAAGTAGGAAATTCTAGTATACCTGGGTATGCTATGATTTGTACATCGTTACTTGATGTATGATGCACAGAATCATCATGCGGAGCTAATGATTCTGTTGCGATTTGAGTACATTTAGTCTAAATTGAGAGAATAGTTTCTTGAAGTTCTTTGTACAAAGTAAAACCTGGTATACGTATATCTATAGAGTTCTTTGTCATAGTAGCATAAGGGTTCTGAGTTGCTGCTGATGTAATTTGGTCAAGGTCTTTCCAAAATTTTCCTTTGAATGGATGTTTCCTTTTCTGAGATAATCCATCGGCAGTGATAGTAGGGCTTGGAACAGTTGTTGCAGCAATAGGTAGCTCTTGTGTTACTACCGGTGCAACAACAGAAGGGGTAGTCAGACTTGTTGTTGCAGTGGACTGTTCTGACCTTGTTCGCTTCTAGGTGATCCAGATACAGGAGAAGGGGTTCTCTTTTTAGGAGGAGGGGGTATTTTTTCAATAACACCTGTCACGGCCAAGGGCTATGACGCATGTCTTGGTCAAGTAGTTGGTTTTTCATTGTTTGGCACGATCACAACTACAGACTGTGTTAATTCAACTCCATCGAGGCTTGTCTGGTTGGTGCTAGGATGGTCATGGGTTGTGTGTTTACTTCTCTGGGTCGTCTTACAGGCAGCGACAGTAGGGGTTTGGACTATTGTTGCAGCCGAGGGCAGAGACTCAGGAAGAGGTCCAATCATATTTGTAGGTATAGAATGTGGTTGGTCAGGTACAATAGGTAATGGGTTCTTAGAAATGCCCATACCTTTGTGAATTAATAGTCCGATGAGTCTATGATTAGAAAGGCAGTTCTTGGGGTTATTGGATTTTTTTACAAAATGAGACATGTTATGCAATGAATGGAGGAGAAAATAAGGAATGTTTATGAATTTTTGATTTCGCAGATGTGATAATAAGATGAAATCATAAAAATAAACAACTTGGTACCTGGCTTCACAGGTAATGTACCTTTTGAAAAATTCTGCAACTTTCCCCCATGGCTCTGGTAAGGAATTGACATCCGCACCTCTGAATTTTGTCTGAACTTCCTCATTATCAATGAGGAAACCCTTCTAAGCATCCAGAGGATGTGTTTTTATGTTAAACCATCAGTCTCCTGTTGTTGGCAACTCTGTCACAGAAGCAATGCTTTATTCTAACACTAGAATCCTGACCCCATTCACCATTGAATATCCTTCGATGAGATTTTAACTAAACTCCAATAACTCATCTTCATTAAACCCCTTCATCTTCTTAAAATACGATATCTAGTCGGGCTGGAGAAATATTTGGTAGGCCTCTGGGTGTAACAACAAAGTGTCCAAATTTGCGAGTTCATACCTCACAGCTGATCCTCCCATGATGTTGCTTAAGAGTCTAGCAAGCACGTAGGAGGAGAGACTAGCACCTAAACCAGAAACGCAGCAGGTTCGAACGTGGTTTTCATATAGACTACAGTGTCTCAGCAAAAAGAAGTGTGGTCGAAAAGGTGGTGGAGGTGAGTATAAAATACGGCTTGGACGGCTAGATTTGCATCCCCCCCCAACTAATCAGATTGGCTCTAGGTGCATCGATTTAGCACAAGTGGTGAGAAAATAGGAAAGTGTGCTTTTATATCTTCATTACTTTAACACGTAGGATTAGTCATGTACCTCATATCTTACCGCACATAATAGTCTGTAGGAGTAATCGCACTATCCAACCGCCATCTGAGTTGCGTGGAATAGCTAACATGATGAAGGATAGTGTGAGAAATGACAATATGAAAACTGGAGCAGAGATGGAGTCCTTTCTGTAGTTGATCAGTTGGAAATTGTCGGATGTGAAGTCAAGTAATGATGAAACAACACTTTTGGACAAAGAAAGCAGAAAAAGATAGCTGCAATATTAACAAATTAGCGGTGTTGTAGCATGGAAAGATTGTAGAGATGGAGTAGCAGCATTGGCAGAAATGCGAAAAAGAAAGAGTGAAGTGGAAAGAAAAAATAATAGCGATCAGTGTATCAGCAGGTACTTCAGCCAGAATGGCGGAGGTAGGTGTAACAACAAATGAGATGGTCGAAAAACGAAAATGGTGTAACCGCGTGAAAAGCGACCATTGTGTAACGATAGGGAA
Organism: Picea sitchensis; assembly: GCA_010110895.2. NCBI lineage: Eukaryota > Viridiplantae > Streptophyta > Pinopsida > Pinales > Pinaceae > Picea > Picea sitchensis. The sequence goes on from SNQJ01S0014660.1 coordinate 92,669, forward strand.
ATTGGCCAACCTATCGGAAATGGGTGTAACAGCAGGAAAATCAGCCAAGTTATCGGAAATGGGTGTAACAGCAGGAAAATTGGCCAATTGATCGAAAAAGGGCGTAACAGTGTGGAAAGCGACCAATTTATCGAAAATGGGTGTAACGGCATGGAAATCGGCCAATTTATCAGAAATGGGTGTAACATCATGGAAATCGACCAAGTTATCAGAAATGGATGTAACAGCAGGAAAATTGGCCAATTTATCAAAAATGGGTGTAACAGCATGGAAATCGGCCAATTTATCGGAAAAGGGTGTAACAGCATGGAAATCAACCAATTTATAGGGAAAGGGTGTAACAGCATGGAAATCGGTTGAACGCTGCATCATTTAGTTTTTAGGAAGTTTTTCAACTTCCATAAACTAATCGTTTGACTCCTCTTATTTTGTTGTACTCAACCTTGTTGTTCATCAATTCACCTGCACACACATAATTGCATGATACCCTTCAAGGCTGAATTTATTAGTAGAGTAAAAAAAAATCAAACAAAAACAAAGAAATTCAAATTTTGTTGAGTTTATTTATATACAATGTCTGAGCAAAATAAGTCCTAAGGTTCAGAAGGGGAAGGCGCAAGCTCCTTTTCTTTTAAGAATTGATAACTTGTATCAGTTGTACATCTAGATTTGAATTCTTCCTTGGACAATGGATGCTAATATAGGTGCAGGCGATGACCATTTGCATGTAACTGTGTATTGGATCCATCAATAGTGATCAAACTGACTGTCTCGTTGGGAAAAATAGTGTCTACCTCATAAGGTCATAGCCATCATGTATGTAGCTTACCCTGAAATTCTTTAAAGCATGAATCATACAACAGAGCCCAATCTTCTTTCTGGAATAATTTCTTCTTGATGACTTGGTCATGCCATTTTTTTCTATGTTGTTGAATCACCGAGGTTTGATGAATAGCATCCAAATTCTTTTCATCAAGCTCATTGAGCTACTACAGTCTGGCCTTCTCTACCATAGTCAAGTCAAGGTTGATTGCGAATGCAGTTCTTAAGGTTTTGATTTTGAATTCAATGGGAAAAACAGGGCTTTTTCCATATACCAACTCATAAGGAGAAAAACCAGTTGTGTTTCTCCAAGTAGTTTGGTAAGCCCATAGAGATTCATGCAATATGTATGTCCAATCCCGACAATGTTCTCTCACTGTTTTAGTAAGAATGGCTTCGATAACTTTGTTGGTACTTTCCACCTGGCCATTGCCTTGTGGATGGTATGGAGAAGTTATTCTATGTAAAACATGATATTTACTGAGTAGGGCTTCAATTTTATGTGATGTGAAAGGGGGTCCTCCATCAGTTATTAATTCTCTAGGAACTCCAAACCTAACAAAGATATCTTCAAACAAGAATGCTAAGATAGATTCTTCTGAGGCCCTAATGGGTGCTTTCGCCTCGACCCACTTGGTCATGTAATCTGTACAGACCAATATATAGAATTTTTTATTAGAAGGTGGGTTAATGGGCCCTATGAAATCCATGGCCCATCTCTCAAAAGTCTCTAACACTACTCGAGGCTGGAGAGACATCTCATCCCTATGATTTGGCTGACCCATTCATTGGAAACTGTCACAAGTTTGAACGTATTTCTTCGCATCTTGAAATATGGTGGGCCAAAAATAGACCATCCTTAAAATTTTATGCCCGATCCTTTTATCAGCAAAATGACCCCCACAAGGGCCATCATGGCAAGCTTTCAGCAGATCATACACTTCATCATCCCTTACATATCTCCTGATTTCCTGATCCAGGCCTATACAGAAAAGGTATCCTCCTATCCAACTATATCGAGCACTCTTCTGAATAATCTTCCTTCTTTCTCAAGGAGATATATGGGGATGTACCTTCCCTGCAACCAAATAACTAGCAATGTCTGCATACCAAGGTGATTGAGCAGATACTGCAAACAAATGTTCATCTGGAAAGGAATCATCTGTTGAAAAATACTGAGAGGGGGGGGTGAATCAGTATTTGAGTTATCAATCGATTTTTAACTTTTCTTTCACTGAAAAATCTTAGTCTACTTTATAGAGATCAGTTGTTGTATATTCTTATGAAAACAGTAGTGCATCCAGAGATCT